>JARYHS010006518.1:7238033-7357257 GCA_031002005.1 Vandiemenella viatica
ATGCTTCCTTCAAAAGGTCATGGCCGAATTCCTTCCCGTTCCTTGTCCCCAGTCCCAACCCGCCTTTATTGACCTTAGCCGTCGACGAGGCGTAAAGCCATAAGTAAGTAAAAAGTCAGGAGGACGCGGGTTCGAAATCCCTACCGGGCATCCAGATTTTGGTTTTCCATGGTTTCCCCAAATCACTCCAGGTCAATACCGGGATGTTTCTTTCAAAAAGGCCATGGCCGAGTTCCTTCCCGTTCCTTGTCCCCAGTCCCATCACGCCTCTAATCAACTTAGCCGTCCTCAAGGCGTAAAAAAAAAAAAAAAACACACACACACACACACTCACAACTTTTATGCTCACTCTATAAATGTTCTCTGTGTACCCGTTGGTCATATGACAAACGTCTAGGCTGTAGTTCAATTCAATCCGCACATTTTGTAGCGTGATCGAGTCGATGTTCATCAATGCATCACTGATCCCTTTCTTCATCTCTTCTATCGTCTTTGGTTGTCTGGGTACGTAAACAACGCCCTTAATGTGTCCCCAAAGGAAGAAGTCGCACGGCGTTAAATCTGGCGACCTGGCAGGCCAGTATTATATCGTTCGTGGTTTAATTATATATATGAAATAACTAGTCTACGCTCCAGTTTCAAATTTTAACATGTTTTATTGCTAGTAAACCATCGGACTTCTAAATACAGTTCACATATAAACACAACACTCCGACGATTACAGTCGACGCTTCTTCCAAAGACAATACTACCTAAACTGTTCTTTCAACACTGTCCTTGGCCGACATAAACTGAGTCTGTAAAAACCATGGAGGAAGGAAATATTGTATATGGAGGAGAAGTGACGTTAAATCTGTGAAGCAGGCTCTAAACTCTCCCGCATGGCGGCAGCAGTGGTATTGTCCACCCAAACAAATGCCGAGTTCACACTGTGTCTGATGTTCTGATTATTTCATTTTGTAATGGGCATAAGTGTTTTATAATGTCATCATGTGTTGCATACGGTTGCGCAAATAGGCAAGAGAGGAAGGAACCTGGAATATCATTTCATAGGTAAGTTGTATTCTAATAATTGTTGTTGAAGTGGTCAGTGGTAATTGTAAACTTTGGCGCAAGTCTATAAATATTTAGTCATAGCTCTCAATGGGATGACTTTGTTCTCAAATTTTTGTTGGTGTAGTGTAGAAAATCAGCATACCTTGCTATTTTGCACATAATAGACTAGCATTACTGTTCAACGAATGTTGAAAATGAGATTTAAAGGGGGAGTGTTTACATCGCGGTTCAGTTAATTTAGTATTGCGCTTTCCTTCGTCACGTTGTAGTTTATACTGTATGATGAAATTAAATGAGTTAAATTATGCTATGCAATCTAGGAATCTTGATGAAGCAAACGATGTTGTTACCGCAAATACAGTTTGCGATTCAAATATGCGTGTGTGGGTATGTCTACATAGTTTGATTCTGTAGCGGCAATTTAATGGAGATTGTGGTTAGGTCTAAATGCAGTCTGTACCAGAATGGTTTTGTTGTTCCATAAGGGACAAAGAATTTATCTATTACTGTTAGTAATTTCATGAGAACCAAGTTAGTGACAAAAACGTGTATCGCGATGGAAACTACTTCCACTTCCAGCTATTCCCAATTAAGCTTACGATGTATGGTAACAAAATAACTATTTTTATTCTGGTCTAGGCCTCATTTCAACCTAACCACAAGGGGTAGTAAAACCCACTGAAATATCCATTCTGTATGTCCACCATGTAATTCATTGTGGCTTTGGCAGAATTAATTTTTAGTCCAGGTGGCATATCAACCCAATCCCAGTATATCCCGAAAACTAAGCAAGATATCGAAAATTTGTATTATTTATTTTCGATTTGTCTCGTCGTGTTATATAAGAATCGATCATTAAATTTGACTTTTGCGAAATTTTTCTTCTACATTTCAACTCAAGACACCTCACTTTTGATACATTATATCTCGAAAACTAGGCGATATATCGAAAAATTGTATTCTTTATTTTTTATTTCTCTCGTCTTTTTAAATAAGAATCCGTCATCAAATTTGACTTTGACCAGTTTTTTCTTCTGAAGTTCAACCAAAACCATTTCACATTTGAGACAGAATATCTCGAAAACTAAGCATGATATCAAAAAAACGTTATTCTTCATTATTTATTTGTCTCATCGAGTTACATAATAATCCATCTCCAGATTGCGAAGTTACGTTTATCCTAGAGTCCCCTTGAGATTTTGTACATATACGCCGTGTCTGTATGGGTTAGTCCATGCCTCCCCCCCCCCCCCCACTCTTCCTCCGCCCTGCTTCACTTCAATGCGTGGTGAAGGTCTGTTGCGTCCTGTCCATATATTTCCTTCCTCCATGGTAAAAACTGTCTCTTAGTCTCTGATGGTCGCTTTATATAAGCTCCATCGAAAGTTCTAGAACACTACAATGGCTTCCGACAGATATTTCTCGAACATTAACAATACTTAGACAATTGAAACGTATTATAAACAATCAGAATTAATAGATAATCATGTACAACCATGTACAATCATTACAAAATGCTCAGAAATAAAATTAAAGAAACTTAAACACACAATTATTTACATCAATCATTTTTAACTGTAGTAAATCGTCCTTTAAACATCATGGCTCACCTTAAAACTTACAATTACAAACATTTAAGTAATTCTCTAGCATAGTTCTATTCTTAAACATACTAAATGGTATTTACATAATTTCCTTTCACAAAGCAAAATCCATTTACACTGATTTACAATAAAATAGAAGACAAATATACAAAACCATTTTCAGTCACATTCTAGCATGCTACAAATGCTTCATAAAATACAATTCCAGTTAAAGTTTAGGTTTGAGGGCTGTTACACCATGGTAAGAAAGCGACGTAATCACCACCAATACGGCCAGTCCAGCGATGCGGAAGCTCAGGTTGAGGTGAGCACAAACAGCGAGTTTCCAATGAGGGAGTGCCCCGTCTTGTTGGTAGACAAACTCTGTGGAATCTTCGGCTAGTTGCCATTACGGGTGAGGCTGAACTGAACTGAACTCGTTACCGATACTGAACTGGTGCTACCACGACCCCTGGTGTACAAATTTGGATGTTTTGTGTGTGTGTTTTTTATATATATCAATCATGTTTGTAAGTATAATACCTTTGAATAAATCGGGTTTTGAAAGTGAATGATTTTTTTTTGTAGTAACCCTGTATTTGTCGCTATTAAAATGACGTACAGAACACACGACAGCATGTGGATATTTATTTCCGTCATTTAATTATCTCCGTAAGTAATTTTTGATAGTGTGACGAGAGAAAACAGCACAAAATCTCTTTTGGAATCAGTAGGAAAGAAAGCTACGTCAGACTACGTGTGGGAGGGGGAAAGGGGGGGGGGGTTCACAGAAGGCCCAAATGGAGTCACGTGATTTATGGACGCTCCCTATTAGGGATTTGTTTAGCATCCACACACCGTCGTTTTGACTTTTACATCGCTAGTTTCCTCATATGCTGACGGGAGAGTGTGAAAAGCAGTGTTGGCACCTTACGAAAACAAAAGTCACTAGACCTTGTCTCAAAACTCACTAGATTGCGGGATATTTAGAGCTACAAGATTCGCTAGAAATCGCCAAATAAAATAAATGAAAATGGTGAGTTAAATAATATAAAAATGTTTTAATAATTAGCATTTTCATTAAGTTAAACACAAGATTGTATTAAAAATGAACATCTTCTTCGTTGAATCGGTATTTCTTCTTCATGGTCGTTGGAGTTGCAGAACTTGCAGATGTGGAAAGATGAGTATTTAGCATCTTTTATACCAACTGCAGCAATCACATCAGCCGGAAGTTCGTCACTGTAGCAGTTTTTTTTTCACAATTTTTAAGTGATTCCTGCTAAAAGAATTCTACCAAGAGTATTTACAGCCGTCCTATTTCTCAAATTTTTTCTAAGAACGTTCATTGTACTGAAAATCTTTTCTACTGCGGCATTGGAGTGAGAAAGTGATAAAGTGGATATGCCTAAATCAGATAACTCCAGAAAGGTATTTATTCCTGCAGCTTTCTTCTATTGGGTAAGCCATATTCCTTTTTCAGTATATTATGTACGCAACACCTAACATTATCAAAAGCTTTTTCTAAATCAACAATGACATTTGTTGATTTAGAAAAAGCTTTTGATAATGTTAGGTGGGACAAGATGTTCAAAATTTAAAGAAGTCAGGTCTAAAGTATAGAGATAGAAGAATACTCATAAACTATATAAGAATCAGGTGGCTATTATAAAAGTAGAGAATCACGAGAGACATGCATCAGTTAAAAAGGGTGTGAGACAAGGTTGTAGTCTATCCCCGTTAATATTCAACTTCTTTGTAGAAGAAGCAATGAAGAAAGTCAAAGAAAAATTTCCATGTGGCATAAGTTTTCATGGAGAAAAAATCAGTATGCTACGATTTGCTGATGACATTGTCTTGTTAGCAGAGAGGGCTGAGGATATTGAGAAGTTACTGAATGGCATGAACAAAATACTGAAGAACGATTTTAGACTAAATACAAACCAAAGCAAGACAAAAGTGATGAAATGTAGCAGAAATGATACCAATACTAGTGGATTAAATATAAAAATAGGATCGGATGCAATAGGAGAAGTAAGTGAATTCTGTTACTTGGAAAGTAAAATTACAACTGATGGCCGAAGCAGGAATGACGTTAAAAGCAGAATAGCACTAGCAAAAAGAGCCTTCATGAAAAAGAGAAATCTTTTAGTTTCAAATATTGATATAAGAATTAGAAAGAACTTTTTAAAACTCTTTGTGTGGAGCACAGCACTTTATGGTAGCGAAACATGGACTTTAGGAATACCGGAAATAAAGAAAATTGAAGCATTTGAAATGTGGTGCTACAGAACAATGCTGAAAATTAAGTGGACAGACAAAGTAAGAAATGAACGAGATTTGGAAATGATGGGTGAGGAAAGAAGTTTGTGGAAGAAGCTTACAGAAAGAAGAGACAGGCTGGTAGGTCATATTTTGAGACATGCTGGATTGGTTAATTTGTTAGTGGAGGGAACAGTCGAAGGTAAGAACTGTAGAGGTAGACAGAGATTAGAATATATGAAACAGATAATTGAGGACGTGGGTTGTAATGGGTATGTAGAAATGAAGAGGTTAGCACAGGATAGGAAGGGATGGAGGATAGGATTGCATCAAACCAGTCGAAAGACTGACGACAGCAAAAAAAAATATACGCAATGATTTATCCGAGTGATGACAGAGGCATTACCTACCCGAATTCCAATCAAGTTTTTAGAAACTCTGTTAGATTGAATATCACTAAAAAATCATCAGATTTTTTTTTTTTTAGCGATAACATATTTAAGAATATCGCTTTAGGGCATCAAAATTGACTAAATCTAGCGACAAAATCGCTAAGGTGGCAACATTGGTGAAAAGCGGTGTCGGCTCTCTCAGGCCTACACCTACTCTTCCGAAAGACGCTCGGGCCCATCCGAGGGGCGAATCGCCATAAGCAATGTGGTATACCGTCAGTCCAGGACTTCCAGCCAGGCCTCAATCTGGTGATCGGGGATTGTTCACCACCAACGTGATATGTAATAAGTTGCTAATTTTTTGCGACCTGCTGGTGATTGTGAGTTTCGCCGACGCCCCGACAGGTGTCTCCTCTTCACGCATGCCGCCCCCCGTGCGTCACGCACATGGTGGTACCTGCAGCGCTGTCGTCACTACGCGGCACGCCCTGCACTATACAGGGTGCTGCCGAAACACACCAGCCTCACCGCGATTTCTTTTTGCTGTCGTCAGTCTGTGGACTGGTTTCATCTACATCTACCTACATCTATCTACATCTATACTCTGCAAATCACAAATAATGTGGGTGGCAGAAGGTGCTAAGCACCAATCCTAATTCTGCGCATTCCAATCCCGAACAGATCGAGGAAAGAAGGAATACATAAATGAATCAGTACGGCATCTTATTTCTATAATCTTATCCCTCCTGTCATTGCGACCTAAATAGGTTGGCGGAAGAAGTATTTCGTTACACTCGTAACTTAAAGATTTTCGCATATTCTCCAACAAATTAAAACGAAAACGACGTCGTCTGTCCGCCAAACAATCCCAGCCCAACCCACGTATCAGCTCTGTGACACTTACATAAGGATTGTAACTAGCAGTCACGAATCGAGCGGCTCTCCTCTGTACTTTCTCTAATGTGTCAATCAATCCCTTGCGATACGGATCCCAAATTCCACAACAGTATTCCAAATGCGGACGCACTAGTGTTTTGTACGCTATTTCCTTTGGATGAGCATTACAACTTCTCAAAATACGACCTATGAATCGTAGTTTGGAATTAGCTTTGCCTACGACGGAAGTTATGTGCAAGTCCCATTTCATGTTGCTTCGTACTGTTACGCCTAGATACTTCAGGGAATCCACAGTGTTAACAGCTGAATTGTTAACTTTGTACTCCGGAGCAAGCGGGGTCTTTTTATTACTTATGTTGTTTGATGCAATCCTCCATCCCTTCCTATCCTGTGCTAACCTCTTCATCTCTACATACCTCTTACAACCCACGTCCTCAATTATCTGCTACGTATCTATGTGAGAATTATCGCACCACAAGTCTAACATCGCATGCTTCAAAATGACTAACCACCATATTATTAGAAAGTTTTGTAGAAGAAATAGTAGACGAAGATCAGTTTGGTTTAGCAAAAACCACGGTACAAGCTGAAGCAATTCTGTCTTTAAGATTAATACTTGAAGGGCGAATCAAGAAAAACAAAGATACATTTTTGGCGTTTGTAGATTTAGAAAAAGCTTTTGATAATGTTAGGTGTGACAAGATGTTCAAAATTTTGAAGAAGTCAGGTCTAAAGTATCGAGATAGAAGAATACTCTATAAACTATATAAGAATCAAGTGGCTATAATAAAAGTAGAGAATCACGAGAGACATGCATCAGTTAAAAAGCTTGTGACACAAGGTTGTAGTCTATCCCCGTTAATATTCAACTTGTATGTAGAAGAAGAAATAAAGAAAGTAAAGGAAAAACTTGAATGAAACAAAAGTGTTCAAGGAAAAAAAAATTCAGTATGCTACAATCTGCTCATAACAATGTCCTGTTAGCAGAACAAGCTGAGGACATTGAGAAGTTACTGAATGATATGAACAAAATAATGAAGGGCAGATTTTGGGCTGAATATAAATCAAAGCAAGACAAAAGTATTGAAATATAGCAGCAATAATAGCAATCACAATAGATTAAAGAAGAAGATGGAAGAAGTAGGTGAATAGTGTTACTTGGGAAATAAAATTGAAACTGATGGCCGAATCAGAAACGTATTAAAACTTGAATAACACTGTCGAAAAGAAAAAAAAAAAAGGTGTAATGAAAAATCGTTTAGTTTCAAATATTGATATAGGACTCAGAAGAACTTATTTAAACAATATGTGTGGAGCACAGTACTTTATGGTTGCGAAGCATGGACTTAAAGAATACCAGACAGAAGGAAAATTGAAGCATTTGAAATGTGATGCTGTAGACAAATTGCTGGACAGACAAAGTAAGAAATGAACGAGTTTTGGAAATGATGGGTGAGGAAAGAAGTTTGTAGAATAGTCTTACAGAAAGAAGAGGCTGGTAGGTCATATTTTGAGACATGCTGGATTGGTTAATTTGTTATTGGAGGGAACAGAACTGTAGAGGAAGACAGAGATTAGAATATATGAGCAGATAATATAGATTTTTTTAAATTAAAAACCGCTAATAATCTTCATTTTTTAATGTTGTCCTACCTCGTTCCATTGCACAGTGCCCTCTATATTTACCATGTAGATTTCAACAAAATGTGTATCTTCACTAATGGTTGGTTACAGATTTCAATTTAAAGGAAAAAACATTGAACGATAGCCAAAACATAAGTAGGTAAATTAAATTCTTATCAATCTATGATAAATTCATATACGGACAGCAAATACAAAAAAAAAACATATACATCAATCCGATATAAATAAACACAAATCAATTAATAATTAATATGTAGTGGTTTTAAACTAAATATATACCTTTCTTTAAAGTTGGCTTTCAATTAAAAACGTACTAGCTATTATCTGCGAATTGGAACCAGTGGACTTAGAATTTTATTACTTGGGTTTGATATACAGGGTGATTCAAAATACCTTGGAGAAAATGACATGGTAGATCAGTCATATAATAAGAATCATAAATCGCATAGGAACAGAGGGTCGCAACTGCGATCCGGAGCCGCTACAGGGCGTCTAAAATACTGACACAAAGAGAAGAAACAAAACCATTACAGATCATTTTATTGATAATTACTCACTCACATGCCACTAATGCAAGCCAAATGTTGAGCCTACAGCAGATGCATCGAGACAAGCCCGGCATTTCCGTTGCATGGAAAGATACCAGGTGTATCCCCAACACATCCGATTCTTCCTACCAAGTTTTCAGGCGTTTCAACAGGTGTTTCATACACAAGTCCTTTTAAAAATACCCACAAGAAAAATACAAGGCACCGTGTTTGTATCGCAACGCCCTCTACACGCGTTTGCGACCCTCTGTTCCTATACAATTTTTGATCCTTATTGTATGACAGATCTAACATGTCAATTTGTCCACGTTTTTTGGAATCACCCTGTATTTTTTTAACTGCTTAACGTCTCCTATAACAACTAAGTCTTTAGAGACGTGAAAGGATGGGGGACAAGGAATGGGAAGGAATTCGGCCATGGCCTTTTGAAGGAAGCATCCCGGCATTCACCTGGAGTGATTTGGGGAGACCATGGAAAACCCAAATCTGGATGCCCGGATGGGGATACGAACCACCGTCCTCCCGAATGCGAGGCCAGAATGCTAACCGTTATACCACCACGCTCGGTGTACGTACTCTAGTTGGCCCATTCGAAAATTTCGCTGATGGTATACGACGTACAACGAGGTTGGTGGTTTGTAGTAGTAGGATAATAGTAGAACCGGCTCATTTCTAGCAATTGTTTGTTTGTCAGATAGAACAGGTATGTAGCAAAACATTTATAACGCCCTACGTAACAATTGGAAATGATGAATTGTTTCCCGAACAGAAACAAAAATATCCAAAAACGCTCCTTACTCGAGAAAATACACACAGTTTATCAATATATGTGTGCTTTTTGGTGTTGATATCTAGCGGTAATGAGATCGCTTCTTATTGACGTCAGCAAAGCCTTATTAGCTTGACTCTGAACTTTGTAGCAACAATTGTTAATTTATCAACTGAAATACGTAGTGGTAATGTGAACATAAAATACATGAAAAATTCGATAAAAAGGGGCTGCTATCTAGCGGTTAGGAAACACTCTTTATCGACACCAGCGAAGCCTAGCAGCTCGACTCTGAACTATCTCATCTTGTAGCAAAAATTGTTTCTCAACTGCTTTGATGCGATCATGGCCTGTCTATAAATTTCGATACTTGGTGTTGCTATATAGCAGTAAGGAACATACTATAGCGACACCAGCGAAGCCTAGTATCTTGGCTGTTAACTATCTCATCTGGTAGCAACAATTGTCTCTCAACTGCTTTGATGCGATCATGACCTGTACAAGAATTTCGATACTTGGTGTTGCTATCTAACGGCAATGAGATCACTCTTTATCGACGCAAGCGTAGCGTAGCAGCTTGGCTCTGAACTATCGCACAGCCGTCACCTTGATTGTTCATAATTTTTCCATTATCGGGTTAAATTTCCAAAAATTTCATCCTTAATTATGTTACCTAAGCGAAAATTTAATCTTTAAAATTTTATCTCCTTCATTGATTTTGATTAAGTATGTAGGAAGAAATATTACTTGCCAAGGGATAAAAACCTTTTAGAAATAATAGGTATAATAACTGTTACTTTTGTTGTTATACCTAGGTATATGAGAATAAAAGAAGGATGAGATTGAAAAATACTGGCAGTCTGCTGAAGCCTCTTGTTCCGAAAGTAACTGCCAATTTCACGCCCCCATCCGACGAACAAATCAGTGTCATCAGCGTGGTATGCCGTCCATATGCTCTGGCAGGACTCTATCTACCGATTAGGAATTGTACAAATTGTTAAACAATTGCCGTATTTCTTCTACCAAGGCGGTTCGAACTTTTCTGCACTTGAGCTACCTAGACGAACTTAAACACAGTCAGATCTGAGTTTCGCAAGTTTGCAGCATCACAAAATTTATTTTGTATGCGGAAACAGATTGCGACAAATAAAAGCGGTCCCGGTATGGATACTTGAGGTACGAGTTTTCTGCAGTCACAGTTGGTCGGCGAAATATCCTCGGCGCCCCGAAATATTAATAAAAAGACGACCGGCGGAGAATAAACAAACATGTCGGCGGAAGTTGGCGACGGAATCAAAGAAGGTGGAGAGATATATGCGCCCCAAATCCGGGTGCGCCATCTGCCTTGGTTTTCTTTGACTGCCTCTCCGTTTCACCAGCTGACGTCTGGCTTTGCAGATTGAGATGAATGAAATCGCTTCGACCTATCGCAATGAATCTAGTTTATACTTAGTCATTAATCTGAACTGAAATGTTTCCTGGAACGTATTGAGGTTTAACTGTATATAATTCCTCTTGCGTTCTACCTCTGACGACGGAAGTGTCTTAAATATATTTCATACGTTTCTGTGAATTTTTGCTCAGTTTTTCATGACCATTAAAAACTGGTGTGTAGAGATGTGTTTTGCGAATCTCCGTATTTTACGAAAAAAAAAAGATTTTAACTTACGAGTTAATGCCGCGTGTTGAGTGATCCATATATAGATTGTCTACCAAACCGAATTCACTTAAAAAAATGACAAGTTTTGTTTAAATGGAATTCGTTAGACGTTTTGCAACAATATCATTCAAATGGTAAAAGCAAAGGAACAAAAATTTTGTGGGTCTCTGAAATTTTTTCGAAAATTTTCAAAAAGTATTTTCAGGAAATATTTGTCATCCGATTCGTCAAATTGTCGCCAATCCCGCCGACGATGGTAATCCGAGGTAGAGCAGAATCGCGTTCATCGCTGAACACAATGCAATACTATTTGTTTTGTTAAACGATTCTACACTAACTTTGATGACCACCGTCGGCCACTTTGGTGGTTACCTGCGAGATGTCCCATTCTTCCAAGGCACAGTGGTTTTATTCCTCGCGTCATTGTGTGGGGATCCATTGGGCATGACGTCAGTGATTGAGAGAACTCTGACGCCACAACGGTACGTCACGGACATCCTGCGTCCTCATGTGTTACCTTTCATGCGTCAGTATCAACAGGATAGTGCACGTCCATACACGGCACTTGTCTCTATGAACTGTCTGAGGTACTCCCGTGACCAGCAAGATTCCCAGATCCATCCCCGATAGAACATGTGTGTGACCAGCTCTGACGTCAACTGCATCCCAGGGTATGAAGGACCAGTTACAACAGTTGTGCCCAGCATGCCTCAGGAGAAGATACAACGGCTCAATGACACCCTTCCCAACTGCCCATGGAAACAACACATCTTTTACAAGTGTTACCCTGCTTCTTTTACTGTCTGTCCATACATTTTATTGATAGTCATCGCATGCAATGCAAATCCACATCTATACTATATAATAAGTTGTGTCTGTACATGAAATTACCAACAGATCATACAGAAAATAATTTGTACAGAAACAAAGCCTGAGTGACCGATATAACATTACAGAGACTTACACACATCCGTCAGTCTGTCACTATTCCCCAAAATAGGTGTTAAGCGATTCTCCACTAACTTGTATGACCATCATAGGCGACTTTGGTGGTGACCTGCGAGAAGTCCAATTTTTCCAAGGACAGTGGTTTTCCTCCTCACGTCATGGTGTGGGGAGCCATCGTGTATGACGTCAGGTCACGGCTGATCCATAGAAAACAGTATCTTACAGCTTTCCTAATTACACATAGTATTTCCTTGTCAAATTTCTTAGAGATCGCTTTAGCTGTTTAGCCGTGAAAAAGTAAAAAACAGGCAGAGTTCCTTTGGCATGTATAATATTAATATAGATGCGTTCTTTCACAGGATTACAGTTTTCGCAAAAAAATATTGAATAATTTGAGCAATATACCTTCCCCAGTAACATATTTTCAACTCAACTATCGTTTAGGAGAAAACTTCGTCAGCTGGATAGTAAATATGTTGTGTGAGTATACTTTGGTTAGAAAATTTTCAATTTTTTTAGCTCGTTTTATATCCTTTTGAAATAACTTGTTTAGTATTCGATTTATTACTATTTTTAGTACCCTATTATTCGCGAACGGACCCTATAGGATCACGCAAAGCCTTAGTAATCGTAACGACTTGTAATTAAGAATTTGTCCAGTGTTTCCACTGGGCAGTTAGAAGCAGGGCTTATCAGTTCCTGGAGTAATTGGGGAGGCTCGAGTGCTGCCACCTATCAGTGAAACGTGTATTCGCCTAGATGAGTGCGGGAAACCGCGTAATCACAGCAGTCAGGACGGCCTGACTCGTGCCCTGTCCCGTTGTACCTCCCAGTGTGCGATGCCTCAGTGCATTGAGACACACTGGCGAGTAGTGTTTGATTTATATATACATTTACATATATTTATGTGTATTTATAAATAAATATTTTCATTTTTAAAACAATTTCGCTGAAAAATAATGTTCTCTATCCCAAAATCATTTTTTTTTTTTACAGTTAGAAAGAATTTTGTTTATAAATAATTTTTCTAGTGAATTCAATTTAATACAGTTGACCGACTATTGTGTGTTTTTACTATACTCATTGTATCTACATTCTATTTTTGTCACTAAACTTTAGTTTTAGTTAAACCAAACACGGTGGTTGAGCGGGAATGCATGGCTATGGCCTTCCATTCGGGAGGACACGGGTTCGATTACGCGTCCGGAAATTCAGATTTTGATTTTCCATGGTTTCTTCAAATCACTCCAGCCGTATGCGGGGATGGTTCCTCCAAAGGCCATGGGGCGAAATCTGTCCCAATCAAAAAGTTTTATTTAATTCGATCTAATACGGAACACTCGGTAGTAATTTATTTGACGTGTCCATCATACAACCTAACCAGTCTCTAAACTTGTTTTGTGTCCCCTATGGGTACCTTTTAAGGATTGCAATCCCGCAGTGTTTTCAATCCCGCGGGATCCGCGCGGGATTTGCGCCAATCCCGCGGGATTCGTGCGGTATTGGTACAAACAGTTTTTTAACGCATATATTTAAAACATAGTTACTTAAAACGTTAATTGATGAAATAATAGTTAAATTAATAAATAATTTTTTATAATAAATGATAAAAATTAACAGTTAACAATATTTTGATTGGAAAAATGACATTAAAACTTTTTAGCGTGTCTTAAGTGTATTTCGAGGTTTTACATTTTGTTTTTTAATCTAAACCAATTTTAAAATAAATAATAAAAATGGAAATATTGAGTCTTAGGTCATATTAGGTGCCTTACAATACATCACATAAGTTTAAAAACATGGTTTGCTTAATGGCCAAGTTACCAGAGTTTATTTTAGTTCTAAATAAACGTTCCATAACAGTGATATAAAGCATTCTATTGGCTCAGAACAAGATCTCATAACTTTTTGTCACTGCACAAGCACGAGACTTGGCTTTTTTTTGCGTGATTCATTATTATATCTCCTGATTCCTTGATTGATATTACAGTTGATTCAATGTTATTAAAAGTAACTACTCACCAACACGTAAACTGCCAAGTATTTCAGATTTACTTCTGTGGCGTAACTACGTTTTTAGAGTGGAAATTATTATTTTTTAGTAAGAAAGGAGACTTTCTCGGCGAATGATTGCAGTGAAGTCCTCATAGGTTGTATCTCCGGAGTTCATTGCAAACACACGAAATTACACACGTGAGGAATCGGCGGAGGCAGCCGTCGAAGTATGGTGTTCCTACAACACAATTCGTCGATACACCCGTTAAAATTTCATTATAACTTTGTTATCTTTAGTCGAAATAAAGCAAGGAGAAGAGGTATTAATCTATATCCTGAGCGGCACATGTAAGCCGGTGGATTTCGTCAAAGAAACGCATTGAGGCAGCGCCCAAAACAACAATAAGTCAAAGGATATACAATTTCCTTTTGATAGCTGTTAAATAAATAGGTACGCGATCGTTAAAATTACGATAACATTAGTTTCATATCAAAGAATAATCAAATTTTCAGCCGCAAATTAGGAAATTGTCACAATTACTTTATCTGCAAATACAGAAAATTAGAATAATGAAACCGTGAATAAAAAGCTGTAACCGTGTACTTCAGATAACGTGTGCGACACTTAAAAAATAATTATATAGTTAGAAAATCGTACTAAATACGCACCATAACTCAAATTACAGAAATGTGTACTGGAAACAAACGTAAGTTTTGATGAATACCTAAAAGTGTATTTATTTACTTACGAATGACGAAGGTTGGAAAAAACAAACGCTTGTTCACATGAGTCAAATGCCAACTGGAAGGGTATAGGCAAACAGTGCAAAATATCCGACAGAGACCGAGTGGGGCAGCGAGTCACGCAGACTGACACGCGTTTCCGCCGGATTTTGCGGATTGCGGATCCGCTTAATTTTGTGCGGGATCCGCCAGACTGTTTAATAATGCGGGATCCCGCGGGATTGCGGGATCCCGCTTTGCTGGATTGCAATCCCTAGTACCTTTGTTAACAAACTTATTTATTTATATTTTGTAGGGTTAATTAAAGGTGGCTAAGGAGGGGGGTAGAAACAACGGGAAGGAATTCGGCCACGGGCTTTTGAAGAAACCATTCTATTATTCGTCTGGAGCTATTTCGGAAAACCATGGAAAACCGAAAGCTGAACGGACGGGGATTCGAACTACCATCCCCCTAAATGGAAAACCCGAGCGTTACCGCTCATAAAACCGAAATTAGAGTAGAACAAAACCAGTATTACATATCGACGTATAGTTAATGTTTGATTTTTTTTTCTGTTCGTTCACAGGTTGCGTGAAATGAAGACGGCTGTCTTCGGCGATGGGATGGAATTGTTCGTCTAACTGGTTTCTTCCTGCTTTTTTGGTTTTAGAAGACTGTATTTCACGTAGTGAGGGGGAATTTTAATCTGTATTTTTATCAATTTCGGGAGAACTATTTTGCGGGATACTAGACTTTATTATCGAGCGTCTAGCTAGGGTTGATATCGCCGCTCCGTCGGGTATTTGTCTAGTGTTACCATAACAACTGTCTCGACCAATGATGACGGATTCTGCCGACGGCGAGTTGCAGCGATCACAGCGCGACACTAGCGACATCACCCAGCCGGCTGATAACAGGTGAGCAGCGCGCGGCGCACGCAACATTATCTTCCAGGGAGCGTCCACAAACTACGTGGCTTGGTTGCAGTGCTAGAAATTCGTCAGTAAATCCAGGCGTATTTGTTACGTCTATCTTTCAGACTCAGGCGTAAAATGAAAATGTTAGGCGTAATTTTATTATAATTATGAAAATACAGATATTATAGCTTACAACCTTCTCCAACACAATTTAAAACTGTAAATAGGCCAAAAAATAAATAAATAATAATATGGTTTTCATGTGCAATACATCATATACCAAAATTGTGTAATAATTTAATATGATTATTGATTTGACAGTAACTTTTGAACTTTACACAATGATCTTCAGAGGTTTAATTCCCAAATATTTTCGATTTTTTTCCCGATTCATCGCCAGAGGATTATTTCTTTTAAATACAAATAAGTAAAATAAAAATTGTAAAATATTTTTCTTGATGTACAAATTTTAAGAATAATTTGATTTCACAGTTTCTGTGTACAATTTATCGGCAAGATCGCAGAAACAAAACCATTCAATTTATTGAATATATCGTAGCTGAATACTAAATGCAATGATTCCCCACTTTAAATATCAGGAAAAAATGCCTTACGGCCTTACCTGAAGTGCTGTGTCACTTCTTATCTAGGAATTCTGGTCTTTGAGGGTTCTGTGTGTTTTTCCACCAGTAAGCCACAGCTGGGTTGCGATCAAAATCGTGCAGTGAAGGTCCATTCACTTTGATGAGTAATAAGTCATCTACACTTAGGGTATCCAGACAATATCGTTTCTCAGTTTTCATGTTGTTAAGCTCACTGAAACCTCGCTCACATATTGCAGTGGTGAATGGATGCACACGATAACATGAAATGATTTTTAATAAATTTGGATATTGGTTTTCTTCACTATTTTCGCTATATACTCTGTTCCAAAGCTGACGACTTGGTAGAGATTTCTTGTCCTTACCTAGTGTTGCAAACTGAAAAAAAACAAAATGTTATTTTTCAGCTTTGTGAAAAAAAACATGAAAAAAACCTAGAACCCGTGTTTTTTTCTAAATTTTGTTTTTTTTCAGAAAACAATATATTTGATAAATTATAGTTTTATTTTATGAACTTCCGTTTTACAAGTGTGTTTTAAGTCATATTGAATCATATAATGTCTCACATAATGATTCATAAGTGTATATATATAGGTAACATAATTTTATTCATCCTCTATGTCAGTACCACATTCACTAGTATCAGCACTACCAACACTAGTTCGGTCGGAGTCGGAATTTTCTTTCTCCTCTAGATCCATAACTTCAGAAATAGTTAAATTTTCTTTTACTGGTTGTCCTTGTATTGTACGCAAAAGATTTTGAGATTGCAATTTTAAATTGTGAGCAAAGTACGCACTGTGCATAAAGACTGCACCGATAGTTCTGTATTACGGTCTTTTAAGTTTGAATTAAAATCTATTATCATACAAAATAGGACCTTTACTTCTTTTCAATCGTTTGTTTACACGAACGGTTGCAAAGAAACGATTCATAATTTAATACTGACAATTTAATGAGTCAGTTCCACTATACTCTGAGAGTTAACAAGTATACGAATATAAGGAAAGCCCAATAAGTTATAAAAAGGGTTGGCAGCACTATTTCAAACAGCAAGTATCAATCCAAACAATGGGGAATGGGGATTCCTTCTCGCGCAACCTAGTCTTTTCGGGAAATCCCCGTTCATCAAGAAAATTTCAGTCAATTTTGCCAATATTTTCGTAATTTTTTTTCCTACTGAACCAGAAAAATATAGTAGATTTTAAACTAAGATAAGTACTTAGAATAAACTCTAAAATAGTCATTTTAAACGATAACTGCCTTACAAATTCGAGATTTAGTAGTTGGAAAAAAAACGTGTTCCAGAAAAAAACATGTTTTTTTTTCAAAGTTTTTTTCATGTTTTTTTTCAAGCCAGAAAAAAACCCGTTTTTTTACAACACTATCCTTACCCCATATTTTCTAGCGCAGAAATTCATCAAAGCTTGTTGTTTGCTTATGGTCACTGCTGCAGGCAAATCCTTGAGGACCTCTTCAAACTCCTCTACTCCATAAATTAATATATCCTCATTTTGGAATGTTAATTGCATCAAAAACATCTATATTTTTAAACATGCAATTAGTTCGAAGATCTTTGAAGCGTTTTGTTAATCCTGTCAAGAAATTTCTGATTATATCTTTGCGATCACGTAAAAAAATCTGCAGACCCTCTTTACCCAATTTTATGCTTTTATATTCACAACTACCAGTACCCAAGTTACAGTCCTTATCAAATTGAGACAGAGTTTATCCATTGGCAGCAATTAAATTTTTCAATTTCATTTCGCAGATTGTTAGTTCAGACATCACTTTCTCAATGTTAGCCTTGTCATATTGAATATTTTTTGGAAAATGTTGACAAAAAATTAGTTACATCTATTGGAGAGCACAAAAATATTATGAACCGCACTGATTTTAAAGTTTTTAAGTAGTTCGTCACTTTTGTTTGCAAAATTTTGTTGTAGTTTTTGTCAGCACAAAAGTCTTCAAAATACGAAACAATGACTGTGTAATTCCTGAGCAATGCTTTTAAAGCTCAGTTTTTTGAAGAAATCCACCTGGTGGATATGATTGACAGGTGGTTAACGACTGATTCAATAACAGAGAAGAATAACGCACGCGCTAGAATTCTTTTTTTTCACTTCGCGGTACTTCCCCCTACACTGTGACCACTTCTGAACTTCAGAAACGTATTATTGGAAACTTCGAAATAGATCAAAACGACAAGAATTGAAATTAGGGATTGCAATCCAGCAAAGTGGGATCCCGCAATCCGCGGGATCCCGCATCATTACACAGTCTGGCGGATCCCGCACAAAATTAAGCGGATCCGCAATCCGCAAAATCCGGCGGAAACGCGTGTCAGTCTGCGTGACTCGCTGCCCCACTCGGTCTCTGTCGGATGTATTGCACTGTTTGCTGTACCAGAGCAGTTGGCATTTGACGCGTGTGAACAAGCGTTTGTTTTTGTCAACCTTCGTCATTCGTAAGTAAATAAATACACTTTTACGTATTCATCAAAACTTACGTTTGTTTCGAGTACACATTTCTGTAATTTGAGTTATGGTGCGTATTTAGTACGATTTTCTAACTATATAATTATTTTTTAAGTGTCGTAGACGTTATCTGAACTACACGGTTACAGCTTTTTATTCACGGTTTCATTATTCCCATTTTCTGTTTTTGCAGATAAAGTAATTGTGACAATTTCCTAATTTGAAGCTGAAAATTTGATTATTCGTCGATATGAAACTAATTTTATCGTAATTTTAACGATCGCGTACCAATTTATTTAACAGCTATCAAAAGGAAATTGTATATCCTTTGAGTTATTGTTGTTTTGGCCGCTGCCTCAATGCGTTTTCTTGTCGAAAGCCGCCTGTTTACATGTGCCGCTCAGGCTTTCGATTAATCCCTCTTCTCCTTGTTATTTCGACTAAAGGCAAAAAAGTTATAATGAAGTTTTCACGGGTGTATCGACGAATTGTGTTGTAGGAACACCATACTTCGACGGCTGCCTCCGCCGTCTTCCTCACGTGTGTAATTTCGTGTGTTTGCAATGAAATCCGGAGATACAATCTATGAGGACTTCACTGCAATCATTCGCCGAGAAAGTCTCCTTTCTTACTAAAAAGTAATAATTTCCACTCTAAAAACGTCGTTACGCCACATAAGTAAATCTGAAATACTAGACAGTTTACGTGTTGGTGAGTAGTTTCTTTTAATAACATTGAATCAACTGTAAGATCAATCAAGGAATCAGGAGATATAATAATGTATCACGCAAAAAAAGGCCAAGTCTCGTGCTTGTGCAGTGACAAAAAGTTATGAGATCTACTTCTTAGCCAAGTCTACACTTTACAGAGTATATTCACTTTACTTTGTGATATGGAATGCTTTTCTCGGTGTTATGGAACGTTTATTTAGATTTTTTTTTTAAAAAAATCCTTGGTAACTTGGCCATTAAGCAAACCATATTTTTAAAGTTATGTGATGTATTGTAAGACACATAATATGACCTAAGACTCAATATTTTCCATTTTTATTATTGATTTAAAAATTGGTTTAGATTAAAAAACAAAAATGTAAAACCTGGAAATACACTTATGACACGCTGAAAAGTTTTAATGTCATTTTGCCAATCAAAATATTGTTAAATGTTAATTTTTATCAATTAACATTAAAAATTATTTATTAATTTAATTATTATTTAATTTATTAACGTTTTAAGTAACTATGTTTTAAATATATGCGTTAAAAAATTGTTTGTACCAATCCCGCACGGATCCCGCGGGATTGGCGCAAATCCTGCGCGGATCCCGCGGGATTGAAAACACTGCGGATTGCAATCCTTAATTGAAATTAATTATTAGAATTTAGCCTTGAACATGCAAAACTGAAAACAAATTCAGAAATGTAATTTTTTAAGTTTTGATGCTTAGGCGTATTTTCTACGCCTTTGGCGGAGATTGCAGGCGTAAAACAGAAATATTCAGGCGTAATTACGCCTGACGCCCGGTCAATTTCGAGCACTGCTTGTTTGGGTAGAAAGCTACGCTGGACTACGTGGACAAGGGAAGGGAATTTCCGACCCAGGCCACGTAGCTTTTCATTCATATTATACGTCACAGCTAAAATCAGGTCCAGAACACACAACAGAATATCATACAGGGTGTTCAAAAATCAAAAAATAATCCTGCAACCGCATCATTTCCTACTACACGAAAAAAAAATTATTTAGTAAAAATTTCACCTTTTAGAGATATTCATCTTTTAAAAATATTTTTTTCGCAACATCTGAGTTTGTTCTGTTTATTCCATGCCATTTCTACAAATTAACACTTTTTGAACCATTTTTAAAAATTCACTCAAAGATATTTGAGCCATCTAAAACAATTATGTTTTTTTTTCTCTTAAAATCTTAAAAAATCTAAATGGTAATATTTATTTTATACTTTTTTTAAAATGATTCTTTTATGGTACAGTGGAACTCCGAATCGCATTTTTAATTAAAACGGAAACTTACTGTGACTCAAAAAATAATAATTCTGCTTACACACCACATGAAACTTCTCACTGTCAAGCGGATGCTTGACTTTGCTGCCAGAAAACAGATGAATACAGTCAACAGCTTACTTTGACAGAGATGTTCAGCAAGCAATGACTTTTATTAAACAGTTCGGTATGAACATCGTACTAATGTAGGCTACAGCACTTGTAACTATGCTTAACATGTCAAAGTGTTACCTTTCATTGAACAAATTAAAAGCTATTTTCCTTTAAATACAGTTGCTTCTCCCATTTTTAACATGTACACACTAATTAATTAAAATAGATACTTTTTCGGAAAAAAAAAATCCAATTGTCCGAATTTTTGATTATCCGAATGGGGTACGGTCCCAATTGGTTCTGATAATTACAGTTCTACTGTGGTTTAATATCCTAAAAACACCATTTTGCATTTTAAACGTGTAGAAAAAAATTATTATAATGATTTCAATTTTTTTGTGAAGGTTTTTATTTTATTTTATTTTTTAAAAAAGGAACATTAATTTAGATGACTAAATTTAAAAAAAAAAAACTGTATCTCGAAAAGGGTGTGACCTTTTTTTTTTAACTGCTTAACGTCTCCCATAACAACTAGGTCTTTAGAGACGGGAAAGGATGGGGGGCAAGGAATGGGAAGGAATTCGTCCATGGCCTTTTGAAGGAAGCATCCCGGCATTCGCCTGGAGTGATTTGGGGAAACCATGGAAAACCCAAATCTGGATGCCCGGACGGGGATTCGAACCGCCGTCCTCCCGAATGCGAGGCCAGAACGCTAACCGTTACACCACCACGCTGGGTTAATAGGTTTTTGGGGCGTTCGTTAGTGACGTAAGGTGAAATGGGGGGGGGGGGGAACCGGCGAAATCTCACGACACCTCACCAAGGACAAGGGGGGGGGGGGGCCGTGAACGGAAATCTCACGTGAGGTTTTGAAATTCCTCGTAGAATGGTAGAGCTAAAAAAAAAAAAAAAAATACGCGAAAAGTCGAACTTAGGGATGGTATTTTTTGGTCCGAAAACCGACCTTAGGAGTATTAGAGCTAAAAAAAAAAGGTCTAAAATGTAGCGAGGACGATTGGTAGGGGGGGGGGGGGGGCGGGTTTCCGTCAAAATCTAACGTCATTTTAGAGAGAGAGGGGGGGGGGGAGTCCGACCAAATCTCATGAAGTCTGACCAGAGGGAGGCCGGGGGGGGGGGGGTAATTAGGATATCCGGAAAAAAACCTCACGTGATTAGTGGGACGCCCCGTTTTTCCTGTAATTGATCATTTGCAGGAGTGGCTAGTGACATCGTTTCATCCAGAATATTTATAATTATGGAAAAGCAGAATTTTGACGATATATGTTTTCCTCTGTCTTCATATATACTCTGCAATTCACAAAATTGTAGGGGGCAGAGGGTGCTCAGCACCAAAACTAATCTCTTTGATATGCTTTCCAATCCCTAATGGTACGAGGGAAAAAGAATTCATGTAAGAATCAGTCCGGCACCTTATTTCTCTAATTTTATCTTTCCTGTCCTTCCGACTCAAATAGGTTGGTGGGAAGAAGTATTTCACTACACTCATGAGTGAAAGTTGGAGTACGCATGTTTACCAATAAGTTTAAACGAAACGTGTGTCGTCTATCTCGTTCTATCTACCAGAGAATCCCACCTAAGTCTACTAATCAGTTCTGTGACGCTTTCATAAGGACTGTAGCAAGCGGTCACGAATCGAGCGCTCTTCTCTGTACTTTCTCTATACTTTCGATCAACCCTTACGAAACGTATCCCAAATGGCACAACAATAATCCAAATTGGACGCACAAGAGATTTGTACGCAATCTCCTTTGTTTGTTCATTACACTTTTTCAAGATTCGACCTATGAATCGCAGCCTAGAATTAGCTCTACCTACCAACGATTTAAATGTAAGTCCCATTTCATGTTCCTTTGCACTGTTACTGATGTTTTGACAAAAACAGTAGAAAATGTCTTCTGGAATTAACAGGATTTTTTTTTTTTTTTTGTTTAAGGCTTTACGCGTCGTTGACGTTGAGAGCATTACAGGCGGGGGGGGGGGGGGACGATAGGAGTAATGAATGGGAAGGAATTGTCCATGGCCTTTTGAAGCAAGCATCCCGGCAATCGCCGCGAGTGAGTTGGGAAACCTTGGAAAACCCAAATCTGGATGCCCGGACGGGATTCAACCCGCGTCTCCCCGAATGCGAGGCCAAAGCGTTAACCGTTCACCAACACCCTCGGTTTAATAGGGAAAAGGGCTACTTGCAACACGGGGAGTTGGTTTGGGGGGGGGGATGGAAGGGGTGTTTGAGGCAAAAGCCAACTCGAGATATGGGGGGGGGGGGGAGGGTAGCGGTTTCAAGGAGGGCAAAAAATCGGTCACGATGTTTATGGACGCTCCATTAGTACTCAGTTTTTTTTGCAAGTGAAGGACTCCGTCATTTAAAAATGTGCGTTAAGAAACAATTTTCATGTTAAGGCTCGGCTTGGGCCTTAATTTGTTGGAGACCTGAGTTCGTAGCCCTTTCGCACTATTCAGGATTTTCCACGATTGCCTTTAATCACCCTGGGTGATGGTTCCTTCAAAACAGCATCGCCAAATTCCTTCCCGTTCCTTGTCCCCAATACTTTCCCGTCGCTGAAGACCTTAACGTCGACGGTGCGCAAAGAAAACAAAAAGTGTATACTTGCATATTTCAAACTTCTATGTGCCTTATACACTTTTTTTGTTTATGTTTCTTTCGCACTCAAGTAAACTAAGTTTTATCTTCACTTCATTGTACAGTAAAATGTGCTTTGCCGAAGTTTTAAATTATTAAAAATTGAAATCACACTTCGTTAGATTATAAACTACTGCATCTCCCTTATATTTCTTTAGAACTTTTATATGGAAGAATGACTTCGACAGAATTATCTAATAAGCGTTCTTCCAATCAATAAGATCCGGGTGACATCACCGGGGATTCTGCGATAACCGTGGCGCGCGCAATTTGATGATGGATTCTTATGTAACAAACTGAAACGTAAAGAATACATGTTTTTGATATCTCGCTTAGTTCTCGAGATATCGTATCTCAAAATTGATGGGTTATGTAAAATGCGGCCTAGACCAGAAGAAAAATTTCGCCATGACCAATTTGATGATTGATTTCGTATGTAACTCGACGAGAAAATCGAAAATAAAGAATAAAGTTTTTGATATCTCGCTTAGTTCTCGAGATATTGTATCTCAAAGGTAAGATCCGGCCTGGATCAGAAAAATTTCACCGCAACCACTATATCTACACTGCGGAAATGCACTATAGGTGTTTATTTAATTTAATTTAATTTAATTGCAATGGAGCACAGGCTCCGGTGGCAATTTCCCTACACACCCATCTTCCCCCTATCCTGCACCTACCTACATTTGCCCTCTACAAATTTTATCTTTAAATTCTTTCAAAGTTTTTCGGTCAATTATTCATCATTTATCTTGGTATTCCCTGACACCCTTACCTAAAAAAGAGAATCTTCCGACACCCTTGTGCCTGAAATCGAGTGCCAGCTTGTGGTCATGGTCATCTTTTCCCTTCCAATGCACTACTTTTTCATACCTATTGCAATATCTTCCCATGCCTCATCGCCAGTATATGCCCTGTACACTCCCATGACCCTCCTCATTCTCCTCCTGTCCTTGCAATGAATCCCATCCCAGCTCCATTATCATATCTGTCATGATTGCATTCTGCGATAATTTCCAGAAACAAATCTAGCAGCCCTTCTTTACACCTTCTCCAACTGCTGTATTTGATACTTAAAATGAGGGTCGCATACTACACTACCATATTCGAGCAATGGTCTGACCAAAGTTTGTAACCCAATTCCTTGACTTCTCTCGTACATCCCTCATCATCTCTCAACAAGTGCAGAACTTTGAAACCTTTTCCTACCACCTATCCTATGTGTCCTGCCCAGTTAAGTTTGTTATCAAAAGTAATTCCAAGATATTTACATTTCAAGTCTTCAGCAAGCAATTCTTTCCCCACCTTATATTCATAATTAACCTTTGTTTTTTATTTGTGTATCTAATTAGCTGACCTTTCTTTGCATTTATCTTCATCCCATGTTTACCAACCCAACTAGATATCCTGTCCAGATCACCCTGCAACTGTTTACAGTCCTCTATCGTTTTGATTCTTTTATACAGCATTATGTCATCTCAAACAATCTAATTTTAGATAGTAAACAATCAACACAATTATTCATTAGAATAATGAATAGCAATGGTCCCAATACGCTACCCTGTGGCACACCCATTTTTACTTCCACTTCTTTTGATACATTTTCTTCCTACTGGTTGTTGTTAGGTTGAAATACTGCCTGGACCAGAAGAAACGTCACGTAAAGCACAAGGAACTATACCTATAACTGATTTTTGACATGCTATATCCCCAAAACCATGAGAGTTATCAACCAAAAAAAAAAAAAAAAAAATCTGTATTGTCGATCTTTTGTCGAGTTCTACAAGAATTCATCATACAGATTGTGGCACCACGGTAATGATAGAATCTTCTGAACAAAACTTTTAATTGCAACCAAATAAAAGTAATTTACTACACAGATGTATACAGATAGTAAGTCATATTTTTCCCCCTGCCTTCTCTTTGAGCTGTATATGCTGAATTAAATACTAACTCAAGGTTTCCGGTTGTATTTAAATGTAATGTATATAACATATAAATGCAAATTCACACCATTTTTTCTACGATGGTCTATTTATGCTCATATTTTGGGGATAAATCTGGTAGTTTTTTTTAATAGTACCGGAATTCACTTGATATAGATGAGAAGAAATTAAGATAATTATTGACAGAAATGTACTAGTATTATATATAGGAGGAATAAACAAAACTAATTCTCACTGAATTGGTCAGAATTCGCCAGTCAAGAATTAACGTTATGCATTATTGTCACTCTGTAAACCTAATGTTCCGCCCGCCTTTTAATCTCGACAATGCAGCAATAGTTGAAAGTGTAGAAACCGAGATAGGTGGACTCGTTCGCTAAAGATCAAAGTTGATAACGTGTTACGTGGGAATAGTAGATACAAAACAATTTGTAAAATTTGTATGGTGGTGAACCTGTTTTGACTTAAGACGACCCACAGTTAAATCGCAGTGACTTCACTCTGTATAGTACGCTCCCGCAATCTCGAACGAAGCTTCCCACAGTGCAAGACAGTTTTAAGTGACACCAGGAGAAAATTCATCTTCCAGATGCAAGGGCGATACACTGCAATGCTGGCATCAAACAAAAACAAACTGTGCTAGATTTTTTTTCTGGAAATTATCGCAGAATGCAATCAGTGACAGATTTGATAAAGGAGCTGGAATGGGATTCATTGCAAGACAGGAGGAGGATGAGGAGGGTCATGGGAGTGTACAGGGCATATACTGGCGATGAGGCATGGAAAGATATTGCAATAGGTATGAAAAGTAGTTCATGGAAGGGAAAAGATGACCATGACCACAAGCTGGCACTCGATTTCAGGCACAAGGGTGTGGGAAGATTCTCTTTTTTAGGTAAGGGTGTCAGGGATTGGAATGAGTTACGAAGAGAAATGATGAATAATTTACCGAAAACGTTGAAAGAATTTACAGATAAAATTTGTAGAGGGCAAATGTAGGTAGGTGCAGGATAGGGGGAAGATGGGTGTGTAGGGAAATTGCCACCGGAGCCTGTGCTCCGTTGCAATTAAATTAAATTAAAAATTAAATTAAATGTACACTAATCCGCAACAAATCTACTATATGATTTCGTAAGCTCACTCACCCACTCACCTCGATAGCTATTGGCTGGAGAACGATGTCACGTGTCAGCCTTCGCTCGCAAATTAACAGCGACCAGAGATACCATTAGAAGAAATTCGTGGTTCTGTCCACAATTTAATAGTTAAGCAACTGCTACCAAAATAATTGCCATAATACATACATTAAGTTTGCTTTTGGTAGCGTTTCATAGTTTAAAAAATATAGATTAACCTTTACGTATGAAAAAACGTGGATCTGCTTTTGAGTAACGTGTTGCTGATGAAAGCAACTTAAGAAACTTAAAAATATTAATAAATTATTCACGGCCTCTGCTGTAACTACGAATGCCAATTGTCATTGCGGTTTGGGATAAATTTCAATTTAATTAAAACTTTCGCTAATGTTGTTGCTTGACCAAAGTTTAAGCATTACGGTTTATTTGCTGTTTTAGGTGTTTTACTGACCACTTTCGTTAATAGTCTTTCTTCATGTTCGCCGTGAGTTATTAGGTTATTTTAAGTGGACATCAGACCAAATATGTTACCTAATCAACTATTCTGGCAATTAATTTCTTCGGCGTGTATTAAGTTCTCTGGCCGTTACAGATACTGTGAACAAAGATTACATTATGAGTGTTTGCCCAGTCTCAATAATAATTAATAATTAAAAAAAAAAACAACGTGGCGCTTTCGAGGCAAACGGGAAATTTTTAAATTTTGCAGAGTGAACTTTAAGGGTCAAATGCAAGTCAAGTTTGTATTTAAGAAATTTGGAGTCTACGACCTTTGAAAGAATTATACGATTGCACGATCTTACCTGTCCGTGTTTAATACCTACGTTAATAATACTTCTGGGTTTTTCAAGATCAAGAGATTTTATTCACCTTAAAAACAGGTCAAGTTCATATTTTGTCGGATCACGTCAACCTTTTATAATCTTTGACCCTAAAAACTGCAACTATTATAGACCGGTGACGATACGCAAAAAAACGTTCACGGGCTTATACTAGTTTATAATAAATTCCGATTTTTAGAAGTAAAAATCTAGTACTCTATTCTTTGACAGGGATATTAAAATAATTATCGAAAAATAATAATGATGCAGTGAGTATTCGGAAGCAAATTATATGAAAGCGACGCTACTAGATAAAATAAAAGATGTGCAATAGAGCATCTTTTGATGTATAGTAAATTTAAATGTTTGGTCATATTGTGTCACTTTTACGTCATATTTGCATGCGTAATTTTTTTTTTTTTTTTTTTTTTTTTTTGTCATAAAGATCCGAGCCGTAGTTATTAATATTAGTTACGGTATATTACTATTTATTACTACTATTATTATTGTTCCGTTGTATTTGGCGATTTTTTTATCATATAATTTTGTAATCAAAGCTTTATGGTAAGTGAAATACCAAAGATATGTTTCACTTGTCACAGGATTCGCTGTTTAACATGAGCTTACCTGACAGCATACAATATCGTAGCAGCATTGCATCAGACTGTCATAAAGTGCGCATGTTTACCTAACGTTCCGCGCATGCGCACTTAACGTTCCGCCCATGCGCACTTAACGTTCCGCGCATGCGCACATAACGTTCCGTGCATGCGCACTTAACGTTCCGTGCATGCGCACATAACGTTCCGTGCATGCGCACTTAACGTTCCGTGCATGCGCACTTAACGTTCCGCGCATGCGCACATAACGTTCTGCGCATGCGCACTTAACGTTCCGCGCATGCGCACTTAACGGTCTGCGCATGCGCACTTAACGTTCCGCGCATGCGCACTTAACGTTCCGCGCATGCGCACTTAACGTTCCGTGCATGCGCACTTAACGTTCCGCGCATGCGCACTTAATGTTCCGCGCATGTGCACTTAACGTGCTGCGCATGCACACTTAACGTTCCGCGCATGCGCACTTAACGTTCCGCGCATGTGCACTTAACGTGCTGCGCATGCACACTTAACGTTCCGCGCATGCGCACTTAACGTTCCGCGCATGCACACTTAACGTTTGTGCATGCACACTTAATGTTCCGCGCATGCACACTTAACGTTTGTGCATGCGCACGTAACACAAACGCTAACAAAATTTTGCCTACCGATCCAAGAGTAGTTTCATTTGAAAGAAAATAGAGTTATTGAGACATACAACGCGCGTGAGAATTTTTCCAACGATTGATATAATTTTTTTTTATTGCTTTTCTGATAGTATTTGAAATTTTTAGGAGAGAATTTTGTGTGAAATTTAATTCTGTAATAAAATACTCCTCTCCAAATTTCCTTATGTAACTCTGTAACTTCGCACTTTCAGAAAACTTTGTTTCCGGCATGGTGGTACTAAAGGCTCGTTCGCACTGGGCGAGTAATTTAGTCGAGTGGCGAGTGAAAACGTGTGTGAACAATGAAATTTAGTCGAGTAGTTTAGTCGAGTGGTTTAGTCGAGTCGATCCATTTCGTTCTATTAAACCGGGCGAGTAGCACCCCCCCACCACGCGCCACTCCCCCCACCACGCGCCACTAGACACTCGCTCAGCGGCTAACAAGTCTGAACTAATAGTTTTAGTAGATTTTTACTTTATCCATGATATATGGACTTGGTGAAAGTCTAACTGTTTTGAAAGGTATGCAAATAATTTTCTGCGACACAGTTACTTTAATAAATTATTATTTATTTTATTGATATGCGTGACGCGTTTCAAGAAATTATTCGTATTTTCGAACGCTATTTTATTACATTTTTGGTGTGACGAGTGCTCGTGTCATCTTCTGTTTGATGTTGTCCGGTTTTACTTTGTATTTCCTGAAATGGATATTTTGGCTTGTGTACTAAACAGTTTTTACAATTAATAGAGAGTGGAATAATATTTTTTTTAAAAAAAATTAATAAATAGCGTTCGAAAATGAGAATAATTTCTCGAAACGCGTCACGCATATCAATAAAATAAATTAAATAATAATTTATTAAAGTAACTGTGTCGCAGAAAATACCTTATTAGTTTTAGTAGAGTTCGTTAGCTGCCGCAAAAATGTCGTTTCACTGGAACGAAGAAACAAATTTTAAAATTGTTTCTAAATATGTAGGACATGAATGCTTGTAGAATATTAAGTCCCTAACTATAAAAACAAATATTCTCAAACTATTCGTAGGGATCTTCTAATGCTAATTCCTTCAGAAGACAATTTCAGCTCCTAGTTCATTAACCCATTTTCGTACCCATTGCTTTTTATTTCTTTCTTTATCGCATAAATTTCTTCATCCATCTCTTATAAAAGAGCGCTGTATCAGCTCATTCATTTGATTGCGATGCAGCCTGCTGGCAAAATACCACGCTACTTGTGTACTGTACTCGACCGCAGTGCGAACGATTTTTGGTCAGTGGCGAGTAATTTAGCTACTAAACTACTCGCCACTCGACTAAATTACTAGCCCAGTGCGAACGAGCCATAACTGATCCACTGCAGATTTAACGATGACTGAGGATATTTCACTGAGATATTGATTGACGCTGATCGACACAGGCATGCTGCTGAGATTAAAAGGCGGGCGGAACATTACGTTTAGAGAGTAACAATATTGTATAACTTTAATTCTAGACTGGTGAATACTGACCTATTCAGTGACAGCTAGTTTGGTTTTTCCTCCATTATATAACAGTAGTAGGTACAGTTCATGAATAATTATGTTCATTTCTTCTCATCTATATCTAGTGAATTCCCGGTAGATACTATTAAAAAAATTAACAGATTTTTCCTCAAAATATGACTATATGACCATAAATATTTGTCGTAATATGACCAAAACTAGGAAAATGGCCTATATGCATTTATATGCTATATAAAATACGTGTAAATAGAATCAGAAACGATCAACCAGTGTTTAATTCAGGATTACAGTTCAAAAAGCAGACAGGGAAGAATATTACTAGCCCTGAACATCCGAGCCCTGTACCCGTCGAGCCGTGAACCCTTCTAACGGCACGTGCTCTGACGTCAGAGCATTTCCGTCCAATCGCTCGCCGCGGCCGTAAACTCCAGCTTTATAAATGCGGGTGTCCAATCTCGAACCGACAGACGAGGTGCGACGGAAATCGACTCATAAAATCGACTTCAAAGATAAGTCGCCGCCGTAAAACTATAATTATAAATCCTTACACAGCAAAATTTAGCTACATTTAAAACCTTCGGTATTAAGGCTCTATTAAACTGTATTTCAGAATATGACAGACTTGATAACGCTTAACGTAGCTTTTATATAATTGTTTAAGAACCTGTAACAGCTCTCAAACTTAGACTAAGTAAAATTTTGTGTTGTAAAAAAACAGTTTTTTTTCTCACGTGAAAAAAAACTGTGAAAGAAACATGTTTCTTTCTGGGACATGTTTTTTTTTTCATAACTACTAAATTTCAATTTTTTAAGCCATTTATCATTTAATATGACTGTTTTAGAGTTTATACTAAGTACTTATCTTACTTTTAAATCTACTATATCTTTCTGATTCAGTAGAAAAAAAAAATTACAAAAATATTGGTAACATTGACTGAAGTTTTCTTTTACGAACAGGGACTTTCCAAAAAGGCTAGGTTGCGCGAGAAGGAATCCCCGTTCCCCATTGTTTCGATTGATACTCGCTATTTGAACTAGTGCTGCCAGGCCCTACAAATTTATCTGTAGACCTACGAATCTTTTCAAAAAATTAGGAAATTTAACTACGGTTTTTTGCCTCTTTTTATTACTTATTGCGCTTTCCTTATATTCGTATACTTGTTAAACTCGCAGCGTATAGTGATACTGAGTCATTAAATTGTCAGTAATTATGAATAATTTCCTTGCAACCGTTGGCGTAAACCAACGATTGAAAACAAATAAAGCTCTTATTTTGTATGATAATAGTTTTAAATTCAAACTTAAAAGACTGTAATACAGAACTATCTGCGCAGTCTTCATTCACAGTGTGTACTTTGCTCACAATTTAAAATTGCAATCTCAAAAGCTTTTGCATGCAATACAACCAGTAAAAGAAAATGTAACTATTTCTGAAGTTATGGATCTAGAGGGGACAGAAGAAGAAACAGAAAATTCCAACTCCGACCGAACTAGTGTTGGTAGTACTGATACTAGTGAATGTGGTACTGACATAGAGGATGAAATAAAAAATTATGTTACCTATATAGATACATTTATAAATCATTATGTAAGATAGTATATGATTTAGTAAGGTTTAAAACACACATGTAAAATGTAAGTTCCATAAATAAAACTATAATTTATCAAATATATTGTTTTCTGAAAAAAAACAAATTTAGAAAAAAAAACGAAGGTGCTAGGTTTTTTCATGGTTTTTTTTCCACAAATCTGAAAAAAAAACATTTTTTTTTCAGTTTGCAACACTAGTGAAATTGTATTTTATGAATTACTAGCTCGTACCCGCGACTTCGTACGCGTGGATTAAGAATTTATTTGCCTGAATTTAATATAGAAATTTGTTGGTAACGAAGGATTGGTCCCAAACAATACGAGTCGGAATAATATGACAGGAAAGCCATCACTATATCATTCTACCGTCGAACCTGCCTCTTGTAGAAGATCAATTTCCAACATATTTCTGTCACCATTCGATAAGTTCTCAAAATTTCGTGACTGCAACTGTTAATCATACTGGAAAAAATATCCTGTGCCCTTCATACAGCTTTCCTTATAAAATTCCATCACAACGATATAGCCATATAGTCGTCAAAACGTAACAAAAAGACAGAGACTTACTTCCGTATTTATATTAGTATTACTGTGGTTCACACTCACACACTGACTGCGAACAACACCTGAGGGATCATTATAACGTAAAAAAGTGTACACCTACAACATTGCAAGACTACCTACGATTTGCCTCGCATTGAACCCCCAACTTTGTGATATCTACAATTTAACATTCAATCCGACTCTCGTACGATCAAAAACTATATTTAATTTATTTATTTTTGCCTGCACGGAGATTTGAACCGAAGACCACGATCCAAACAGCAGTAAGCAAGCGCTTTAACCACTGAGCTACCAGACCGCTATATGGAAAGACAGTAGAGAGACCTACACATACAACGCGTTTGTCTATCGCCGTTCAGTAATTTTTCGAAATTTTAAGACAACATGTATAATTAAACAGAAAATTTTCAACCAAATGTAGACAGTACTTTTCTCCTTGTCGCAAAGGATAAGTGTGCAAACTGACATCGAAATCGGATGAAAACTGTGGGTTTGTATGAAGAACAAACAAACAACAAACAAACATACAAACAAACATGCATTCATCTTTATATATATAGATTTGTAGCAAGCTAGGGGTTGAGTATCATTTTATATGTTTTCTTGCAATTTATTGTGAATTGGTATAAATGGATTTAGTGTCGTGAAAAGAAATTATCTAAGCCCTATTTAATATTGAATTAAATGATAAAATAACGTCAATGCAACTGTTTTTGTAGTTTTATTGCCGTCCGCGTTTCGCCTCTCATCGAGGCATCATCAGCAACGAATCTATTTTTAAAATTTATATTGGGTTTACAAACTAATCATATAATGTTTGACAGAATTCTAAACTGATACATTTTCTGATTATTTACGCTTACTATTTACATTAGTGGTTTTCTGGTTCATATTAAACTCAGAACTCGCTTGCCATTTTTATTGCTTTTTGTATTTGGTAGTTTTCTTGTAGAGTGAGGGTATTGTGTCTGTGATTGTTGATTGTGCGTATTTGCATGTCTGTGTTTATATCTGTTGGTAAGTGATCGTTTTCTATTAGATGCTCAGCGAATGTGGACTGGTTGCTGTACTAAGGGCCAACATGTGTTATTTGTATCTAGTTTTAATCTGTCATCTTGTCTGTCCTATGTATATTGCCTCACAATTGTGACATGTCAGTTGGTATATGCCTGAGGTTTGATAGTTATCTCTGTCTAAGTGAGTATTTAAGTGTTTTTTTTTACTGAGTTCTCTATTCGTAAAGCGATGTTTATGCCTTTTTTTTTCTTTTTTTTTTTAATAGCAAGTATACCAAATACAAAAAGCAATAAAAATGGCAAGCAAAAATGACCACATAAACTTAACAAACCAAACACTGTTCAAACTGGTAAACATACAATAATCCTACAATAAAGATATGAACCTAATAGATACATGCATTAACACACATAAAATTGGAAAGAAAATAACAAAACATCAATCTTCCACGCAATTTCATAACTGACGCTGTCAGTACACCACGACCTTGACATTCAGAAACCAAGATGGCTACCGAAAACAAGAAGGCTACCGAAACCAAGATGGCCACCGAAAACAAGTGAGTTGTAGTAGGCGCAATGTTTACATCATGTACACAGCAGCTAAGACACATGGCTGTAACGGAAACATGCTTTGGAGATAAAGCAGAGAAGCATGATTACGAACCTGAAAACCACTAATGTAAATAGTACCTGTAAATAATCAGAAAATGTTTCAGTTTAGAATTATGTAAAACATTATATGATTACAAACAACACGCTCAAGGCTGACTTCAAGACTTGCAACTGCACCTGAAGATGGCGACGGAGAATAAAGTCGCCGAAATATTGTGCATTAATAACAACATCACTCGGTTTGTTTCCCGAGAAACGTTTATAAAAAAAAAATTATATGATTAGTTTGTAAACCCAATGTAAATTTTAAAAATAGATTCGTTGCTGACGATGCCTCGATGAGAGCCGAAACGCGTACGGCAATAAAACTATAAAAAACAGTTGCATTGGCGTCATTTTATCATTTAATTTACTGAACAACTGTGGAAAAAATGGCCTACAACAACACTGCACTATTTAATATGTTTAAGGACAGAACTGTGCAAGAAAAATTCATTAAAGTTTGTAATTCCAAGTATTAAGATTAGCTACGATGTTTAGAGGATGTTTTGCGACAGTTTAAACTGATCTATGTGAATAATTTTATGTTTAAATATTTTTAATTTTCATTTTTGAGTATTTCGTAATGATTGTAAACGATTATGTACTGATTTTGATTGTTTTTAATTGTTTAAGTATTGTTAAAGTTCGAGAAACATCTGGCGGAAGCCTTTGTAATATTCTTGAATTTTCTATGGTAGCTATGGGCAGAGACGAGTTTTGAAACAGTTTTTACGTCGGCTGAGGGAGATCTTGAAGTTTTATGTTTGCAGAGAACAGCTTTTACGTATGCAAGGATTCTCGCAGTTCAGTACTGTGAGCGTGTATAGCAGTATTGTCTTTGAAAGCGGTTCTGAGTGTAATCCCTGGAGCTTGTGTTAACCTGTTCAACCAGTATCTTTGGAGTCTGATGTCTTCCATGGAGGAAAGAAATATATGAAGAGGGAATACCGCTTATTCTGTGACGCCGCCTCTAAACTCTCGGCTCATACCGCGCATGCGCGGTGGCGGCGGCGGCCATATTACCTATCCATACAATTGCTATTTGGAGACAGTATATCCCGAAAACTAAGCAAGATATCGAAAAAATTATTATTTATTTTCGATTTTTTTCGTCGTGTTACATAAGAGCCATTATCAAATTCGACTTTTTGTGAAATTTTTCTTCTGTATTTCAACTCACTTTTGAGACACTATATCTCGAGAATTAGGCAAGATATAGAAATTTTTTATTCTTCATTTTTTATGTCTCATTGAGTTACATAATAATCCATCAGCAGATTGCGGCGTCAAGTTTATCCTAGAGTCCCCTTTATGTTTTGCTCATATTCCCCGTGTCTGTATGGATAGGTAATATAGCGGCCACGCCCCCCCCCCCCCACTCCTCTCCGCCCGGCGTCACTTCAATGCGTGGTGAAGGTCCCTTGCGTCGTCTCCATATATTTCTTTCCTCCATGATGTCTTCTAACTATAAATAAAGTTAAATCTGAAAGCGTATCTGGTAATAATTATTTCATCATTATAATAAACCAAGAGATACCTATCAAATAGTGAAATGTACAACTCATTAAACCTGTAGGTTGAATTAATTTAATTTATTTCAGTTTTAATACAGAAGGAGTGAGCATACGGCTATTTCCCTACTCACTTATTTTCTTGTTTTTGAAGTGAAAACTTCTACTCTCCCGTTAAGTATGGCGATAGCCGATCGAACTTTCTTGTGTTACAGAATACTGTTAGACAGTGCTGCCAACCACTTGGCTTTGAATATCTGTAGATGGCCGCTAAAATTTCCGTAGATTGGATACAAAATTCCTGAGACTCGCCAATTGAAACAATAATTATTGACGATAGAGTCAAAATCAAAAAATACTTTTTATTTCCAGGTCTTTAACAATTCGAAATACAAAATAACATTCTACACTGAAAGGAAGAAGTATCTCTGAACATGTTTTATACATCCTCAGTTTCATCACTGCTGCTGCTGTGCCTACTCCATTTTCTTTCTTTCTTCTTTTTTTTTTTTAGGGTTCAAACATTTTTCTTTGTTGACATTAAATTTAGCATATGTTCTGTAACAGAAAATATTAAAAATCCGTACCAACGAACGTGTCACCGTGCATAGAGGGTGCGCCGATAGTTCTGTATTACGGCTTTTTAAGATCTATTGGAAATGATGGGTGAAGAAAGAAGTTTGTGGAAGAGTCTTACAGAAAGAAGAGACAGGCTGGTAGGTCATATTTTGAGACATGCTGGATTGGTTAATTTGTTAGTGGAGGGAACAGAACTGTAGAGGAAGACAGAGATTAGAATATATGAAGCAGATAATTGAGGACGTGGGCTGTAAGGGGTATGTAGAGATGAAGAGGTTAGCACAGGATAGGAAGGGATGGAGGAATGCATCAAACCAGTCGAAAGACTGACGACAAAAAAAAAAAAAAAAAAGTTCACAATTATTGACAATTCTGTAATGCATTAGAGCTATTCGCTCAAAGTTTAACAAAACACGAATATAAGGATAAATCAGCAAATAATAAAAAGTAAAAAAAAATTAAAAAAATCCTTAATTATTTCAACAAAATCCAATAATCCAAAGTTTTTATATAAAAAAAATCCGTAGATCTACAGATAAATCCGTAAAATTGGCAGCGCTGCCGTCAGACTAGAATCGCTAATAACTAATCGTTAATAACGGTCGATCCCGCAACGGGTGGAGCATGTCTGTACTAGACCGTCCTGCAGAATGTGTGACGTCATCGGACTAGTGTGGTGCATATGGCGACCGTTTCGAATTGTCGTCATGTAAAGTTATAAACTAGTGTAGCGTGAAAACGCGTTCAGCTGGGACGCGGATTGAAGTGGCATTGTAAACAGCTCTCGAAGCACTTCTAGCAGCCAAAGTGTGAGGATAAAAATATTCGTCGGAATATAAGTAAATTTACTTATTTATTTCTCGTGTCCAGGACATAATATTACAAGTTGAAACAAAACAAATAAAATTAATTAATTACTATCAAACTTATGGACTATAGAACACAATTATATGGAATGTGACCAGAATTCCGCAATCCTGATGGCCTTCTCGTTTGCCCTAATAAGGTCCTCGATAGTGCAGGTTTCAGGCAGATTCCTGCATACCAGAAAATTTTGTGGTTCCTGCAGCTCACCACATTCACATAGTTCGTTTTCAGGAGGATAAAACTATTGCAATTTTTTTTTATTAACTTGCTTTGGGCTTTGTCTGTGTAGGTGGAATTTAGTAACTGATTTTAAACTAACTTCGCGATGAGCTAGAGACTTAAAATTTTGAACGTACCTCAGAACTGGATAAAAATACATGAATATGTGAAAAAATGGGAAAAGCTGTCCGGAAAATTGGAAAATTCGGGAAAACTGAAAGTACTCTTTTCTATGGAACCCTCTAACCTATTTTTTTTAAATGTTCGTAATAGTACGAATAAGGTTTTTAGGAAATAAAAATTGGAAAAGTTGCCCGGAAAATTGGAAAATTCGGATCAAACTGAAATTCTTTTTTTCTGTCTACCAATTTGACTATTTTTTTTTAAATTATCGTAATAGTCCGAATAAGGTTTTTAAAGAAAGAAACATTGGAAAAGTTGCCTGGAAAATTCGGGAAAAACTAACGCGCTTTAGGCCTTGTCTGTCTGGATGGAATTTTGTAATTGATTTTAAACTAACTTCGCGATGAGCTAGAGACTTGAAATTTTGACCGTAGGTAGAACTGGATGACAATGCATGATAATGTGAAAAATGGAAAAAGTTGTCCGGAAAATTCGAAAATTGGAGAAAACTGAAAGTACTCTTTTCTTTGCACTTATTTTACTATTTTTTTAAATGTTCGTAATAATACGAATAAGGTTTTTAGCTAATGAAAAATTGGAAAAGTTGCCCGGAAAATTGGAAAATTCGGAGCAAACTGAAATTCTTTTTTTTTCTGTGTACCAATTTGATTTTTTTTTTATGTTCGTATTAGTCCGAATAAGATTTTTAAAGAAAGAAACATTGGAAAAGTTGCCTGGAAAATTCTGGGAAAAGTAACTCGCTTTGGGCTTTTTTCTATCCGGGTGGAATTTTGTAATTGATTTTAAACTAACTTCTCGATGAGCTAGAGACTTGAAATTTTGAATGTAGCTCAGAACTGGATGACAATGCATGAATATGTGAAAAAATGGGAAAAGTTGTCCGGAAAATTTGAAAAATTCGGGAAAAATGAAAGTACTCTTTTCTATGGACCCATATTACCAATTTTTTTTAAATGTTCGTAATAATGCGAATAAGGTTTTTAGTTAAAGAAAAATTGGAAAAGTTGCCCGGAAAATTGGAAAATTCGGAGCAAACTGAAGTTCTTTTTTTCTGTGTAACAATATGACTAATATTTTTAAATGTTCGTAATAGTGCGAATAAGGTTTTTAGTTAATGAAAAAATTGGAAAAGTTGCCCGGAAAATTGGAAAATTTGGAGCAAACTGAAATTCTTTTTTTTCTGTCTACCAGTTTGACTAATTTTTTTTAAATGTTCGTAATATTCCGAATAAGGTTTTTAAAGAAAGAAACATTGGAAAAGTTGCACGGAAAATTCGGGAAAAAACTAACTTGCTTTGGGCTTTGTCTGTCTGCGTGGAATTTTATAATTGATTTTAAAATAACTTCTCGATGAGCTAGAGACTTGAAATTTTGACCGTAGCTCAGAACTGGATAGCAATGCATGAAAATGGGAAAAAATGGGAAATGTTGCCCGGAAATGTTTTCATCACTAAATCACAATGATGTCCTTCATAAAGGCCGTGACCTATTTTCCTACCATCCCTTGCGCTAAAACATCACTGTTTTAATGATCGGTTTGACGGCTAGTCATAAAGTCTGCCCCCCCCCCCCGCGCCCTATTCCCAATGTCACCACTAATAATAACAAAATAAAAAAAACTTTAAGGTACCATGTTTTTATATCGGACTGAAAAGTATAAAATAATTTCTCTAATTCTTATGAATGATAAAACCACTTACAGATTTCTAACTTCTTTTAAATTGTCCTGAAAATTTATTCTTGGAAATTTTTGATAACTATTAAAATACTTGTAAGATTGGTGACAAAAAACTTTGGGCGCATGCAACAGATAATTGATGCAGTAATAGCTCTGCCAACAATTTTATTGCACCACAAATAATGTGAAATGATAAGTAAGTTCATTCATTGATAGATACTCTCTACACTTCTTATAGTTATGTATTCCATGCGCACAATGTTTTTCGTCACTAATCTTACAAGTAGTTTAATAGCTATCAAAAATTTCCAAGTATAAATTTTCGGGACAATTTAGAAGAAAGAAATCTGTATGTGGTTTTATCCTTCATATGGATTAGAGAAATTTCAGTCCGTTATGAAAACATGGTACATTAAAAAAAATTATTTTATTATTATTTTGATATTAGATCTGCATCGACTCACTTCAGTTCTTAATCTATTTAATGACTTCCATTTGGCATATGGCTGATTACAGCCCGCTGTCGGTGCCTCTTTGATATTCCTCCAGTGCCCTTCAGCGATCTTCCTGGATGTCTTGGGGAATCTTCGTCTTGTTTTCATCTTTGTGTTATCGGATTGCCAGTCAGATCACATTGAAATCCTATCAGTTCTGTCCTACACATATGTATGTACATAATGACAAGCAAATAGGAATACAAAACTTGAAAATGGCTATAAGATCTGCCTCGGTATTTCAATGCTGTGTAGGAATTTAGAACGAAACAAGTTTGTTGTGCTAGTTCGGCTGACGACAGAAATCTCGCTAACCAATCACGAGGTTTCATTTCCGAGCGAAATATTCGTCCCCCGCGCAGCATCCTCCCTCCATCCCCCCCCTTCCCCCTCCCACACCATGTGGTGTGACGTCACGTCCGCTGATAGAAGGCAGGAAGTCTTCTAGAACGTTCCTAAGATGTAGCTTACTTTCACATATTTCTTTATGATTATTTCAGATGTTTCGGTACCATTAATGTTGACTACGTTTAGAGGTCTGCTGATTTTGTTTTCGATGTCGTCAATGTAACAGGAACTCTATACATTATTCTTTTTCCTTCTGTTAGTGCTTTTTGTATATGATAGTATATAATAAATGAATACACAAACCTCACACAACCAACATTATACAAAACTCTGAAACTAAAATAAACTAGAAACATCGACACAGGAAAAACAACAATAAATAAGGACATAAAAATAAAAAAAAAACACAACAAAAAACTACTGAAATCATTTACATTTGTAAAAAAAAACCGGCAAATAAATGGAAGACTGAAAAAACAAAACAACACCGCACAACTACACAAACTCGATACTTAGTAAACAAAACAGAACGACAATTCGCACGAAAAAACACAATAAGCAATAAAGTGCAGTGTTGTGAATCTTAATGATGAAGACACTTCTCACCAATAATGCAAAAGCACTGATGCCGAGAATGGAGCTAAAAGAAATGCAATAGACCACAAAATGTAAGTAGATTATAAGTTAGATAATAATTCATTCCACTGTACCAAACACAACATAACCTGCTTACAACTTTTGTACGTAATTAACAGAAAAAACCTGCTGAAGATGCTTCTGCAAAAGAAGTGAAACCCGTACGGGAGACCAATAAATATATAAAAAAATCAATTGCTTTGGCGTATTTTATTTATTAATAACTAGCTGACTCGGCAATGCTTCACTATTGCTGGACTTGAGTAGGCACATAGATTAAATGAAAAAATATTTACATATAAATTTTAAACTGCTGTTTCATTCATTTTCAGTTGGAAAGGGTGAGAGGGGATGCGCTTTGGAAAACATTTCCAGGCAGTATTTTTCTGTTTGCTTCAAAGTATAAGTGTGCAAATTCCCATTGAAATCTGATGAAATATGTGGTTTTGTCTAAATTATGGGGAGGAGGGGTGGGTTTTTTAATTTTTTTTGACAGGAACCTTCTCCGTCGACAACTCACCAAAGCTTCACCGTAAACGGACGAACGGTTTGCGGGTTTGTTTAAATTATGGGGTGTTATGGGGAAGAGGGGGTAATTAAGGTGGTGGAAAGAGAGGAGAGGGATTGGGTTTTTGTGAAATTAATGTGTACAGTATTTCTCTCTCTTTTTTAAAGTATAAGTGTACAAATTCTTATCTAAATCAGATAAAAAATGTGGTTTGCCTAAGTTATGGGGTAAAAACGTAATGGGGGTGGAAAGGGGGAAAGGGGATGAATATTCGTAAACCATACATAGGCAGTATTTTTCTGTTTGTTTTAAAGTATAAGTGTACACATTCCTATCTAAATCGGATAAAAAATGTGGTATTGCCTAAATTACGCGGTGAAAAAATTATGGGGGTGGAAAGGGGGCGAGGGGATTAATATTCGGAAACCGTATGTAGGCAGTATTTTTATGTTTATTTTAAAGTATAAGTGTACAAATTCCTATCTAGATCGGATAAAAAATGTGGTATTGCCTAAATTATGCGGTGAAAAAATTATGGGGGTGGAAAGGGGGCGAGGGGATTAATATTCGGAAACCGTATGTAGGCAGTATTTTTATGTTTATTTTAAAGTATAAGTGTACAAATTCCTATCTAAATCGGATAAAAAATGTGGTTTTGCCTAAATTATGGGGTGTTATGGGGAATAGGGGGTGACTTTTTTGAATTTTTTTTTCTCAGGAACCTTTCCAGACGCACACTCGAAAAGTCTCCAAAGTTTCATTGCAATCTGATAAATGGTATAGGAATGCATAGAAGACGAACAAACAAACATTTATTTTTATATATAAAGAAGACTAGCTGACCCGGCAATGCTTCGCTATTGCTAGACTTGAGGTAGATTAAATGAATACATTTGAACGTTTATATTTGGTATAGATTAGATATTTACATACAGTGCCTTGAAAAGTAATATATTGTTTGGTCTCATAAAATGTTGACTCAAGTGCTTTAGGATTTTTTGTTTTTCAGTCAGGAGCGTACACGAATAAATCAGATGATTTCCCAACGTACAGTTGTCCTTGAGAGAAGCATGGATTTTACAAATATATTCGACACACTTGTAATGATTGTTCCTGCACCTTGTTTATGGTCATTGCAAATGCGAGTCACACCGGAAATTGCAAGTGTTTATACTGGAACGGCATTTCTGTTGTAATCATTGGGATGCGTGGCAACAGTACATATATTTCAATGAAGAATTATAAGCCCGCCAATTTTTAATATCAACAGGCATAGCGGTACACCTGGCAAATCAATTGAATTCAAGAATTCGTAGGGTACTTTCCAACTTCGTTGTGATTGATTAAAGTATTGATGGACTTGTAAGTTGTCGTCTCACCTGGTATTTTGTTTTGAATGCTGGGATGGCTTCAACATCAATGTTTAGCTGCCAGTATAACACGTTCACTCAGCCACTGGTGACTTTTGTAGTTATGTATAATATTTTGGAAAACCTTAAGAATTAAATCGTCAGTGATTGCAGTGATTCTACAAAAGTTTGTGGGAAACTTGATACATTGTGTTGATTTATCAACTGCCGTTTTCCCGATAAAATTTTCCAACAATTTTTTGGCGAAACATTCAGCAGATGTATCTTTTTGTACTTGAACTCGCATATTGTTTTTCAAAGCCAATTTCTGATTAAAAAAAAAATGTCCGTTTTTGTAAAAAATTGAGGGTCTGGGAAGCGGGAAAGGAGATGCGTTTTTGGAAACCAAATGAAGGCAGTATTTTCTGTTTGTTTTTTTAGGTATGTGTTCAAATTTCCATCAGAATCAGATAAAAATCTATAAGGTTTTTTTTTTAAATTATGGGGTGTTATGGGGAAGAAGGGATGGATTTTGGAAATTTTATGTTTTAGGAACCATCTCTGACACACACTCAACTACTCGCCAAAGTTTTACCGTAATAGGATGAACGGTTTAGTAGCGCATAGACGACATACAGAGGGGGGTACATTCATTAAGGGGGTGGGAAGGGGGAGAGGGGTTGTGCTTTTGGAAACCATATGTAGGCATTATTTTACTGTTTGTTTTAAAGTAAATGTGTGCCAATTTCAATCAAAATCGGATAAAATCTCTGAGTTTTTTTAAATTATGGCGTACAAGGAGGAAGAGGTGGTGGTTTTGGGGTAGAAGGGGTGAGAGGGATTGGGTTTTTGTAAAACTAATGTCTACAGTATTTTTCTATTTTTTTAATAGTATATGCGTGCAAAGTTCCATCGAAATCTGATAAAAAGTGTGGGTTTTTATAAAAATTAAGGGGTGGGAAAGGGAAAGGGGGTGCGTTTTTGAAAACCAAATGTAGGCAGTATTTTTCTGTTTATTTTAAAGTATATGTGTGTAAATTTCTGTACAAATCGGATAAAATCTGTAGGTTTTTTTAAATTATGGGGTGTTATGGGGAAGAGGGGGCGGTTTTGGAAATTTTATTCTTTAGGAACCATCTCTGATGCACACTCAATTACTCACCAAAGTTTTACCGTAATCGGATGAACGGTTTAGTAGCACATAGAGAACATACAAAGAAAGGTACATTCATTAAGGGGGTGGGAAGGGGGAGAGGGTTTGTGCTTTTGGAAACCAAATGTAGGCAGTGTTTTGTGTTTATTTTAAAGTATATGTGTGCAAATTTCCATCTAAATCGGATAAAATCTGTAGGTTTTTAAATTATGGGATGTTATGGGGAAAAGGGGATGGGTTTTTTTTGGAAATTTTATTTCTTAGGATCCATCCCAGCGGCACACTTGAAAAATCACCAAAGTTTTACCGTAATCGGATGAACGGTTTAGTAGCGCATAGAGAAGATACGAAGAAAAGTACATTCATTTAGGGGGGTGGGAAGGGGGAGAGGGGTTGTATTTTTTGAAACAATATGTAAATTTTTTTCTGTTTGTTTTAAAGTATATCTGTGCCAATTTCCATCAAAATCGGATAAAATCTGTGTGTTTTTTAAATTATGGGGTGCTAGGGGGAAGAGGGGGTGGTTTTGGGGTAGAACGGGTGAGAGGGGTTGGGTTTATGTAAAACTAATGTCTGCAGTATTTTTCTATTTTTTTAAATGGTATATACGTTCAACGTTCCTTCGAAATCTGATAAAAAAATGTGGGTTTGTGTAAAAATTAAGGGGTGGGAAGAGGGAAACCAAATGTAGGCAGTGTTTTTCTGTTTATTTTAAAGTATATGAGTGCAAATTTCCATACAAATCGGATAAAATCTGTAGGTTTTTTTAAGTTATGGGGTGTTATCGGGAAGAGGGGGTAGTTTTTTGGAAATTTTATTTTTTAGGAACCACCCCGGACACGCACTCGACAACTCACCAAAGTTTCACCGTAATCGGACGAACGGTTTAGGAGCGCATAGAGGACAAACAGACAGACAGACAGACAGACAGGCAGACATTGATTTTTATATAATAAGATGTAAACATTGTTATAAATCTAAATTACATGGACTTACTCGTTCAAAAATAGTTTTATTTGAGTTACAATGAAGGTACTTATGCGTAATTAACTATACATAGTATACATACCTCATTTAATTTCTCATTCATTAAATGATAAGCACTTTTTTTTTTTTTAGAGAATATTCCTTTGATTTAATCTTCCACAATGATTTGTACAATTCTATTAACTGAATTACAAATTCCTTTGAACACTTTCGTACGTCACCCATTTCACTGTTGGAAAAAACTGCGCAAACCCAAAAAAACTGTGCAGTCAAATCTGTAGCAAGTCAACGATTGCACGAGCCGCTCTTTCGAGTTTGCACGCGCTACCATGTTGTCGTCCACACGCTCCGTCTTGCATGTGCAAACTAGTGCTTAAACTTTTTAATAATTTTCGTTTACAGGGTGTTCCAAAATTTCTACAAATTAAGATTTTTCGAACACTGTGTGTGTTTTTTAAAATTTACTCAAGGATGTTTTAGTCATCTAAAACGATATTATTTTTTTCTTTAAACGTTAAACGACCTTTAAAAATATATTTTTTTGCTACATGATTAAAATGCACAATGGTGTCTTTAGCAGATTGAACTACCATTTCTCGAAAATGGTGAGAATATTACTAAAATAATTTTTTTTCATATACCAAAAAAATATATTTTTAAAGGTTGTTTAACGTTTAAAGAAAAAAATAACATCGTTTTAGATGACTAAAACATCCTTGAGTAAATTTCAAAGAAAAACACACAGTGTTCGAAAAATCTTAATTTGTAGAAATTTTTGGACACCCTGTAAACGAAACTTATTTACTATATATGAATGCCAGCTCTTCGATGACACATAAGAATGAGTCATACCATATTTTCTCCTGGAAAAATTAGTTCAATACCCATCAAATTCCGCTTCTCAAAAATATTTTTTAAAAAATATCTTAAATGTTAAGATATTTTCCCGGTTACTGTTCAACTATACTTTTAGATTTAATACAACAATGATTATGTACAATGATCACCATTATTCTACCTAGAATTACTCATAACTCCTGTTACTTTACCTTTTACATGTAATTTGCTGTCGTTAATATTTAAATAAAAAGTACTCAATTCATTAGATTGAAAAAATGAAAAGATGATTTTTTTTTTTTTAATATTTCTGACTAGCTGTTACTCGGGACATTACAGAGAATTACAGACAATTTAATCAACATCAGTTTAGCCGTTTAGTCGTGAAAACGTAACAAACAAACAGACAGAGTTACTTTCGATTTTTTAATACTAGTATATATTACTTGAAGCCACTTAAGTATATCAGGGCAGTTGGCTTCTTAACTCTTATGTTCATCACAGGGCCTTTGAAGTTGGCTTAGCGTTATTTACGATTGTCCTGTAAAAATTTCAAATTCAGTCATTTTCCGAGCCTAACAATTTAGCGACAGTAGTTGGTAATTGTATACCTGGTTGCTATAGATACTCCAACAGCCTGCAACACAATATCAGGAGGTTTGTATCTCCCTCGCTAACTTCATCTAATTCGCGCAAGGGGCACGGAGCTAAATGTGTTTACAGAAGCTGCCAAGATTGAGTAACAGTAATTGGGTTTATTCGAACAATCCAGCTGTGATTCCATTGTTTCGTGCCGAGCAGATTTCCCTCGTGTCTGTCCACATTTGTTCTTTGTTGCTGTATAACCGTATATATTAGCTTGCAGGGTGAAGTACTCCTGATTTCACGTGGCCGAATCTTTGGCAGTTAAGACACTGCTTGTATTGAGGTTGTAGTGGAGTGTCCCCTTTAAGGAGAGCAATTTTTCGCTCTGCCGCGGCGCGTCTCTTTGAACCAGGTCGATATGCCCCTCGTATCTAGTCTCCACGACAATCTCCTCGAGTCTTCTCTTCAGCTCCAATAGGCAGGCCTGCCAACCTCTGGCGAAAAAAAAAATTAGCCACGCCAGACATTTGATGGGTGGTCTGGTTGCGAATCCATTATTACCCCCCTCCCCCTCCAATCCCATCAACCAACAGAATACTAGCAAATTTATAAATTTTAGCTAATTTTTTTTTACCACGGTTGTGCTAGACTCTCATTTTCGAGCTTGATTTTCACGTCGTTCTGATTTTTTTTTTTTTTTTTTTTTTTTTTTTTTTGTGACAAATAACACACGGGTTTATCTTCATCACCTTTATCTTAAATTAAATTCCACAATTTTTTTACGCTCATTGGAGTCTTAATTTTTGGTGTAGTACCTTAACGTTATCTTTATTCTAACCTTCTGCGCCATTTGAATTCTGTTAACATCATATTTTGTTTTAAAATCAACTGTCGTTTCTATTTACTCATAGTTGGTTAGAACACAAGGAAAACGTTAATGAAACCTCTACATCAAAGATTAAGTCTCTAATAAGCGTAACAAAATTGTGGAATTTAATTCAGGGTAACGACTATAAAGATAATACGTTACAAACTTAACGTTATGTACATGCGCAATTAACGTTCTGTACATGCGCACTTAACGTTCTGCACATACACACTTAACGTTCTGTACATGCACCCTCAACGTTCTGTTACATGCACCCTTAACGTTTTTTACATGCGCACTTAACTTTCTGTACATGCGCAATTAACGTTCTGTACATGCGCACTTAACGTTCTATACATGCGCAATTAACGTTCTGTACAAATGCATTTAACGTTCTGTACATGCGACTTAATGTTCTGCTAATGCGCACTTAACGTTCTGTACATGCGCACTTAACGTTCTGTACATGCGAAAGTAACTTTCTGTACATGCGCATTTAACGTTCTGTAGATGCTCACTTATCGTTTTGCACATACACACTTAACGTTCTGTACATGCACCCTTAACGTTCTGTTACATGCACCCTTAACGTTTTTTACATGCGCACTTAACGTTCTGCACATACGCACTTAACGTTCTGCACATACACACTTAACGTTCTGTACATGCCCACTTAACGTTCTGTACATGCAACTTAACGTTATGTACATGCGCAATTAACGTTCTGTACATCCGCACTTAACGTTCTGCACATACACACTTAACGTTCTGTACATGCACCCTCAACGTTCGGTTACATGCACCCTTAACGTTTTTTACATGCGCACTTAACTTTCTGTACATGCGCAATTAACGTTCTGTACATGCACACTTAACGTTCTGCACATACACACTTAACATTCTGTACATGCGCAATTAACGTTCTGCACATGCTCACTTAACGTTCTGTACATGCAACTTAACGTTCTGCTCATGCGCATTTAACGTTCTGTACATGCGCATCGTTTAAGAATTATTTTGCTTTAAGTTTTACATGCACGTGTGTGTAAGGGGTAAATATAATTGTTTTACGGATTTACCTGAACTGAATCAAAGATGTTATGGCTTAAATTCCTATAATACTCACTGTAAATCACGGAATGATGTCAGACTGTATATTTCCATCCGCAGGAGTCCGCATTATTACACATGATACATGAACCAATATTTTTGGTTACATTTTTTTGTTTATTAGTCGCTTTTCGTTTACTTCTATTCGTTTCATTTGTTCAAGAGAATAGCTATTTACTGCACAAATTCAATAAACATAGTATCTATCGTCCATTAGACTGCGAATGGAAGGCCAATTCCTTTCCTCAGGGACCTACAGTTTAACGTGGAATCAGAACCACGGAACGTCCCGGCGTAGCTCATATAATCAAATACAACTAAAAATACCTGCTCACCACGGGGTTTGAACCCCCGACCATAGAGAGAAACTTTCATAAGTAAGTGTCTTAACCGCTGAGCTACCAGACCGCCTTGTTTTGAAGTATATGTGTGCTAAGTACTATCAAAATCCGATAAAAAAAGAGTTTGCATGAACAACGGTGACAGAAAGGGGGGGGAGCGGGATAGGGTTTATGTTTTTCTAAATCGAATATAAACAGTATTTTTCTATTTGTGTTAAACTATACTTATGCAAAGTTCCATCAAAATCGGATAAAAACCGTGTGTTTGTATGAAGAATATTTGCTAATGAAAATAACTATTTATTTTTATATAATAACACAAATATAATCTATACTTTCACTGCGGCACAAGCGCAACTTGTGATTCTTATAGTTACAGATAAACTCAAAAAGATTAGCATGTTGGTGACGCGAACTGGTAAGGTTTTACGCATCCAAAAAGCATCAGACGCGAAACACGTGACAGCGTGACGGTGACGGTACGTCGGAGCATGTCGGTGACGGGAAGTAGTGATAGATTTACCTCCATCCGAACATGGCCTAATGTACCAATACAAGGTTTCACTCTAGAAAAACAAAGGGAAATTCCATAAAGGTTTCACTTCAGGTGCGCCTGTACCCCTAATACATGCACCAGTATTTTTTTATTATTTTTGCTGGTTTTATTAGTGAAGTAGTTTTATTGCGTAACGTGTGAACATTTTATGTTTTAGAAGGTGGTCATTCTGCACATCGCGTGAGGGTATTGGTTAATGGCCGTTTAGTGGCGTATATGTAGTGCGACAGGGGAAGGTATAGGCTAGTAACGATACGGAATAACTAATATATTGCGCGCGGGTTAATAGACGGAATTTAGTAATGCGTTTCCACCCTGGATTGGGAGTTATTTTTTTGCTGTCATCAGTTTTTCGACTGGTTTGATGCAATCCTCCATCCCTTCCTATCCTGTGCTAACCTCTTCATCTCTACATACCCCTTACAACCCACGTCCTCAATTATCTGCTTCATATATTCTAATCTCTGTCTTCCTCTACAGTTCTGTTCCCTCCACTAACAAATTAACCAATCCAGCATGTCTCAAAATATGACCTACCAGCCTGTCTCTTCTTTCCGTAAGCTTCTTCCACAAACTTTTCTCCCCCATCATTTCCAAAACTCGTTCATTTCTTACTTTGTCTTTCCACTTGATTTTCAGCATTCTTCTGTAGCTTCAATTTTCTTTAATTCCGGTATTCCTGAAGTCCATGTTTCGCTACCATAAAGTGCTGTGCTCCACACATAGAGTTTTAAAAAGTTCTTTCTAATTCCTAGATCAATATTTGAAACTAAAAGGTTTCTCTTTTTCAGGAAGGCTCTCTTTTTGCTAGTGCTATTCTGCCTTTAACATCATTCCTGCTTCGGCCATCGGTTGTAATTTTGCTTCCCAAGTAACAGAATTCACGTTCTTGTCCTATTGCATCCGATCCTATTTTTATATTTAATCTGCTAGTATTGGTATCATTTCTGCAGCATTTCATCACTTTTGTCTCGTTTTGATTTATATTCAGTCCAAAATCTTCCTTCAGCATTTTGTTCATGATACTTAGTAACTTCTCAGTATCCTCAGCCTGTTCTGCTAACGAGAATTTATTGTAATTTATGTCATGCAACACGTTCGACAACTACTTTCGCCATCATATTCGGTTGAAGTTGTAAGTCGAAGTCAAAATACTTCTCTATTTGTTTAACCAGCTCGCAGAGAGGATAATTGGGGCGTTCTAGTCTAAATAACACAGCGTAATCCACTAACGCGATGGTTAGCTCACAATTTGCCAACCATTTCCCACGATAATTAATACCATAGCTTACACTCATGCATACAAAAGGTAACTTGAACTAACTCGAAATGATGAATTGAATACGCCGTGTGTATCATCAACTTAAGGCACAGCGGACAATATTGTAGCACTTAAAACGTCCGTGGTTAAATATTCATTATTTAAAAATTTATTGTAATTGGTGTTATGATCCACGTTTCGACAGCTACTTTCGCTATCATCTTCGTTCGAAGTTGTAGGTCGAAGTCAAAATACCTCTATTTGTTTAACCAGCTCACAGCTTGCATGTGTTGAGAGAGGATAATTGGGCCGTTCTCGTCTAAATAACACAGCGTAATCCACTATAACGCGTTGGTTAGCTCACAATTTGCCAACCATTTCCCAGGATAGTTAGTACCGTAGCTTACAACGCAATTTCATAGAAAACGTAACGTGAACTAACTCGAAACGATGTAGCGAATATTGAATGTTTAACACAGGGGTGTCCAACCCGCGGATCGCGGGCTGCCTTGAACATTTTTCCGGCTCGCGAGATTCATCACACTTTTACAAAATATATTTATTTTATAATGGCCAAAGGGTTTAAAAAATACATTACTTGTACATCCATTTATTCAAAAATTAACTGTCGAAATTATGAGAAAAAATTAATTTTGATTTTAAAGTAATATTCTTGCGAATATGTAATTTTATTTGCGTCCCGCTGAGGTATGACTTAATTCCAAAGTGGCCCGCAAGATGATCTGGGTTGGCCACCCCTGCTTTAACATAAACTCAAGTGACAGCGGACAATATGGCAGCTCTGAAAGCAGGCATAATTGAAGCTTCATATATTTATGAATTTATCATAATTTGTGTCATGCTCCGCGTTTCGACAGTTATCTCCGTCATCATCTTCAGTTGAAGTTGTATGTCGCAGTGGTGCAACTTCTATGTAGTTTTGTGTTTTTTTTTCTTCGGTATTGTTGCAGTAACCACTTCTACCTACTACTGGTACTGAAGATGATGGCGAAGACAGCTGTCGAAACGGTATTTATGACGTAATTTATCCGGCTAAACACTCGATAAGAATTTTTGAAACCTGTACGCCGGGTAAGAATCTATTCTCACAGATTAAGAAATTTTTCAGCTGTGGAACTTCTAAACGGTTGAGTGACAAAATAAATTTTGTGCACTGAAACCTGAAATGTAGAGGGTTATGTTCTTTGGTGTCGATGATGCCTCGTCGTTATCTCTGGATCTGTGTCTCTTATCTCTGGTGGCGTCCATTGTGGTCTTCACCTCTAGAGAACAGAGGCACGTGACTTAAGATAAAAGGACAGACCCAGGGGGAGGGGGGGGGGGGTCCGGGCTCGAGAAAGAAGCGGACAAAACTGCGGGAGACAGAGGAATTGAAGGTAGCGAGGAGAAACAAGGGAATGCAATATTGCCGTGTCTTGGGAAGGGTGTCGGTGCAATATGAAGCGAAGCCATTAAATTTTAGATGTTCACAGTAACAAAAAAAAAAAAGATTTAATCTCGCGCGCCGAGGCTTGTATATTAATCTGGCCTCCCATTCCCGGATTTGGGTTTTCCATGGTTTCCCCAAATCACTCCAGCCGAATGGCGGGATAGTTCCTTTCAAAGTTCATGGCCAAATTCCGTTCCTTGTCCCAGCCCTTTCCCGGCTCTAATAACCCTGACGTCGACGGGATTTAAAATCATTGACGCGAAAAAATATGAAATTTTAAGCAAAATGTTAGTAAATTGATTAACTATCTATACAAAACGCTGTTCTTCTTCACGAAGTAGCGATGTCTGTCACTGTCTGACGTCACACTTCCCGCCTCCGCTGCGCAACCAACAACGACCAGAGATGTTCGAGGTTATGCACGTTATTTAAAAATAGTTCTATTTAGCTGAGCATCCACGAGTAAATGAGCTGCCAGCACAATAAAACAAAAGTATGTATCGCGTAAAAATCGACATATTAATTGTTAGTTGCTCTTTATTAATTAAAATTCGTTCGACGTAGATTTTTTCTTATTCTGGAGAGCGATACCTTTTGTTACAGTGAGCTAACAAATATCTACATTACATCATTTTCAAATATGAGCATTATTTGATGAAAATTGTACTTAGTGAAGAAATGAATTGCTTAAACACTGCATTCAACGCGACATTTTTAATGGACTTACAAGAAGTTTACAGCCGATATAGATATTTTAAGTCGCTGTTATAATACACTCGAAGAAATGATTTTCCGAAACACTGAAATAAAAGTATGTCCTGCGTTTAAATTATTATATTAATTATTAGTTGCTTTAATTACTGATGTCATTCTATGAGACGCAGCTAAATATTTCTAGTGCGTCAAATTCAGAACACGGGTAATAGAAGCCATGAATTTTGAACAGCAATATTAGCAGAAGTTGTGGTTATGTCGAAATACAGACAGGACCAGAATGACAACTTACACAATTTTCTACAGAATAATTCACAATGAATTTAGTTTCATAAATAATTTAAGCTGCTTTCATAAGCGCCTAGTAACTGTAGTTATTGTTTTATGCGGATGGAAGTAGTTCCGTAATTATCGTGCTCAATGAGACAAGGACCAGGAATAAAACCAATACCACGCGCTATAGCATAAGGTTTTAGGATTCCTAATTTATTTTCAATTTCTTTGGTTCCCTAATTCTGACATCATTAATTCAGTAGAAGTTCCATCTGTACAAACTACATCCGAAATATGTACAACATTACAAAATAAGGTTTTGAGCATTACATCAGAACTATTTTATGTATTTAGGCATAAGCAATCGATTGTCAGAACATTCCTTGCACTCGTCAATTTGGACCGCTGCACAGTGGGCCAGTATCGCAAAAAGCTGGCCAAAATATAAAGAGTTGTTCAGTTTGTACCAAAGTTAGTATATAAAGGTTATCGAAGTTGCTAATTACGAATATGATGTCAGTGAAATAAAGAAAATTGTGGATTCAAGATGGCGGTCAAATATTTATAAAAGTAATTTTATTCATATAAAAGTATTTTTTGGGGGGGGGGGAATTGTCGAGGTTGCTGATGAAGATTGTGATGTGAAACATTTAAAAAATGGTGGGTCCAAGATGGCGGACAAAAATTGATAAAAGTCTATTTATTTATATGAAAGTCAATATTTAGTGTTGTTGTAGTTAATGGTTAAAAATATAAGTTCAAAAAATGGGAAGCTCTAAAAAAAACTGGACCAAATAGAGGATAGAAAATGGTGTAAAATATTACAAAAATAATTTTATTTCAATTACAGATATTCATTTTGTTAATTTAATTTAATTGCAATTGAACAAACGCTCCGGTGGCAATTTCCCTACACACTTATCTTCCCCCTTTCCTGCACCCACCTACATTTGCCCTCTACAAATTCTTTCAACGTTTTTGGTAAATTATTCATTTGTCTTGGTAACTTATTCAAATCCCTGGCACCCTTACCCAAAAAAAGAGAATCTTCCCACACCCTTGTGCCTGAAATCGAGTGCCAGCTTGTGGTCATGGTCATCTTTTCCCTTCCATGAAGTACTTTTCATACCTATTGCAATATCTTTCCATGCCTCATCGCCAGCATACGCTTGTTGTAACTATAACTATAAAGTTGTCGTTTTCTTCTTCTTTTTTTATCTTCATCATCTTCTTTTTCTTCTTCTGCTTCAACTGAATCGTCATCACCTTAAAAGACTGTTTCCTCATCACCTGCATCGGAATCTTCATAATCTTCCGGCATAGGAAGTAGAGGGCAACGGCTTCTGCCGACAAACTCTTCAGTTTCTTTGGTGATTATTTGCTTAGAGAAGAAACACTTTTTCCATAGTCTTAACTCTGGAAAACTTTCAAGGAAAACTAATACAATACTATAAAAGATCTTCCCTGGCTGGCTGTACACACAGCTAACAATGAATTGCCGCGTTTGAGCTGAAATATACCCTCATGCGATATTGCTTTATCATCTTATTACTTGATCCTTGAGCATCCTCCGACAGTTGACGGATGGGTAAAATGGCCGAAGAACTAATGTCTGGACTCTGGTGCTTAGATCAACAATCTATGGACTGTTTGTTGTACCAGGAGTATTCATTGAAGTAGTGTCTGGCAGTTTCTATGTTATTCATTCATTTATTTAATACTTTTTTCTTCACACTAGTTTAAAAGCGTTAAAAAGCATCTCCACAAACTGTGTACAGTATTTTGTATTTCAATAAACATGTACGTTTTCATAATTATCGATGAAAAAAGTTACTTAATATTAATAATCTATATATCTTATATATAAAAATCAATGTTTGTGGGTTTGTTCGTCTTCTATGCATTACTATACCATTTGTCAGATTGCAATGAAACTTTGGAGAGTTTTCGAGTGTGCGTCTGCGAAGGTTCCTGTGAAAAAAAAATTCCAAAAAGTCACCCCCTATTCCCCATAACACCCCATAATTTAGGCAAAACCACATTTTTTTATCCGATTTAGATAGGAATTTGTACACTTATACTTTAAAACAAACATAAAAATACTGCATACATACGGTTTCCGAATATTAATCCCCTCGCTCCCTTTCCAACCCCATAATTTAACGAAAGAATCAGCTCTACCTATATTCACGAAACCGTTCGAATGCTCCATTCCAACTCTCAGCACTTATATACTTCCCCCTGACCTTAACCATCAAGCAGCGTCGATGCTTCTATCAATGACCTGGCCGGGCTACACACAAATCTACACCGACGGGTCCAAGACCAAACATCAAGTTGGCAGCGCGTACTACTGCCCCAGTACCAACCAAGAAGCCTGCTTCGCTCTTCCCTGTGAAGCCTCAATTTATACCGCCGAAATCATCGCCATTAAAGAAGCCTTAAAATACGGAATGGAACAAAAGTTTAAAAAAATATTAATCCTCCTCCGACTCCAGAAGCACCCTACAAAGATTACAAAACCCACAGTGGAACCTCAATAGTAACAAATATATAATGGACTTAATAGAAATGACACTGTCTTCACAAACCCCAGAAATAAAGTATATGTGGATCAAAGGACACGCAGGACTACTGTATAACGAACGAGCGGACGACTTAGCCAAACAGGGAGCCAAGGAGGGGATGATGCTGGCACTTCCGCTTCCTTACACGGACTTCCTCCCCCGCGTCAAGCAGAAAGCCTACGAAGATCTACAAGACTACTGGAAAACATCGTCACTGCACAAGGGCTCTCACTACGCCACAATCCAACCTACAGTCATGAAGAACACGTGGTTCCAGAACTTTAAATCCAAAAGGCATCTCACAACATCATTAATACGAATGAGGTTAGGCCACGGAGCCTTCCCCAGTCACCTACATAGGATAAAAGTATTGGACTCTCCACGATGCGAAGCAGACGGGGAAGAAATCTCAGACCTCAACCATATTATTTTCAAATGCAGCAAACATAATCTCCCACGCGCCACCCTAATTAGCAAATTAGCAGCGATGCAAGTACCCCTCCCTACATCGATACAATGCCTGCTGTCTACAAACCAAATCAAGATATACCAGACACTAGCAAGATTCTTACAAGACGCACAAATAACGATATAGTCAACACGACACCACAGGCTCACAGAAGACAAAACCAACTGCCGGAGTAGACAAAAGAGAGAAGAAACAAAAATATACAAGAAACACCACTCTACTAAGGACCTACAAACGGATACACAAACACATGGAGATCAACTCTCAACGAAGAAAGCTACTGGAGAAATCAAGTTTGTAAAGCAAGAAAAAGGTGACAATATTGTAAATTGGTAACTAATGTAAAATAAGGTAAACACACTACCTAAGAGAATCAATTTATGGTAAATCAATGTATAAGAACAAATGTACAATAAAGGTTGGTGAAATGGTCGATTGACCAGAAACCAAAAATAAATTTAAAAAAAAAAAAAAAAAACATAATTTTTTCACACCATAATTTAGGCAATTGCACATTTTTTATCCGATATAGATAGGAATTTGTACACTTATACTTTAAAACAAACATAAAAATACTGCCTACATACGGTTTCCGAATATTAATCCCCTCGCCCCCTTTCCACCCCCATAATTTTTTCACACCATAATTTAGGCAATTCCACATTTTTTATCCGATTTAGATAGGAATTTGTACACTTATACTTTAAAACAAACAGAAAAATACTGCCTATGTATGGTTTCCGAATATTCGTCCCCTCTACCCCTTTCCAACCCCATTACGTTTTCACCCCATAATTTAGGCAAACCACATTTTTTATCCGATTTAGATAACAATTTGTACACTTATAATTTAAAAAAGAGAGAGAAATACTGTACACATTAATTTCACAAAAACCCAATCCCTCTCCTCTCTTTCCACCACCTTAATTACCCCCTCTTCCCCATAACACCTCATAATTTAAACAAACTCGCAAACCGTTCGTCCGATTACGGCGAAGCTATGGTGAATTGGGTAGTTGACTAAATTTGAAAAATAGGTTAATACTTCACCTTATTATCTATTTTACTCAAAAAACATCTTATTTTGTAAAGAATCGAACATTTACATTATGTATTTTGCATTTGTAAAAGCGAATTTAAATTTAGCTCAAAAACGTTCTAGACTGTCATGGCGTCTTGGATGACGTCATAGCGTCTGAACAGTCGTGTACGTATATGGCAGGAATAGATTTTCTTTAGTTAAACATGAGTTCCTCGTTTTATAAGTACTGTGTAGTGCCGAAGTGTAGAAGCACAACAATAAAAACACCAGATAAGTTATTTATATATGTTCCAAACAATGAAAAAATACGGAGAAAGTGGTTAAAACTTGCAAGGAGGGAGGATGCTCACAGTTTACCTGCAGACAGAAGTATCTATTTTTGTGAAGACCATTTTGATGTAAGTGTTTGTGCATAATATATTTCTAAATCCAAAGCAAAAATGATGAATTTTGCAGAACCACTACTTTTCAAGTAATGATAATGGAATAAGGTATGAGTTGAGTTTGTTTTGGTTTTATGTGATAAAATCTTTCTTTAGTGCTATTTTTCATAGAATAAACATCATTAAGTGGCGCCACAATCTGGTGATAGATTCTTAAGCAGCTTGACGAATCCATTCGAAAATAAAGAATAATTGTTTTTAATTTCTCTCGTGGTTCTCGAGATATCGTAACTGAAAGATGATGATGTTAGGCTGATATGAAGCTTACTTGGGAACCATCAGACCTGTTCCGAACGGATTTCGATCCCCCGAGTATATGTTGAAGGTTAATAACTCCATATGTCTGTATTATAATAATTTCTTCAAAATGAGTCCGGTAATGATATATTAACGCGCAAAAATTTGTGAATATTGTTTAAATTTTATAATTTTAGTGCATTGTTTCGTAGTTTCAGCGTGGCGTATCGGTAGCGTGCTTGATTACCATTTTGCGAACCCGGGTTCAAATCCCATACTGGAAAATATTTTTATTTCTTTTTTTATATGCATAAATCATTAAGCATTGATTTTATTTCATTTACGAATTTTTATTATGTGAAATAACTTTTAAAACAAAATATTACAGAATATACAGTCCCAACTTTTTTTTATATAATCATTATTTCATTGTTTATTGTTGATTTTTTTTTCTTTTTTATGAAACAGGTATATTTCATGTTCTACAAAGGAAATGGAACTTTAACAGAATATCTCTTTTATGGTCGTAGCATTGTAATAAAAATTGGTTATTTTATCTATTGTAAGTAATTATATTATTGTAAATAATATTTTAATAGTTATTTCGCATAATAAAAATTCGTAAATGAATTTTAAATGAAATAAAATCAATGCTCAATGATTACTGCATATAAAAAAAGAAATAAAAATATTTGCTAGTATGGGGATTTGAACCCGGGTTCGCAAAATGGGAAGCAAGAACACTACCGATACGCCACGCTGAAACTACTAAACAATATGTTAAAATTATAATATTTAAACACATATTTACAAATGTTTGCGCGTTAATTTCTCGATACGTAGGTCTTATTTTGAAGAAATAATTGTAACAGAGACATATGGAGCTATTCCCTTCAACATATGCTCGGGGGATCGAAATCCGTTCTGAACACGTCTGATGGTCTCCAAGTTAGAGCAGTCTGGAAACCTTTAAAATTTACCACACCTGTTTATGAGGATATATTTTTCTAGAAAAGGTTTATATAAAAAAAAAAGAAACATATCTTAGGCGTGATGCACCTGAAAAGTTAAGACACGGCACAGAAATAATAGTACCGAACAACGTGCTATATCTCGAAAACGAAGCAAGATATCAAAAAACATTATTCTTTATTTACGATTTGTTTCGTCGAATTCTACAAGGATTCGTTATCAGATTGCGACGTCACGGTAATTATAGAACTCCCTAACAGTTGCTTATACTTCGCAAAAGTAACATCAAAACCATATCAATTAACTTATAAACGTACGTCTAAGCAATAGATTATTGTTTACGAAACTGATTTCAGCTTATAATATATATTTGACACTTGTATATATTTACGTGGAAGTTTTTATATTGCGGAATTCCGACGAGCAGAAGTCTATGTTTGAGGCGAAAAATCTTCCAACGGCTACGGCGTTAATTTTGGGCAAATTACAACTGGTTGCTTTGCTAAAACCTTGTTCCATAATGAATTAGACTTCTCTTTCGCCAAATAATTAACAATAACTGAATTAGCAACACAGAAGTTGCTACAAACGAAAAATTTACTACGCAAAGTGTTCTATTACATGTAAATGTCAACCACTTCTGTGGCGCAAGGGACGCTATGACGTAATGCTTTCTCATTGGCGTTCGCGGTCACGTGTCACTATGGCTGATTTTGTCGATTTTATTTTCTATAAATAATTATAATCTTTATCTTTTATATTAAATAAGGTTGTTTTTTGTTATCTCCTTAGCATGATTAATCATTAAAAACTACTATACGCCCGATTTATTCTTAGTGGAAACAAGCCAATTGTCGAGGGGATGTCGAAAATGGTTCCTGTCAACAAAAATTAAAAAACCCACCCCTCCTCCCCATAATTTAGACAAAATCACATATTTCATCAGATTTCAATGGGAATTTGTACACAAACAGAAAAATACTGCCTGCGTATGTTTTCCAAAGCGCATCCCCTCTCACCCTTTCCAACTGAAAATGAATGAAACAGCAGTTTAAAATTTATATGTAAATATTTTTTCATTTAATCTATGTGCCTACTAAAGTCCAGCAATAGTGAAGCATTGCCGGGTCAGCTAGTATATATATATATATTTCACTTTCCAGCCACCACTACCTAGCACAGATCACTGGTGTTTGTGTGTTGTGGAAGTAGCATGGAGTTTCTTGTAGTGTACAACGTTGGCCGAATGTCGATAGCTGTGGGGATGTGGGACATATGGTGGTTAAAAGTGGTCGACGCAGGGCATTCTCGTATTTCGACCAAAGACATGTGTCTCCGTATATGTCACTCTGCTGCCATAACTACATAGCATAGACAATTGGTGTTTGTATGTGTTAGTAGAATCGTGTCTCAAGTCGTGCACTATGGTGGTTAGATGTCGGTAGATATGGGGGTGTGGCGGTTGAAAGAGGCCGATCAAGGGTATTTTCGTATTAGGACGAAAGACACGTGTGTCCGTATATTTTACTTTGCTGCCTGAACTACATAGCGCAGATGACTGGCGTTTGTGTGTGGTAATAGCATCGAGTCTCCCATCGTGCACTATGGTGGTCAGATGTCGGTAGCTGTCAATCCAAATTCTTTACAAACACGAACGAAGTCGTGGGTACCAGCTAGTTTCATTAAAAAAATATAACCAAACGTTTTGCGAGCGTCGCTTAAAACGTTGTTCAAAGCCGGCGGAGTTGGTATTAGTAGGTGGGTTTAAAGGTTAATTTACAATAATATATACTTGCGGACACAGTGCAATAGAAAGCGGAATGTCGTGGAATTCGTAACTTATCTCTATTTTTAAGCATATTTTACAATATTTTTTTTTGAATTTTCCTTTATTAAGTTAATTTATTTAAAAAAAATATATAATCAATGATTTAATAATGACATAAGTGAATTTTTTAATTAGTACATATCTCCTGGAATACCTTCCATATCGAAAATATTCGCTTCACTTACACAGAACACAAATATTTATGTTTAACGACGAGACTATTTTGCACGCACGGCTAACACAGAAAGGCCGCGTTTGAACGGAAAAAATGAACTTCTGATCGTTCGCAAAGCCGGCATTGAGTAGTGCCAACATTACTGTAGCCAACTTGATTGTTCAAAATTCGCTTCTAGAATTTTTTGTTTTCCCCTTTTTGGCCACTTTTTCAAGATTCCGGCCCACTATGCGCCATAGACGCTAGTGATAATTACGAATCACATCGATAATCACGAAATAAAATCGAGCCCAACCCAACCCCCTCTGAGAAGGTTTGGCTGACTCATTTGACACGAAATTTGGTTCCCATGTTTCCAACTGTTACACGAATAATTGTTTAAAAAAACATAAAAACCACCTTCAAAAAAAAGCACTAAAATTTTTAAAATAACTTTATATCTTGCTTAGGAAAAAGTAAATCTAAATGGACAACATTTTATATTACTTTCATTGAAATTTTGACATTAATTAGTTATTTTTGGAGTCGGTGCCAGCGAAAGCAAGAAAAACAAAAAGATAAAAACAATAAGGAATAACAATAATACATAAAAAATCATGTTACTACTTACCTAAAATTAATGCTAGAAACATGTTTCAACAAAACTGAATCATACAGATGATACGCTGATATTATACTCTGTAACTCGTTTACGTCATGATGCAACCTACCAACTGACACTGTAGCGCCAGAGATATGTCTGGATGACCAATAAGGCCGAGCCACAGATTAAAATACTGTTAATTTATTTCCCTAAGCTGTCTCCCGCAATAACACTATCTGCCTCACGACATGCTGTAAAATATTGGGAATTTTTGTTCGTACTCCCCGTTTCGCCTCTAACGCCAAAAGGAGTTCAGTAATTCGATCTTTGCGATATGACAGCTGGCACAGACTCCAAAAATAACTAATTAATGTCAAAATTTCAATGAAAGTAATGTAAAATGTTGTCAATTTAAAATTACTTTTTCCTAGCAAGGTACTGTAAAGTTATTTTAAAATTTTTAGTGTTTTTTTTTGAAGGTGTTTTTTACGTTTTTTTTTAAACTATTATTTTGGTCAGAAACCTTCTCCATGAAAAATTACATGTAATTGTCAACTTTAATGGAGATCAGTTAAATGGTGTCGACTGTACCTTTGAATAAAGAAAGTTTGCAAAAATTAGGGGGGTGGATATGGGGAGAAGGGTTCAGTTTTTTTAAACCAAAAGTTGACAGTATTTTTCTCTTTATTTTTGGCTATATATGTCCAAAGTTTCATGGAGATCGAATAAAAAATGTGGATTTGTATAAAAATTAGGGGCCGGAAGGGGGTAGAAGGGGTGGTTTCTCAATGAAATCCATATGGGACCACTTTGGAGGTATACCCTACCCACTAAAAAAAAATTAATTTAAATCGGTTCAAAATTGGCGAAGATATCGCTGGTCATACATAAAAAAAAAAAAAAAAAAAAAAAAAAAAATACAGACGAATTGAGAACCTCCTCAATGTGGCGACATTACATATTCTCTACATGCAGCATCGCCCACATGGGTCTATCTAAAATATTAATGGAGGAAATTAAAATAAAATATGCTTTCATAAGTGTTACTCATGTGAAAAATATTTTCGTATTTAGGTAACTTTTTAAAATATTTGTAATACTACATAACTGATAGTAGTTATAAAAAATAAAAAAAAAAATGAATGCAAAAAAAATAAAAATTATAGTTTGCTGTGGAAGTCGAACCTGGTATCCTTAGAACAGGAATGCAACGCCGTAATACGCTTAGCTATTTCATCCAATATGCCTTTTCTACCGGCAACATTCCTCAATATTTCACTTACAATTTATAACATTCGATTTCTCATAAACTAAAAACCATCAAACAGATTTTTAATTTTTTTAATTTTTTTGTGGCTAAACGCCATGTGGATGCCGAGAATATTAGAGGCAGAAAAGGACAAAAGGTTAGAACCGAGAAGGAATTCGACCATGCCCCTTTGAAGGAAGCATCCGGCATTCGGCTGGAGTAATTTGAGGAAACCAAGGAAAATCCAAATATGGATGGTAGGACGGGGATTCGAACCCCCATCCTTCAGAACGCCCGTGAAAATTAATCTAGTTACCTTCAGATACCTGAGGAGTCATATTTTTCCCGCGTTCACGCTAAAGAACCCTCCTTGTGAAATTGCAAAAGGAAATAAATATGGCGATAAAGAAATTTCGGGTTAAGCGCAGATTTTGGCTTGGTCAGGTCAAGTCGTAAGGAACACCGCAAATTTAAAGTGAGTTTTGGAGCTGCTGAAATATGAGTAGTAGGTAGAGAGAGATTCAGGAACAAACATATACAGCTCGCGTTAGATAGATATATACAGGGTGATTCACGAAGATATGCAAATATATGTTATTCAACAAGTAAAACTAAAGAAAAACGTCCATATAAACATAGGTCCGCAAATGTTTAGTTACGGAGTTACGGCTAATAAAAGATATTGCCTGAAATTTGTGTATGGGGACGGATGAAAGACAGTTCATAAGGACAAAGTCAACACACGTGAGTCATTACTTGTTCGCATTATGAAAGCAATAGACGAAATTAAGAACAACCCTGTAAAACTGAAACGAGCAACAAAATTCATTGAACTCGGTGGAGACATTTTTGAACATTTATTGTGAAATTGTGTGTACACTGCACAACTTCCTTAACACTGAGCTATGGTATTAATAAAAGCAGATTATCCGACACATTCATACTGTTTTAGCTAACTGTATTATCCAAAATTAAATTCTCTACAACTTCTGTTGAAAACTTTGAGCAAGTGTCTGGAATATATATATATATATATATATATATATATATATATATATATATATATATATATATAAAACCTGAACCTAGTAGTTAATAAATTACATTTTCTCAAATTATTTCTTTGCTTCCCTAGTATTTCCGTATAACTACTGCAGATACACGCCTGGGACTTGTTTTATTACATCCACCAGATCAATAACTACAAAATAAATGGAAATCGTGCTCTACTGTAACCTCGTACAGTTTTGCGATGGCTTCATATTAGCGAGGTTGCTAAATTTCAGGCAATATCTTTTATTAGCCACAACTCCGTAATTAAACATTTGCGGTCCTATGTTTATATGAACGTTTTTCTATAGTTTTACTTGTTGAATAACATATTAAAATATTTGCATATCTTCGTGAATCACCCTGTAAATGGAAGGACAATATTAATTAGACATATCTTAAGTCATGAGAGATTAATAAAAAAATAATGGAGGGAATGGTAGAAGAAAAGAGATATAGAGGAAGACCACGTTTGAAATACATCCAGCTGATAATGGAAGATGTTGGCTGCAGGAGATATAGAGGAGGGCAGTGAATAGAGCTGAATGGAAGACCAATCCCAGGATTGACTACCGCTGAAGGAGATACATTTGCCTTCGGCTAGCCCATGCGCATGTAGCTGTTTGACGAAAATTTTTTCCAAACATAGCGGAGCATATTTCAAGCCAAATCAGAAACTTTCAAATAGTGAACATTCCATAGGAATGCCCCATCGTACAAATATTACCTCAAAAATAAATAAATAAATAAAAAAATTCTGGGTTTGCTAAAATAAGAACTTCAGTCTCAAGTTTCATGATTTCGCAAAAGCCACTTCACGATTAAGTAACGAGCAAAAAAAGCAAAATGTTTTTTTTCTTCAGATTTGTGAAAAAAAAACCTAGCACCCTTGTTTTTTTTTTTTTTTTTTTCAGAAAACAATATGTCTGATAAATTATAGTTTTACATGTGTGTTTTAAATCTTACTAAATCATATAATGTCTTACATAATGGTTCTTAAATGTATCTCCATAGGTAGAATAATTTTATTCATCCTCTATGTCAGTACCACATTCACTAGTATCAGTACTACCAACACTAGTTCGGTCGGTGTCGGAATTTTCTGTTTCTTCTTCTGTCTCCTCTAGATCCATAACTTCAGAAATAGTTACGTTTTCTTTAACTGGTTGTATTGTATGCAAAAGCTTTTGAGATTGCAATTTCAAATTGTGAGCAAAGTACACACTGTGCTTAAAGACTGTGCCGATAGTTCTGTATTACGGTCTTTTAAGTTTGAATTTAAATCTATTATCATACTTGGGAAGCAAAATTACAACCGATGGCCGAAGCAGGAATGATGTTAAGAGCAGAATAGCACTAGCAAAAAGAGCCTTCATGAAAAAGAGAAACCTTTTAGTTTCAAATATTGATCTAGGAATTAGAAAGAACTTCTTAAAACTCTGTGTGGAGCACAGCACTTTACGGTAGCGAAACATGAACTTTAGGAATACGGGAAAGAAAGAAACTTGCAGCATTTGAAATGTGGTGCTACAGAAGAATGCTGAAAATTAGGTGGACAGTGTAACGGGGCTGATTAGTACCAAAGGCAATAACTTTACAAAATTAATTACCATTTAAGAAATTAATTGAAAGATTAAAATTCCATGTATAACGTCAAATATATGTGCTTTAGATTTTATGTAACAACTCGTTGGTTATTATCAACAGACAGACAGATGAACTCCTTAACCTTCTTAAAAGTAGACGCGGCTTCGTGAAATCAGATTACTAATTTAATAACCTGCAATTTTTCGGAAATGAAGTTTAAGCTACGACCCATGTAGACTGTATGACGGGTGTTGGTTTAGATTAGTTATCGTTCTTATTAAAATGAATTTATGAAGAAACTGAGCCTTCTTTCGTTGAAAATATATATATATGAATTATTTCTGGTTCTAAAAGGAACTATTAAAGAAGAAGTTAACAGCGAAGCGCGTTTCATGGCGACCTTGACACCTGAATTGGTAATTTTGTTAACTTTTACGAACTTCGAGAAAACAAGATAAATAAAGCGCAACACACAACGATTTACAGGCGACAGTCGACTTGTATATCGATACGCACCGCAACAGACTTCGAGTGCACATCACCTGGACAGCTGTTTTGGTTTAACAACATTGGTGGCCGGCAAATTCCTGTTTTGCTTTGCGGCTCAACACATCACGAAAAAAATAAAGGGAAGTACATTTTAAATTCTTTTTATTTCTTTAAATACAGTGAAGGATTTTCATTTCGATAAAGTAAGAAATGAACGAGTTTTGGAAATGATGGGTGAGGAAAGAAGTTTATGGAAGAAGCTTACAGAAAGAAGAGACAGGCTGGTAGGTCATATTTTGAGACATGCTGGATTGGTTAATTTGTTAGTGGAGGGAACAGTCGAAGGTAAGAACTGTAGAGGTAGACAGAGATTAGAATATATGAAGCAGATAATTGAGGACGTGGGTTGTAAGGGGTATGTAGAAATGAAGAGGTTAGCACAGGATAGGAAGGGATGGAGGATTGCATCAAACCAGTCTAAAGACTGACGACAACAACAACAACAACAAAAAAAACAAAAAACAAAAATCATACAAAATAGGAGCATTATTTTTTTCAATCGTTCGTTTACGCCAACGATTGCAAGGAAATGATTCATAATTACTGACAATGACTCAGTATTATCACTATACGCTGTGAGTTTAACAAGTATACGAATATAAGGAAAGCACAATAAGTAATAAAAAGAGGCAAAAAACTGAAGATTCCTAATTTTTTGAAAAGATCCGTAGGTCTACAGTTAAATTCGTAGGGCTGGCAGCACTAGTTCAAATAGCGAGTATCAATCCAAACAACGGGGAACGGGGATTCCTTCTCGCGCAAGTCCCCAATCGTAAAAGAAAACTTCAATCAATGTTGCCAATATTTTTGTAATTTTTTTTCTATTGAAGCATGAAAAATATAGAAGATTTAAAAATTAAGATAAGTACTTAGTATAAACTCTAAAACAGTCATATTAAACGATAAATGCCTGAAAAAATTAAAATTTAGTAGTTATGAAAAAAATGTTCCCCAGAAAACAAACATGTTTTTTTCAGGTTTTTTCCCTTGTTTTTTTTTCAAGTCAGAAAAAAAAAACGTTTTTTTACAACACGAGTTACTACACAATATCTTTGATACAGAGTATACAATCTCTGGCCACAATCCTGAAAATTTCATGTGAATTCGCCTTCGTAAATAACCTAATATTAATTTTCGAAAGTCACTGAGCACATTTTTAGTCGGATAAAGTTTCTAGTCATGTCGCAAGATATTATCTTATCTTTGATTGTGTCTACAGTCCCTGGGTGGTATTATATTTAAGAGTCTTTGGCGTCTATCTGTTCTCTTTACTATTCACGCTGGTTCGGCATTTTTTTTGCGCGCTTAGGCCATGTTGTGTGCAGAAACGGTTTACCGTTTTTATTTTACTATCAAATATTATCTTGGAGAAACAAAAACTTTTCCTTTTTTGGTTATTACCTTAGGTTCGTTGAGTACAGTTGCGTGAAAGTTTTTTTGTTTTTGTTTCGTGTGTGTTTAACTTACATTTTAACGCAATATGATAGAGGAAATACAAGAAATTAAAGCTACGTGAAAAATTATCGGCATAATAAGGGCGGTGCGCAAAAGTCCCTTTGGTCAGAAATTTTCAACTCTTGTAAAGACATACATAGGCTCAGATCAAAAAGAAACGTATCTCAGACATAATGCCACTCGAAATTTACCTTATGCGATAACGTCGTCAGTGCAGTTCGCGGCCATTTCTAAATATCCCTTTTTGACGCCATCCATAGCAACGAATGTGTAAAATCGCCGGAAAAATTTTCGTGGTACCATTATGAAAATATTACTATGCCGTTACCATGAGAGGCCAATTTTTTAAGACTACGATAGCTATATATACTTCCAAACAATTATTGCTAAGAGAATTTTTCGTTCTGGTTCAGGCTGCATTCCAATTTAACCGCCAGTACATTGCCATCTCCCTCCCCCTAAAAAAGTGAGCTTAAGTTATCAATGAAAACCAAATTTCTCGCCCCTTATGCTAAAAAAAAAAAAATTGCGTGATTTTTTTAATCCTGGTCCAGGTTACAAATCAACTTAATTTTTTTTTTTTTTAAAAAAACTTCATTAGTAAGTATTTTCTGGCTTTAATATACACATTTTCTAAAATATTATTCCCCAAAGATCTTAGGTTCCAAACTTCACAACAACTGGACAATTAATTCTCATTACGTCATTATTGAACCACGGTCAAATTATCCATATTAATACTGTACATGTATTGGTATGGCTCCTCCGTAATGCGAATGAACTTCCTTGGAACGGAATTTTGTTTTGGTGCGAAAATTTGCACACACTTCTGTTGGACGATAGTATTCAAGAATATTAGCACATTATGGCCCCAAAATATGTGCTAAATAAGTAAATTCGTTCTAAATACGAGCAGTTTCGCATAAACCGAGCGTGGGGGTGAGTGGTTAACGCTCTGGCCTCGCATTCGGGAGGACGCGGGTTCGAATCCCCGTCCGGGCATCCAGATTTGGGTTTTACATGGTTTCTCCAGATCACTCCAGGCGAATGCCGGATTGGCTCCTTCAATAGGCCATGGCCGAATTCCTTCCCGTTCCTTGTCCCCAGTCTCATTCCGCCTCTAATGGCCTCGACGTCGACGAAGTTTAAAGCCATAAGTAAAAAAAAAAATGTTTCGTATCCATATGGGACATATCGGCACATAATATAAACGTTTTTTTTAATGTACACCGTCTTATGACCATAACATACATGATCTACTAGAGACAACATATGGCTACCACATTAATAATATAACGTATTTCGCATGATAGCCAACCTGTTACGATGGAAAGTCGACGGTTATTACGTTTGATTCATGTATTCCGTTTATTTTAAATTACAGCAGTCCAAAAAACTGAATAACCAAAGTAGAAAAGTAAACAGAATCCTAAGTTAAGTAGTGTAAAAGGAGTGCTCGTATCTAATACAGAGTGATCCCTGGACCATATTTATTCCGTCTAGGAATGATTTTAATTACTTGCTCCTTCCCTCGGTACATATGTCGTCAGCTATTTATGCAGATTTTAATCCGAATCATTAGGTCTAATAATCTGAAAACACCATCCAAATTGCTGCGGTAGTTTTTGGACGATGCCGTTTCAAACCATCAGACACACATTTTTAATATTCCGCGTTTAGCGACCACAACAGGCAAGTAGTACCAGAGACAAGTTGTTTAACAGTCTACCAGAGACAATATATACCTATCATATTAATAATCTAACACATTTCGCATGGTAGCCACCCAATTACGATATGAAGTCAGCGCTTATTATGTTTGATTAACGAATTCCGTCCAGAAAACTGAATACCCAAAATAAAAATAAAATACAGAATCCCAAGTTAAGTTGCGTGATCTTTTATCAGTTTTTCGTGGAAGGAGTGCTCATCTTTAATACAGAGTGATCCCTGGACCATATTTATTCCGTCTAGGAATGATTTTAATTACTTGCTCCTTCCCTCGGTACATATTAGTCATCAGCTATTTATGCAGATTTTAATCCGAATCATTAGGTCTAATAATCTGAAAACACCATCCAAATTGCTGCGGTAGTTTTTGGATGATGCCGTTTCAAACTATCAGAACACATTTTTAATATTCCGCGTTTAGCGACCACAACAGGCAAGTAGTACCAGAGACAAGTTGTTTAACAGTCTACCAGAGACAATATATGCCTATCACATTAATAATCTAACACATTTCGCATGGTAGCCAACAATTACGATATAAATTCAACGCTCATTACGTTTGATTAACGAATTCCGTTTATTTTAAAGTATTGCGTTCCAGAAAACTGAATACCCAAAATAAAAAACAGAATCTTAAGTTAAGTCTTTTATCAGTTTTTCGTGGAAGGAGTGCTCATATCCAATACAGAGTGATCCCTGGACCATATTTATTCCGTCTAGGAATGATTTTAATTACTTGCTCCTTCCCTCGGTGCATATGTCGTCAGCTATTTATGCAGATTTTAATCAGAATCATTAGGTCCAATAATCTGAAAACACCATCCAAATTGCTGCGGTAGTTTTTGGATGATGCCGTTTCAAACCATCAGACACACATTTTTAATATTCCGCGTTTAGCGACCACAACAGGCAAGTAGTACCAGAGACAAGTTGTTTAACAGTCTACCAGAGACAATATATGCCTATCACATTAATAATCTAACACATTTCGCATGGTAGCCAACCAATTACGATATAAATTCAACGCTCATTACGTTTGATTAACGAATTCCGTTTATTTTAAAGTATTGCGTTCCAGAAAACTGAATACCCAAAATAAAAAACAGAATCTTAAGTTAAGTCTTTTATCAGTTTTTCGTGGAAGGAGTGCTCATATCCAATACAGAGTGATCCGTGGACCATATTTATTCCGTGTTGAAATGATTTTAATTACTTGCTCCGTCGCTCGGTACATATTAGTCATCAGCTATTTATGCAGATTTTAATCAGAATCATTAGGTCTAATAATCTGAAAACACCATCCAAATTACTGCGGTAGTGTTTGGATGATGCCGTTTCAAACCATCAGACACACATTTTTAATATTCCGCGTTTAGCGATCACAACAGGCAAGTAGTACCAGTCTACCAGAGACAATATATGCCGATCACATTAATAATCTAACACATTTCGCATGGTAGTCAACAATTACGATTTAAAGTCAACGCTCATTACGTTTCATTAATGAATTCCGTTTATTTTGAAGTATTGTGGTCCAGAAAAGTGAATACCCAAAATAAAAAACAGAATCTTAAGTTAAGTTGTGTGATCTTTTTTCAGTTTTTCGTGGAAGGAGTGTTCATCTTTAATACAGAGTGATCCGTGGACCATATTTATTGGGTGTAAAATGCTTTTAATTACTTGCTACGTCCCTCGGTACATATTAGTCATCAGCTATTTATGCAGATTTTAATCCGAATCATTAGCTCTGATAATTTGAAAACACCATTCAAATTACTGCGGTTGTTTTTGGGTTATACGGTTTCAAACCATCAGAACACACAGATTTATAATAGTATAGAAAAATAAAGATGATTATGTTCTAATATTTCTTTACTGTTCCATTCTCTTAATTTTTCGTCTACGTGTTTATTTTTTATTTCGATCTTATATTGATGATACAAAATCTTTTAATCTCGCTTCGAATCCGAGGTTATCCGAACTTCGATCTCACGTGACCTTTCAGACTCGAGCAGAGAGTGAAAGCTGTGTAAATCCCGACGACGAATAGGGTTGGCTGCCCTGACAGGCGCTCGTTTACTATCTGCCTCTCAGCAGGCGTGCCAACACAGCGCGACCGCATTTTAATTTCCGGCCGAGACGAGGCGACAGCGAGGGACATGTTTCTTTCATTCGCGAATGTTGGCATCTCCGAGGCGCCTCTTCAAGACGTAAGAGCGGAGTGCTGGGGGTGGGGGATCCACGGAGCAGTGTTGCCAACTGTCGACAGCATTCAAAGCGGGAGGTGAGGCTGTAGTAAAAAAAACAGAATAGTGCTCACTGAAAAGAAACAGGAAAACCCTGTCCATGGACTACAGTCCTGCTTAGAACCGTCCACGTCAGGAATGGATTATTTCCACTAAATTTCCGATTTTTGGTATACAGACTGATAAAAACTGAGATAAAATCGGTAGTTGTCAGAATTAAAATTTAAAACGTGTCGAATGCAGAAGCTGTGCGTTATTTAAGGCTTGAAATAGCCTAACCTCGATTTCAAGTGAGCTTCTCCTACTACGAATTATTTTTATCTTTCAGTTTTACTTATTTTTAATTATTTGTAATATGAGGGTTGCTATTTATTTTTCTGGCCTTATAATGAAAAAACAAATATTTATGATCGAAATTGGTTTCATTGTTTCTCAAAATATTCTCCGTGAAGATCAATACAGTTTTGCATGCGTTTGAACCAAATTTCGAAGCACTTTTTCCACTCCGATGAAGGTAATTACAGAACATGCGTCTTGAATCCAACTACTTCGGGTGTCGAAAATCGTTGACCACGTAATTTGTTTTTGATGTGCGGGAATAAAAAGAAGTCATTGGGTGCCAAATCAGGGCTGTATGGCGGATGACCCATCAATTCGATGTTTTGACTGGTCAAAAATTCCTTTGCTTGAGCCGATGAGTGACATATCACATTTTCGTGACTAAGAATTATTCGTCTCTTCTTTGAATTTTTCCGAATTTCTCTAAAGACTTTTGGTCGTGTACCATTCAGAGTTGACCGTCCTACGTTGCTCTAACGCCACTGTCGTCACGTGACCAGTAATGCCGAAGAAACAGACAACCATTTGCTTCGATGTGCTTCTCCCGCGAACAACTTCTGTCGGATTTGGCTCGTCTTGGAAGACCCATGCAGTCGATTGCTGTTTTGTTTCGGGCTCATATGCATACATCCATGATTCGTCACTAAGGATTGCAATCCCGCTGTGTTTTCAATCCCGTGGGATCCGCGCGGGATTTGCGCCAATCCCGCGGGATCCGTGCGGGATTGGTACAAACAGTTTTTTAACGCATAGCCTATATTTAAAACATAGTTACTGAAAACGTTAATAAATTAAATAATAATTAAATTAATAATTAATTTTTAATTTTAAATGATAAAAATTAACAGTTAACAATATTTTGATTGGCAAAATGACATTAAAACTTTTTAACGTGTCTTAAGTGTATTTCGAGGTTTTACATTTTTGTTTTTTAATCCAAACCAATTTTTAAATAAATATTGAGTCTTAGGTCATATTATGTGCCTTACAATACATCACATAAGTTTAAAAATATGGTTTGCTTAATGGCAAAGTTACCAGAGTTTTTTTAAAAATTCTAAATAAACGTTCCACAACACCGAGAAAAGCATTCCAAAGTGAAGTGAATATACTCTGTAAAGTGTAGACTTGGCCCAGAACAAGATCTCATAACTTTTTGTCACTGCACAAGCACGAGACTTGGCCTTTTTTTTGCGTGATTCATTATTATATCTCCTGATTCCTTGATTGATATTACAGTTGATTCAATGTTATTAAAAGAAACTACTCACCAACACGTAAACAGTAAAGTATTTCAGATTTACTTATGTGGCGTAACGACGTTTTTAGAGCGGAAATTATTATTTTTTAGTAAGAAAGGAGACTTTCTCGGCGAATGATTGCAGTGAAGTCCTCATAGGTTGTATCTCCGGATTTCATTGCAAACACACGAAATTACACACGTGAGGAAGACGGCGGAGGCAGCCGTCGAAGTATGGTGTTCCTACAACACAATTCGTCGATACACCCGTGAAAATTTCATTATAACTTTTTTTACCTTTAGTCGAAATAATAACAAGGAGAAGAGGGATTAATCGAAAGCCTGAACGGCACATGTAAGCAGGTGGCTTTTGTCAAAGAAACGCATTAAGGTAGCGGCCAAAACAACAATAAGTCAAAGGATATACAATTTCCTTTTGTAGCTGTTAAATAAATAGGTACGCGATCGTTAAGTTTTGATGAATACGTAAAAGTGTATTTATTTACTTACGAATAACGAAGGTTGACAAAAATAAACGCTTGTTCACACGAGTCAAATGCCAACTGCTCTGGTACAGCAAACAGTGCAATACATCCGACAGAGACCGAGTGGGGCAGCGAGTCACGCAGACTTACATGCGTTTCCGCCGGATTTTGCGGATTTCGGATCCGCTTAATTTTGTGCGGGATCCGCCAGACTGTCTAATGATGCGGGATCCCGCGGGATTACGGGATCCCGCGGGATTACGGGATCCCGCGGGATTGCGGGATTCTGCTTTGCTGGATTGCAATCCCTATTCGTCACCTGTATAGATGTTATATACAGCCTTTGATGCACCTTGAACGTATTTTTTTTTAAACATTTCCTTGCACCAATCGACGCGAGCTTCCTTTTGAGCGTTTGTCAGATTATGCGGGATCCAACGCGAACAAATCATTTTACGGCCAAATGACCATGCTATATTTTCTTGATGCTTGTCATACTAATGCCTCAATCTCACGGTATGCCACGTGACGATATTGCTCTATCAGTTCACGCACAGCAGCGATATGGGACAACAACCGATTTTGGAAGACCCTGAATGAATTCGTCCTGAAGTGAACTTCGGCCACGATTGAATTCGTTTATACCAGTTTATTTTTTTACAGTGTTATATGATGGTGCTTTATCGCCGTATAAAGAATTAAGTTAATCTATGCACCGTTGTATTGATAATCAACGTCGGAAGTTGTGAAAAATAATCTCACGAAAATGTTCACGAGTTAATTCCGTTTTTCGCCCGAGATGAATTTTTATAGTTACTGTAAACAACAAATCGCGCTCAAACGACACTTTTTATGAATAAGGCAATGTTCAACAATGTCAATATTTCCAATGGAAACGTCAGATGGCGCCTGGCAACACTTATTGTTGCCAAGGGCAGAAAAATAAATAGTAACCCTCGCATGATAAGAAAAGAACCGCCTTATTTGTATGAATTGTTTATTTGTTTATCGTAATAGGTATGTAACAAAATACTTCTAACACATTAAGCAACTTCTGGACGCGTAAATCATATGTATGACAAACTGTCGCTGACCTTAACGGAGTACAACCAACCTGAACAAATTGCACGCAGCATATCCATATATCTGTGATATGTGTTGTGGCGATTATAGGCTGTGAAAAAAAATGTTTGTGTGTGAACTGTATACAACACAGAAATGTTGCCATAACAGAAAAAACATGGGGTAAAGCTACTTATTGTACAAATATACACAGTTTATTAATATCTCTGTGATATTTGCTTCTGCTATCTAGTGGAATGCATCTGCACTGTCTGAAGTCATTTCTTTTGCCGTTTAAGAGTCGAATTCGAAAAATTTCTTTGTTAATTTATTATGTTATTTAAGTGAGGCTTTAGTCTTTAAAATGGCGCCTCATTTCTCGATTTCGATTTGGCATCAAGTGAGATAAAAGGCGTTGTAGAAATATGGATTCTCTTCCCATTTAAGGGTCTAATTTGGGAAAATTCCAAAAATTACTATAAGCTCCTCGATTTGCGAATATCTTTGAGTTTTACTTATATTTAATTATTTAAAAATTAATTTAAGGCCACCATTCGAAGAAGTTAGAACGGAAATTAGACGAGTTTTGCCTTACAATGGAACGTGAGAAAGAATGAATTTATTTAGAGCAAATTAAATTTTATTATAGCAGTATTAAAACACATTTAATCTTGAACAAAATTGTCATCATAATATGGTTTGTTTTTAAATCGTTAGCACGGAATGGAAAAAAAAACGAAATCTATATAGCCGGGCCGGGATTCAAACCTAAGTCTTCCTGAATGAGAGGCCAGGGCGTTACTGCTAACGTGAATTACGTCTAATGAAAAAAGGGCCATAATTTTTGGGCACTTTTGTTTTAAAAATGTCATAGTTTTTCGATTTCACTTCAAAATGAATCATATCCTATTAGACGCCGGGACCACGTGCTCTATATTATTCGAAAAATCTTCAAAATACAACTAGGAGATAGATATTGCGGTGAAGAATGCAGACAGACACAAAATTAAAAAAAAAAAAACAAAAACAAAAAAACAAACAAAAAAAACACACACACACACACAAACACAAAGTTTATTTTTAAAAAAATAATAATAATTCTGATGTATAACATGTTTTTCGTGGTTCGGTTTCTTATATGTATTGATATTTTTCGTTAACTCGTGTAAATTGATCGGAATTACCGGTACTCGGTTACTAGTTAAATAATTTCGCGAATGATACACGCCTCATTAGAATCAATTGAACTCGAAGAGGTAACGAACACGAAAGAAAAAGTAGTACACGATAACTACATTCTGACATCAGACAAGTAGACAATTTTGAATTGTGCCAAAATGACGAAACAAAAAATTCAAGATAAAAACTGCAGTCTGACATCAGACAAGAAGGTATTGTGAATTGTGAAGACGTTGATGCAAATAAATTGTTTTTCTTGTCTTTTGTGCACACCTTGCTGGGTATTTAATTTTAACACTACGAGACACTGTACTATTATTAATACTACTTTAGTGTTAAAATAGAGAATACCTTCTGTAATCCATGTATATTGTTCCTCGTAATTCTTGATAGTAATCAGTGGTGCCAATTTAGCATTTTTATGGATAAATTTAGCACATTTTTAAGTGATTTATGATGAAAAAATCCAATTTAGCATATAACATATTTTTTCACTTTTCCTAATAGTCGACGATTTTCTTGTAGTGATAAAATTATAGTATTGGCCATTTATTTATTACAATAATCTATCACTACGAATTGTTCTTATTTATTGTTATCTTTAAGTTGGTTATTAATTACAATTCACAAGTGTAAAGCAGGAATCTCGATAAAGGGATTTAACAAAGAAACATTTTTTAACAAATTTAAATAATTTAGTCGTTATAAAACATTAAACATGTATTAGTTATTAATATTTTTAACTGAAACATATACTTAAGTTTTGTTTTAGATAATTTTTCAAGATAAAATTTGTGTATCACGGTTTGTATCTTACAGACTCAAACTAATTAATATCTTCTGCTCTTTTCACTGCTCGATACATAGCCAAATTTGGTTTCTCTGGTTCGGTTAAATTCTGTTAGTTTTTTTCGGTAGTATTAGAAAATGGTAAAGTTACATAAGGTAGAGTTTTTTTGGTAAAGATATTTCGGGGTAGACAATTATTCTGTTAAAGTTTTATTTTAGTAGGTTTACGATTTGGTTGCCATGTCAATGGTAGACTTGTGTAGAGGTTATGGTAGATTTTTCACGCTGTAAGGTTCGTAAATGGTAGAGATGTTACTACATAGAAATTTGGTAGAATTTCATTTTGATTGAACTGTTGAATGGTAGAACGTATAGTGGTAGAGTTTATTTGGGGTAGAGATTTTTCTGGTAGGCATGTAACGTTCCATTTAATTTTACTGGCATTTTTTCAGCATTTTTCGATAACTTTACCATTTTTTTGGCATTTTCTAAACGGATTTGGCATAAAATATTTCTTGAGTTGGCAGCAGTGACAGTACTGCCTTCGTATGTTTCAGTGCCGCCATATTTTGACCGTTGATTCCACTGTCGCCGTAAATTTTCAGCCGTGCTTTTTATCCGCTTCCCCGTGATGGAGGAGGGAATTTTCGCGTCGCATAGTTGACTGATTGCTTCCCGGCAACATTCACCCGCTAATCCGATTTTTCTGTTTCAAATTGGCAGTTTGCAGTGGTACAGTCTGTGCCCCGTCGCAGTGGTGCCTTATCAACATACCAGAAAATATTGTTATTATTTGAGAAATTCCTCATTGAAAACAAACCGAGTTAAATTTTGTTTAAACACAATATTTCGACGCGTTAACTCCGTCGCCATGTTCAAGTGAAGAGTGACAAGCCCTAAAATGCGAACAGCGCACAGTGGGCCAGAATCGCAAAAAGCTGGCCCAAATATAAAAAGTTGTTCAATTTGTACCAAAGTTAGTATGTAAAGGTTAGAGAAGTTGCTGATTAAGAATATAATATTAAAAAGTGAAAAAAAGAAAATGGCGGATCCAAGATGGCGGACAAATATTGCTAAAAGCCGTTTTATTTATATAAAAGTAATTTTTGTGGAATTATCGAGGTTGCTAGAGTTGTTCAATTTGTACCAAAGTTAGTATGTAAAGGATATCGAAGTTGGTGATTAAGAATATGGTATCAAAAAGTGAAAAAAGAAAATGGCGGATCTAATATGGCGGGAAAATATTGATAAAAGTCTTTTGATTCATATAAAAGTAATTTTTTGGGGATTTATCGAGATTGATGATGAAGATTATGACTTCAAATATTTTAAAAACAAAATGGTGGATCCAAGATGGCGGACAAAAATTGGTTAAATTCGTTTTATTTATATAAAAGTCAATATTTAGAGGTTGTTGTAGTTAATGGTTAAAAATATAAGCTCAAAAAATGGAAAGCTCGAAAAAAGTACCAAATAGAGGATAGAAGAAAGTATAAAATATTACAAAAAAGACTTTTATTTCAGTTACAGTTATTCAGTTAGTAAATTGTTTGAGACTATAATTAAAAGTTGTCGTTTTATTCTTCTTTTTTATCTTCATTATGTTCTTCTTCTGCATCTTCAGCTGAATCGTCATCATCTTCAAAGACTGTTTCCTCATCATCTACATCGGAATCTTCATAATCTTCCGGCACAGGAACTAAAAGGGCAACGGCTTCTGACAACAAACTCTTCAGTTTGTTTGATGATTTGCGCAGATAAGACATGTTGAATTCTGTGGTTGCCAACAATCTCCTGAACACGCCTTACATACTCTTAAGTCCGGAAAACTTTCGAGAAAAACTTAAGCGATATTACTTTATCAACTTATTGGTTGAATCTTGAGCATCCTCCGACAGTTCATATTATTAGTAATTTCTTTAATACTTATTTCTTAACACGTGTTTGAAAGCGTTAAAAAGTAACTTCACAAAGTATGCAGAACATTTGTGTTTCAAAAAAAAAATATTTTTCATAATTATTAATGAAACAATTAACTTAACATTAATAATTTCATTTTAAAAAATAACCAAACATTTTGCAAGCGTTGCTTAAAACGTGGTTCAAAGTCGGAGTTGGTACTAGTAGGTGGATTTGAAGGTTAATTCACTAAGGTAATAATATATACTTGCGGACACAGTGCAAAAGAAAGTGAAATATCGTGGAATTCGTAACTTATCTCTAAGTTTTTAAGCACATTTTAAAATTTTCTCACGTATTTTCCGGTATTAAGTTAATCAAAAAAAATGTGTAATTAATGATTTAATAATGACATAAATATATTTTAATTAGTACATACTTCCTGGAACACCGTCCATATTCAAAATCTTCGTTTCACTTACACAGAACACAAATATTTATCTTTAACGACAAGACTATTTTGTAGCCTGGTCGGCTGCATGCACCGCTAGCAATGAAGTGCCGACTTTGACAAGAAATATAAAGGAGGAAATGAACAATTGATCGTCCAAACAATCGGTATTCAGTAGTTCCAACATTACTGTAGCCAACATGACAGTAGAAAATTCCCATCCAGAAACTTTTTTTTTTTTCCTTTTTGGCCAGGTTTTCAAGATTCTGGCCCACTGTGCGGCGTCTTATTGTTATACTGACATGCCAACTGCAGAAGTTGTTACGTTGCCTGGCAGCAGCCTTTGTTGTCATTAGAACCATGCTGAGAAAAAAATACGGAACGTAGACGACGAGCAGCCTAAGTAGGCGGTATCCAGGGATCACTCAGGTCGAAACCACTATCAATTATTTTTTAAGTGTCGCACACGTTATCTGAACTGCACGGTTACAACTTTTTATTAACGGTTTCATTATTCCCATTTTCTGTGTTTGCAGATAAAGTAATTGTGACAATTTCCTAATTTGCGGCTGAAAATTTGATTATTCGTCGATATGAAAGTAATGTTACCGTAATTTTAACGATCGCGTACCTATTTATTTAACAGCTATCAAAAGGAAATTGTATATCCTTTGACTTATTGTTGTTTTGGCCGCTGCCTCAATGCGTTTCTTTAACGAAAGCCACCTGCTTACATGTGCCGCTCAGGCTTTAGATTAATCCCACTTCTCCTTGTTATTATTTCGACTAAAGGTAAAAAAGTTATCATGAAATTTTCACGGGTGTATCGACGAATTGTGTTCTAGACACACCATACTTGGACGGTTGCCTCCGCCGTCTTCCTCACGTGTGTAATTTCGTGTGTTTGCAATGAAATCCGGAGATACAACCTATGAGGACTTCACTGCAATCATTCGCCGAGAAAGTCTCCTTTCTTACTAAAAAATAATAATTTCCACTCTAAAAATGTCGTTACGCCACATAAGTAAATTTCAAATACTTGACAGTTTACGTGTAGGTGAGTAGTTTCTTTTAATAACATTGAATCAACTCTAATATCAATCAAGGAATCAGGAGATATAATAATTAATCACGCAAAAAAAAAGGCCCAGTCTCGTGCTTGTGCAGTGACAAAAGGTTATGAGTTCTTTTTCTGAGCCAAGTCTACACTTTACAGAGTATATTCACTTCACTTTGTGAAATGGAATGTCTTTCCCGGTGTTATGGAACGTTTATTTAAAATTAAAAAAAAAAAAAACTCTTGTAACTTAGCCATTAAGCAAACTATACTATTTTTAAACTTACGTGATGTATTTTAAGGCACAAAATATGACCTAAGATTCAATATTTTATATTTTTATTAGTTATTTAATAATTGGTTTAGATTAAAAAACAGAAATGTAAAACCTCGAAATACACTTAAGACACGCTAAATAGTTTTAATGTCATTTTGCCAATCAAAATATTGTTAACTGTTAATTTTTATCATTTAACATTAAAAATTATTTATTAATTTAATTATTATTTAATTTACTAACGTTTTAAGTAACTATGTTTTAAATATATGCGTTAAAAATCTGTTTGTACCAATACCGCGCGGATCCCGCGGGATTGAAAACACTGCGGGATTGCAATCCTTAGTTGTGAGGTCGAATCCCCATCCAGGCATCCCGATTTTGGTTTTACCATTGTTTCCCCAAATCACTGCAGGCAAACGACGGGATGGTTCCTTCAAAAAGCAATGGCCGAATTACTTCCCGTTCATTGTTCCCTGGTCTCTTCCGCTTCTAACGAACTCGAAATCAACGAGGCGTATAGCCCTAAGCTAATGAACACTTATAGTAACGTAGATTAGAATGCATATCCCAGAATCGTTTCGATAGCTCTATATCTGGCAGAATCAACATATTTTTTTCTCCGGGTAACATTTTGGTTGTATTCTTGATATAGAGAACTTTGTTGCACGGTTCAGCCATTGTGTAAAATGGTGATGCACGTTAAAAATTGTAGGATTCTACCTGGCCCCGCATATTAGGATTTGACTAAATTGGCTATTTGATTATTTTTTGAAAATGGTTTTAAATAGTTTATTGATACGCATTATTTACTGAGTACTATTTATTTTTTGACAAAATTGCTTATTTTACGTAAAATTCAACGTTAAAATTTATAGTATTGGAAAGCCCGCCTGGCCAATGACACTTGTGACGTCACGAGCCAGCAAGCGCTCACTTTACGTAGGTTTGTTTCTCTGAATTTGTGTATAAATTGTTGGAAATATGGTTTGTAAATAGTGTGTAGTACATCAATCTACAACCACAACAATAAAAACTCTCCAAATAAACATAAGTGTTCCCGCATTTGGTGAGATAGGAAAAAATAAAGTCGCTGCAACTTGCTCATAGAAACCCAGACGACATTGCGACTAAGTCTCATATCATTTGCTGTAAATATAATTTGCACCATAATTTCTTTGAGATAATGTAGTACGCTGTTTAAGGATGAGTATCAGTAAAGTTAGGGTTCTTAGGTTTGATCCTCCCTTTGGAATATGTTTTGTTATTTGTCAGCGTTTTCTTTAGATACTTGTTGCTGTTGGTAGCGCCGCATATTCTTTTTCTAAAATCCACAAAAACATTAATCTTTTTCCGAATGTTTCACAAATTTTTGGATAGCAAGAGTATTATACACGTTGGAGACATATCCAAAAAAGATTCCAATCTGAAACTGGACGTTATTTGCACACCTATCAAAAGTTTTTAAAGAAATGAAAATTACTTGCGCATTAAAAGTAAATATCGCTTAAATAGATGCATTTATGTCAGAAAGGCAACATACAGTAGTATCGTCATGTAAAAATTCAAACAGAAAGTATTCAAAGCGTTCCGGAATTATTGCGAGATTAGCGTGCAATTTTATTGTTAAAATAAATTCAGCGCCGAGTACTTGGGTTTTGTTGTAATGATGATTTATCTCTGGCATGTTTCAAAATTAAAAGCAGGAGGTTATGTTTTTACCAAAGTTTTCTTGTATGACAACAATTTATGTTTCAAACGTTGGCATGACGTTTTATACTTCTTCTAATAAAAACATGATTCTGTAAAGTAACAAACGGCAAACAGAAAAAAAAAGAAATGTACACACGGAAAAAAATATTTTCCTAATCAAGATTCGAATATAGGATCTTCAAATTCCTATTTAACATGCAGCTATCTGGACATTATGGCATCGTTACTTTTCTTTTCGTTAATAGTGAACACTTAAACATCACAGTTTCTACGTGCTTTGAAGTGAACGCGGTCGGTAAATAAATAAACAATAAATTCAGTTTCGTTGGAAAAAAATATTATTTATCCGCAGTTAAGAAATATTATCTATAACTGTTATTTAACTGTTGTGCTTACCTTATACTACATTTGAATTTTTCTCGTAAATATCTCCTAAAACAACTAACTTACTTTAAAATTTTAGTCATTCTTATGAAGGATTTCTGTTAATCTCTAACTTCCACTTTAAATATAAACGATTCTTGAATTGAAGTAATTACATTCTCAAGCTCCGAAGAATTAAATACAGTGGTTGTTTCTATAGCTAGTCCGACAAATAATTTACGGTATTTTTCCTCTGTAGGCTTCTACAAATTGTTCTTCATTTTATATTCAACGCAAAATCTCATTATCAACGAGAGATAACCAGCAACAAATAGTTGAAAACTTGGATAGCGGGAAACACTCCATACGCAGCCGTAGCGCCTACGGGCATGTGACGTCACTAAAGCGATCTCCAATCCCAGAGCGTTTTCTGTCACGTGACAAGAGGCAAGAAAAATTTGATTTTTATTTCGCTTTTTTAATTAAAAACAATCAATCTTTCTTTTCAAATTTAACAAAAATAGCTTACTTAAGCATTAATGACTACAATTTGTAATATATTTTGAATACTGTCAAATAGCGTATTCTGGCGTACGAAGTCGCGGGTATCAGCTAGTTAATAAGATAAAATTGTAACGGGACTGTCCTTGTTTGCCTTTCTGTTGAATAGATCTGAGTGCGGTTTATTATTTTAGGGTCGTGCTTAAAATAGTTGGGATGAAGGTAAATGCGAAGAGGATTCAGCATATTAGGTACACAGGTAAAAAACTAAAGGTTGTCTATGATTATTATACGAGGAAGAAATTGGTTGTTGAACACGTGAAATGAAAAATCCTTAGCGAAACGTTTTAAGTACCTACTTCAAACGCCCGTCGAAAATGGCGGGTATCGTCTATGGTTGTAATAGGAATCTACTCTACTCTAGGAAAGGTTCTAGCGAAAAACGAATAACTATCTTTTTCGCCGATATTTTTCGTGACGTGAGTAAATTTTCTCTCATTAGATTCGCGGAGTATTTGGATAGGGTGTTTCAAATAACTGCCTCCGAGTTTAAATGACGGAAATTTTTATTGTGATAAAAGAGATTTTAAGCAGTTTTTAATTTAAAAAAAAAACTAACCATGATTATTTATTTGTTTAACGTATTATTTGATTACCTTTTTTTCACGTGAACTAGCTCTAAGTTCTAAATTGCATCCATGTTTCATCTATCAAACAACAAAAAATCATAGGTTCTGTTGTATTTTATTTCTAGTAACTGCTACAGGGATATACAGGGTGTACAGGCATGAGTCACATCATGTCCTACTATTTTATTTTAGTCGAAGCCTCACCATTTTTTTAGGGTTATTTCGTTAATTTTTATGGTGGGGGAAGGGGTAGTGTTCTAAACCGAAAAAAAATCAGCTTTGTGAAAAAAAAACATGAAAAAAACCTAGCACCCTTGTTTTTTTTCTAATTTTTTTTTTTTCAGAAAACAATACATTTGATAAATTATAGTTTTATTTACTGTAGGTACTTACATTTTACATGCGTGTTTTAAGTCTTACTGAATCATATAATGTCTTACATAATGATTCATAAATGTATCTATATAGGTCACATAATTTTATTCATCCTCTATGTCAGTACCACATTCACTAGTATCAGCACTACCAACACTAGTTCGGTCGGAGTCGGAATTTTCTGTTTCTTCTTCTGTCTCCTCTAGATCCATAACTTCAGAAATAGTTAAATTTTCTTTTACTGGTTGTTCTTGTATTGTACGCAAAAGGTTTTGAGATTGAAATTTTAAATTATGAGTAAAATACGCACTGTGCATAAAGACTGCGCCGACAGTTCTGTATTACGGTCTTTTAAGTTTGAATTTAAATCTGTTATCATACAAAATAGGAGCTTTATTTCTTTTTCAATTGTTGGTTTACGCCAACGGTTGCAAGGAAACGATTCATAATTACTGACAATTTAATGACTCAGTATCACTATATGCTGCGAGTTTAACAAGTATTCGAATATAAGGAAAGCACAGTAAGTAATAAAAAGAGGCAAAAAACTAGTAGTAAATTTAAAATTCCTAATTTTTTAAAAGATCCGTAGGTCTACAGATAAATTCGTAGGGTTGGCAGCACTATTTCAAATAGCGAGTATCAATCCAAACAACGGGGAACGGGGATTCCTTCTCACGCAACCTAGTCTCTTCAGGAAGTCCCCTTCGTAAAAGAAAACTTCAGTCAATGTTGCCAATATTTCAGTAATTTTCAATTTTTTTTCTACTGAACCAGAAAAATATAGTAGATTTAAAAATTAAGATAAGTACTTAGTATAAACTCTAAAACAGTCATATTAAACGAATGTGAGATCTAGTAGTTATGAAAAAGTGTTTTTTTCATATTTTTTTATGTTCTTTTTTAAGTCAGATAAAAAAAGCTATTTTTTACAACACTTGGGGGGAGGGGGGGAGGGGGTTCCGGTTTATGCAACTATTCTTCATATCACCAAACTGTAAGGTTTTTTAAAATATTTTTTTTGGCAATGATTTTGAATAATATTTTTTGAAATCAGAATTTAATTGATGCATAACATTCAGAAGTAATTGTTTTATGATTTTTTAAAAAGTTTTTTTTATTAATTTTTTATTTTGTAGAAGTAAAAAACAAAATGGTGATCGGTTTCGGGCACCTTCCTCTATGATTCGTTCCTTAAGAGCCCACGTCAACGGAATATTGTAGCCGACAGCTGTTTTGTCAGTGAAATGTGGGACTTAATTTTAAGTTCCTTCGCGGAGGAACTTGCCTTCCGAGTACGACGGTTGCGACTTTGTTTTTTTCGACAGCGCGTATGAACCTTACCACTGCGGGGAGCTGGGGCTAAGAGATTTCCGCGGACGCTTGTAGACTGTTGTGTGTGTGTGTGTGTGTGTGTGTGTGAGAGAGAGAGAGAGAGAGACAGCGGACGTGGAAGCGATGCCGCCGCCTGTGACGTCAGAGCAAGCTGTCAGCCGTTGCCGTAGCAACGCGCCGCCGTGACGTATGCCGGGCTGCCGCCACGGCAGGGGCGGAATTAAAAATCAGATACCGCATCTCCAAACAGACGAACCGCGAAGCCGAAAAATACTTTCAGCTCAGTTTCTGCCGTCAAAAAAATACGCTAATACTATTTTTGCACTATGAAACGTATTTGTTCGATCATTTTGATAGAAACCGTACAGCAAGTTTCAGAAATAAAAATCGTACAAGGTCTACATCCATACGGTTTATACTTAGATTACAAGGACACTACATTAGAAACGTTTATGTTTTGCTTTTATGTTAAAATACAATAGGCAGATGTATTACTACCCGCATATAGGAGCGCGTGTTCGAAGCAAAGAGAAAATCTGTATATATAAACATGAATGAATGTTTGTTTGTTTGTTCTTCATACAAATCCACAGTTTTCATCCGATTTCGATGAAACTTTGCACACTTATCCTTTGAAACAGGGAGAAAAGTACTGTCTACATTTGGTTAAAAAAAAATTCTGTATAAATAACACATGTTGTCCCACAATTTCGAAAAATTACTGAACTGCAATAGACAGATGCGTAGGATGTGGAGGTCTCTGTACTGCCTTTCCGTGTAGCGGTCAGGTAGCTCAGTGGTTAGAGCGCTTGCTTACTAATGTTTGGGTCGTGGTCTCCGGTTCAAATCTCCGTGGAGGCTAAGATTTTTAAAAACTGTTTTTGATCGTAAGAGTCACGCCTGGGCCGTCGGTTATTCGGATTGAATGATAAACTGTAGATATCACGAAGTTAGGCGTGCAATGTGAGGCAAATCATAGGCAGTCTAGCAATGCTGTAGGTGTACACTTTTTTACGTTATAATGATCCCTCAGGGTTGTTCGCAGTCAGTGTGTGTGTGTGTGTGTGTGTGTGTGTGTGTGTGTATGAACCGCAGTAATAATACTATAAATGCGGAACGTAAGTCTCTGTCTTTTTGTTACGTTTTGACGACTAAATGGCTATATCGATATTGGTGGAATTTGATTTGACAAGAAAATCTGTAGGAAGGTCACAATATATTTTTTCCGGTATGATGTCACGAAATTTTGAGAACTTATCGAATGGTGACAGAAATATGTTGGAAATTGATTCTCTTCAAGAGACAGGTTCGACGGTAGAATGATATAGTGATAGCTTTCCTGTCATATTATGCCGACTCGGTGTCGTTTGGGACCAATCCGTCGTTACAACTTTCTATATTCAATTCTGGCAAGGAAATTCTTAATCCACGCGTACGAAGTCGCGGGTATCAGCTAGTCTAGCAATAAATTCTAAACTCAGATGTGTGTAGCCTTCGATAAACGCTAGTTGCTTCATGAAAGTTATGGATGCAGGAACACAAGTTGATGCAATTTTCAGAAAGCTTTTGACTCTGTACCACACAATCGACTTTTAGCGAAGATTCGAGTGTACGGTATATCTGATCAGATTTGCGAATGGATACGCGATTTTCTGACTGGTTGGTCACAGTATGTCGCTGTTGACGGGGAAGCCTCTTCAAAGCTAGATATTGCTTCGGGGGTTCCTCAAGGAAGTGTAATAGGACCACTTCTTTTCCTAATTTTCATAAACGATTTCGGTGACAACGTTAATTGCAGGATGCGATTGTTTGCTGATGATACACTTATCTACAGGGAAGTGAGGTGCTCTGACGATTGCTTGGAAATTCAGCGCGATCTGGATATTATTTCGGAATGGTGCCATATAACCTATACTTAACGGCAAAAAGTTCAAGGCAATGTGAATAAGTAACAATAAAAACCCGTTTGCTCACGAGTACAAGTTAACAATTCGGTTGTTGACACTGTGGATTCCCTGAAGTATCTAGGCGTAACAGTGCAAAGCAACATGAAATGGGACTTGCACATAACTTCCGTCGTAGGCAAAGCTAATTCTAAACTACGATTCATAGGACGAAATTTGAGAAGTTGTAATGCTTATAGAAGAGAAATACCGTATAAAACTCTAGTGCGTCCGCATCTGGATTACTGTTGTGGAGTTTGGGATCCGTATCGCAAGGGATTGATTGACACGTTAGAGAAAGTACAGAGGAGAGCCGCTCGATTCGTGACTGCTAGTTACAGTCCTTACGTAAGTGTCACAGAGCTGATACGTGGGTTGGGCTGGCATTGTTTGGAAGACAGATGACGTCGTTTTTTTTAATTTGTTGTAGAATATGCGAAAATCTTTATTTTACGAGTGCAATTAAATACTTCTCCCGCCATCCTATTTAGATCGCAATGACAGGAGGGATAAAATATGAGAAGTAAGATGCCAAATTTATGCTTTTATCAGTGGCGCCGGCAGGATTACTTTAAGGGGGGTGCATCTGGTTCTTTTTTAATATACCTTATATACAACACTTATTACTTACTAGCTAAGGATGCTGAATTTATTGACGAGGTGTTGAAGAAATTTGTACAACCACCTAGGCGTCTTAAGTTATTATTCAAACAGTGATTTTAATAATAAAATTTTTGTTTCTTAATCTTTTCTGTGTATTTTCTTTCATAGCAGGGGGGTGCAAGTGCACTCCCTTGCACCCCCCTCCCGGCGCCCATGGCTTTTATGTATTATTTATTTCCTCGTTCTGTTTGGGATTGGAATGCACTGAATTAAGATTGGTGCTTAGCACCCTCTGCCACCCACAATTTTTGTGAATTGCAGAGTATAGGTATAGATGCAGATAATTCTGTTAAAGCAGTTATGATATGCCAACTGGCCGGCATTTAGTATTTTGCTAATATTTACAAAACCTAAACCTGCTTAGACCGAGAAGGGACAGATGTTACCTTTGCCGTTCACGTATCGGAATCGATACAGGGTTGGATTTTTTTTTAAACGTATACCCCGCAGTTTGGCAAGCACTGTTTTCGTGAGCGAGCTGACTTTGATTACTATGGGGGCGAGTGGTATAGACTCGACCCAGAGGTAAGGCCCCTTTGTCCGGGCACATGTACTCCCCAGGGCAAACACCTGCTCGGCTATGTACATAGCGCGGGCTGTGTTGGCGCCCAACGTGGGGCGCTCTGCCGCACTCCCTCCCACCCTGCCCGGAGTTAACTGCCAATAGCAGGAGGCACACCGCCCCCACTCCACCCCCGCCGGCGGATTGATCGATCGCTCCGTCCGACGCCGGCTGCAGGTGTGTGGGTTTCCGCTCGGCAGTGTCTGGAGCACCGACAGGTGTAAATAACGCAAGCGGAGAGTCGGAAACATTACCCCCGTCACAGACATAGCTATTTCAGGTGCAGTCATACAAAGGCTATTACAATGCACAAAATCACGAAGAGCAATACCAGAGCGAGGTAGTCCGGTTGCTGTTACAGGTAGTTTATAACAAGATTATAACGGAAGTCATCATAAGAAACTAGCTGATACCCGCGAATTCGTACGCGTGGGTTAAGAATTTCTTTGCCAGAATTGAATACAGAAAGTTGTTGGTAGCGAAGGATTGGTCCCAAACAACAGCGAGTCGGCATAATATGACCGGAAAGCCATCACTAAATCACTCTACCATCGAACCTGTCTCTTGAAGAGAATCAATTTCCAACATATTTTAAAACAGAAAAACAAACGAAGATGCGGTGATGGGGGGTAACTAAGGGCAGCTTTATTTCATCTTGGTCTTTTCTTCTTTCTTCAGCATGGGCATCCGATTCTTGGGTTCTAATAACTTTAAGTACTCGCGCTCTGCTAGAGCTACAACTTAGGCCAGTTTACGCCCGCAAGGCATGTCAAAAAAGAAGGCAAAATAAACTGGTGCCAGAAACATTTATGCAGACAAAAAGTAATAAGACAGAGAAAATCGACATCTATATTGAATAATTCATTTTCCTCTAAACGAAATTTATTAACAAATTATACACTAACATAATGCGCGAGAAGCATAGCTTGAGCAAGCGACGTCACATTACAGACTAACACACACATCCGTCTCTCTGTCACCATTCGATAAGTTCTCAAAATTTCGTGACTACAACTGTTAATCATACCGAAAAAAAAATGTCCTGTGCCATCCCTACAGATTTTCTTTTCAAATTCCGTCAATTTCGGTATAGGCATTTAGTCGTCAAAACGTAACAAGAAGACAGAGACTTACTTCCGCATTTATAGTATTTCTACTGCAGATCACACACAGACTGACTGCGAATCACCCCTGAGAGATGAATATAACGTAAAAAAGTTTACACCTACAGCATTGCAAGACTACCTACGATTTGCCTCGCATTTCACCCCCAACTTAGTAATATCTACAGTTTAACGTTCAATCCGAATAACCGAAGGCCCAGGCGTGACCCTTACGATCAAAAACAATTTTTCTAAAATCTTAGCCTCCACGGGGATTTGAACCGGAGACCACGACCCAAATTTCAGTAAGCAAATGCTTTATCCACTGAGCTACCTGCCCGCTACACGGAAAAAACAGTACAGAGACCTCCACATCCAACGCGTCTGTCTATCGCCATTCAGTAATTTTTCGAAATTATAAGACAACATGTATTATTTATAGAGATAATTTTTCAACCAAATGTAGACAGTATTTCTTCTTTGTTTCAAAGGGTAACTGTGCAAAGTTTCATCGAGATCGGATGAAAACTGTGGATTTGTATGAAGAACAAACAAACATACATACATTCATCTTTATATATATAGATAATTAGTCCACGATATAGTTTAAAATTTTAACTGTTTTTGTTTCTCGAAGACATACACTTCAAAGATATTGGTCACATGTAAACACAAACTCCGGTGATTACATTCGACACTTTTTCCAAAGACAATAATGCTCAAAACTCTGTCCACAAACTGTGTCCTTGCAGACGTAAAAACTCTCTCTCTTCCGGACGCATTATATAAGTTTAATCGAAAGTTCTAGAACATTACAAAGGCTTCCGACAGATATTTCTCGATCTTTAACAATTCTTAAACAATTAAAACCATATTAAAACCAAATGAAATTAATACATAACCATTTACAATCCTTACAAAATGTTCAGAAATGAAAGTTAAAGATATTTAAACACAAAATTATCAACATAAATTGTCCTTTAAACATTATTATACTTGGAATTACAAAGATTAAAGTAATTCTCTTGCATAGTTCTGTCCTTAAACATATTAAATGGTATTTACATAATTTCTTTTCATAAAACAAAATCCATTTGCACCGATTTACAGTAAACTGTACGACAAACATACAAAAATCATATCCAGTCGAACTCTAGCTTGCTACAAATTTTTAATAAAATACGATTCCATTTAAAGTCTAGGTTTGAGGGCTGTAATAGGATGTTTTGCGGAAGCGGAATTGGAAAAATAAATAGTTTATTTATAAACGTTTCTCGGGAAACAAACCGAGTAATATTGTTATTAATGCACAATATTTCGGCGACTTTAATCTCCGTCGCCATCTTCAGGTGCAGTTGCAAGTCTTGAAGTCTGCCTTGAAGTCAGCCTTGAGCGTGTTGTTTGTGAGGCTGACTTCAAGGCAGACTTCAAGACTTGCAACTGCACCTGAAGATGGCGACGGAGGATAAAGTCGCCGAAATATTGTGCATTAATAACAATATTACTCGGTTTGTTACCCGAGAAACGTTTATAAATAAACAACGCCGAGAAAAATTACATTCATTTATAAATTTATAGTTATTTACATTTTAATATTTTATTAAAAACTAGCGAAGTTCTCGGCGTTGCCCGGTATACGTGGCATAGATTTACCCGTCCGATGTTTTTATTCCCGCACTGAAAAATATCTGTACAAAGATTCATAAAATTCGCACCAACTTTTTTTCGGAATTAAAGCAAACCTAGATTCGCCCGCCCCCTACCAAGAAACGGGTGGGTTGAAGTTTATTTGTACGAACAATATTTTCATTCCTCCGAAAAGTTTCTTTTGGTTAAGAAATTGCATTACTACATTACTAAACAACGCTATGTAATGTAAGAAACTCACATTTGATTCAATTGGGAAGTGAATGGATATAGTTTTTGCTCGAAACGGCAGATACTTTAACTCCGCAGATTCAGCCTTGTATACAAATATCAAAAGTGAATCCAGAATAATATTATCGTAAATAAATTTTATACAGAAGACTAATGCTGATGGCCAGAGACAATGTAGCTGTAGGCCTAATGCCAGAGATCGTGGTTAAAGAAAATCTCTGTTGTTTTAACGGCTATCTATGGCGTTTGAAAATTGAATATCCCCAATTTAAGGAAAGAATACTTCAAGGTTTGTTTAATGTGCAAAATAGTTATTATTGTAATGTTATCTTATTGCTTTCATTAAAGGCTTTGGTCAGAGACATTGTAGTTGTGTGTTTAGTGCGAAGTATGCAGCATCTAGTGGTTCCATCTGTGGTATTCCTCACCACACGTTCAGAATTTCATTTAATGTTCCGACGTTATGTAACGTAGAAGCATAAGACACACCAAACAACTGAGTCGATATTCTAAGTTTTAAAACCGTGAAAACCCCATAGAAATCTTCGCAGTAGATTTCGAGTTTTTCTGGTACAAATATACCCGGGGTCCGTTTTATAGATATAGATAAACTTAGATCAAAATAAGTATATTTTTTACGTCAAATTCTGCATCTTTTCTTAAGTATCGTCTATTTCCATATAATACTGCCACATTGATTTATTTTTTGCCTCATCTTTTAACCAATAAAGTTGGTTAATTTCATAAGTGAATTAAATTATTAACATAACTACGCACGCGTCTAAAAAACAATGTTTGTCGTACGAGCTTTGTGGAGTTCGCGGCTCTACTAATTCAAGCACAAGGCCACATCTCCGTGCCCGCCACCCGCCTTCCCAACGCTCTAGCGGGACATTCACAGGACAACTTGTAGGACCTACGGTGATCCGATTTTCCGATAAAGGACTCTTGATAGACCTTGAAAGGCCTTACAGGACTTCACGCAGGACGTGTTGGATGTTATTGGACTCCCAGACAACCAAGACGAGTTCCTGCCGTCCTATAAACTATGGCGCTGGATCAAGATTGGAGGAAATGTGCCGCGAGACAGTACGAGTAGAAAACCCTGCTGGGAACATTTTGTTGGACCTCTTCAAGTAGCGTGTGAATGGGTGAGCGCAATCTACAGTAGTTCTACACGGATGTCCTCTAAGCTGGACCTTGAATAGGCCGCTTCACTTCACATGCAAGTTCAAATTTGTAAATTCGTCGCTTAGGTAATAATACCGTTCATTTCATTGTTATTTTTATTGAAAGATTGCCAGAAAAACAAACATCCACGTTGTTGTTAGCTAAGAGACGATGGGCAGAATCTCGTATAAAGGGAAAGGAATAATATGTATTGCAATGTAAACAAAACATCCGCTATACATCCACAATAAATATGGCGGATGCGGGATTACACACGGAAGTTCCGCATTTGCTCCGTTACATCACTAGTTTATATACACAGCATAAAAAATTCCCGACGACTACAAAATTCGATTCCAAACTACGATTCATAGGACGTATTTTGAGAAGTTGTAATGCTCATAGAAAGGAAATAGTGTACAAAACACTAGTGCGTCCGCATTTGGAATACTGTTGTGGAATTTGGGATCCGTATCGCAAGGGATTGATTGACACGTTAGAGAAAGTACAGAGAAGAGCCGCTCGATTCGTGACCGCTAGTTACAGTTCTTATGTAAGTGTCACAGAGCTGATACGTGGGTTGGGCTGGGATTGTTTGGCGGACAGACGACGTCGTTTTTGTTTGAATTTGCTGGAGAATATGCGAAAATCTTTAAGTTACGAGTGCAACGAAATACTTCTACCACCAACCTATTTAGGTCGCAATGACAGGAGGAATAAGATTAGAGAAATAAGATGCCGTACTGATTCATTTATGTATTCCTTCTTTCCTCTATCTGTTCGGGATTGGAATGCGCAGAATTAGGATTGGTGCTTAGCACCCTCTGCCACCCACAGTATTTGTGATTTGCAGAGTATAGATGTAGATGTAGAAACGCGCCGTTGACCGTTTCTGGAGCGATAAAAATTACGCAAACAATAGAAAGGGTGTAAGAAAACTTGCGTGAAAACCTTCCGCATTTTTCTACAGATTTTTTTCTTCTAAGTTTTTTATGTTTCTTTCTCACTCGAGTGTACTAAAAATACGATCTTTGTTGTATTTTTACTATAAACTCTGTCCAAGTCATTCTCGGAAACAACAACAACAAAAAATATATCAAACGTTGAAGTACTCCTGGTTAGATTATAGAGTGCTACATCCAACCTTAGTCTGTATTTTGTGTTATGTTAAAGAACATCTTGGACGAAATTGTCTGATAACCGTCCTTACAATCAGTTTTGGTTAATAGCGATCTTCTAAGCGCGTCAAACATGACGGGTTTAATGCGGATTCCTGGCTCATTACGTAAATAATTTTTTGTAAGCTTAAATAACTCATTCTCTCTTCTGTGAAGAGGAATGCTAATATTGATAATTTTACTACGTTCGCTCTCATCTGGCGCGTCAAGGTCAAGTGCCCCTCTCCCCGCGCCTCACCTCACCCCCCCTCCAGTTGCCTTCCCCTCCGAGCAGACCGCTGCCTACAGGCATTGTCGTTTGTCGCCGCATTGTCGTGTTTATTCCGATACACCGTTATAATACGCTGTCAGTTAAATGGCGTCAGATAGTTGTTACATTAGGCGTCAGTCAAAAACAATTATTTTTTATGTGTATAATTTTTTAAGACGTTAGAAAACTCTGAAGAGAAAGTTAATATACTTTTTAGGTAACCGCTAAAAATGACGGCAGAGGTGTGTGGCGTATCTTTACGAACAGTGCAGCGTGTATGTAGCGAAGCCCAGCTGAGTGTTCCAGGACCATCCTTTTCTTCTCCAAAGAAAAGCAGTCACCGAGAAAAACTGGTCACGCAGATGGATGACTTTCAGAAAGATGTCATTCGACGTTCCGTTCCAGAATTTTATGACCGAGGTGAATACCCTACCTTACGGAGGTACCGAAAGAGAAAATTAACTACCCTGGAAGCGTATAAGTTATTAAAATCACTCGACTTCATATACAGAAAATGTAATGACGGTAGACGTTTTCTGATGGAAAGGACAGACATTATTGCAGCTAGGGCCTCATTTTTAAGAAAAATGCACGGTTTAAGGGAGGAACATCCTCTTCGACCTGTCATCTACCTTGACGAGACGTGGGTAAATCAAAATCACGCAACGAAGTTTATTTGGCGACACACTAAACGCAATGGTGGCCTCATCAACGATTTCTGTAAACAGAAACTATCGCTTCGAGTAAATATCACTTTCATTTCAAAATTTAAATGACGTGTTTAGAGAATTAACTTCCACTGGGAAAGACATCTAAAAATTGGATCTAATCGTCGAAATGTCTTGCGCAACTTTTAAAACTAAAAATAATGATTGGAAGCAGTAAGTTTTATTCATTGATATGTAAATAATTTTTATATTTATTAACATATGAAATTGTAGTTGGTAAACACGAAATTTCTATGACATACGATTCGCTCATTTTCGTCACGACAAATAGTTAAAGTGTTCGATTTTACTGAAGAAGTCATCAAATTAGATGCATCATATTGTACCACATACGTCGTGATGACGTTTGCGCATGCGCGGCAGCTGTTTCCCCTTCCCCTGTAGGGGCTGGGGCAGCGGAGTGGGGATAGAGCAGAGTGACCTTGACTCGCCTTTCCTGTGTGAACAGAGTATAATAATTAAATTAAGGCATTTATCGCACATTCATTAGTCCATTCACTGTATCGGGATGTAAACATTATTTAAAATTTCTTTTCTTACTGTAATAGCGATCAGAAAATAATAATGAAACCATCTACATCTAACAAATATAAGTAAACAATACCGCACCCGCATTAATACATTCACTGTATCGCGATATAATTGTGATTCGATGTGTCTTTTCTTACTATAACAGCGATCAGGGAAAATAAACCTATTGAAGTTTTTATCTTTGATGCAGAGGATGACCTCTGGACAGGATTCTACCACATATCTTTGGTGTTCATGTATTCAGGTTACTAACAGATTTCGTTTATGTTGTTACGAATTTGAAAACCTGTTGAAGTTTTTATCTTTGATGCAGTTAACCACCTGTGGATGGGATTGTATCACATATCTTTGGTTTTCATGTATTCAGGTTACTAACAGATTTCGTTTATGTTGTTACGAATTTGGAAACCTGTTGAAGTTTTTATCTTTGATGCAGTTAACCACCTGTGGATGTGATTGTATCACATGTCTTTGGTTTCTATGTATTCAGGTTACTAACAGATTTCGTTTATGTTGTTACGAATTTGGAAACCTGTTGAAGTTTTTATCTTTGATGCAGTTAACCACCTGTGGATGTGATTGTATCACATGTCTTTGGTTTCTATGTATTCAGGTTACTAACAGATTTCGTTTATGTTGTTACGAATTTGGAAACCTGTTGAAGTTTTTATCTTTGATGCAGTTAACCACCTGTGGATGTGATTGTATCACATATCTTTGGTTTCTATGTATTCAGGTTACTAACAGATTTCGTTTATGTTGTTACGAATTTGAAAACCTGTTGAAGTTTTTATCTTTGATGCAGTTAACCACCTGTGGATGGGATTGTATCACATATCTTTGGTTTTCATGTATTCAGGTTACTAACAGATTTCGTTTATGTTGTTACGAATTTGGAAACCTGTTGAAGTTTTTATCTTTGATGCAGTTAACCACCTGTGGATGTGATTGTATCACATGTCTTTGGTTTCTATGTATTCAGGTTACTAACAGATTTCGTTTATGTTGTTACGAATTTGGAAACCTGTTGAAGTTTTTATCTTTGATGCAGTTAACCACCTGTGGATGTGATTGTATCACATGTCTTTGGTTTCTATGTATTCAGGTTACTAACAGATTTCGTTTATGTTGTTACGAATTTGGAAACCTGTTGAAGTTTTTATCTTTGATGCAGTTAACCACCTGTGGATGTGATTGTATCACATATCTTTGGTTTCTATGTATTCAGGTTACTAACAGATTTCTTTTATGTTGTTACGAATTTGAAAACCTGTTGAAGTTTTTATCTTTGATGCAGTTAACCACCTGTGGATGTGATTGTATCACATATCTTTGGTTTTCATGTATTCAGGTTACTAACAGATTTCGTTTATGTTGTTACGAATTTCGAAACCTGTTGAAGTTTTTATCTTTGATGCAGTTAACCACCTGTGGATGTGATTGTATCACATATCTTTGGTTTCTGTGTATTCAGGTTACTAACAGATTTCGTTTATGTTGTTACGAATTTGGAAACCTGTTGAAGTTTTTATCTTTGATGCAGTTAACCACCTGTGGATGGGATTGTATCACATATCTTTGGTTTTCATGTATTCAGGTTACTAACAGATTTCGTTTATGTTGTTACGAATTTGGAAACCTGTTGAAGTTTTTATCTTTGATGCAGTTAACCACCTGTGGACGGGATTGTATCACATATCTTTGGTTTTCATGTATTCAGGTTACTAACAGTTTTCGTTTATGTTGTTACGAATTTGAAAACCTGTTGGCATTTTTGTCTTTGATGGAGTTTGGCACATCTGGACAGGTTTGTATCAGCTATCTTTGGTCTGTATGTCTCGAGGTTACTAATGGATTTCGATGATGCTGTTACGAATTTCTCAGCTCATTGGAGTTTTCAACCTTGAAGGATTTGGCAATTTCTGGATGGGATTGTGTCAAATATCTCTGGTTTGTATGTATTGAGGTTACTAACAGTTTTCTATGATTTTTTTTTTACGGATTTTTAAACTTTGGGAGTGTGCATAAACTACGTGGCTCGGTCTAGGAAGGGGGGGGGGGTTGATTGGAAAGCTACGCTGGGCGACTTGTGGCGGAGAAAGGGGGGGGCAGTTTCCAAGCCAATTCACGTAGCTTTTCCCTAAAATAATTTGTCTAAGTTAAAATATTGCGAATAGGCCTATTTACTTCTGTCATTTAACTATCTCCGTATGTAATTTACGATAATCTGACAAGAGAAAACAGTACAAAATGTCTTCTGGAATTAATAGGGAAAGAAACTATGTGCCACATGGGGAGGGGGTAAAGTGAAAAGCCACGTGGGGTTACGTGGGGAGGAGGGGAGGGGGTTCACAGGATGCCAAAATGGAACTACGTGGTTTATGGACGCTCCTTTGTTATACTTCTTATTTTTTACATAGTTTGTCATCTCTGGATGGGACTGTATCATATATGTTTCGTTTGTATGTATTGAGGTTACTAACAGATTTCGACGATGCTGTTACGAATTTTTAAGCGTATTGGATTTTTAATCTTTAATGTAGTTTGTCACCTCTGGATGGGATTTTATCTAATACCTTTGGTTTCTATGTATTGAGGTAACTAACACATTCTTATTATTTCCTCCAGCGTCCATTCATATCTATACTTATAAGAGGCAAGTTTTGGTCATCTGTCACGCCATGACGTCGCACTATGACGTCACTCCTTTCACCAGAAGTTGTCTAGGTTATACACGTTATTTAATAACAGTTCTACTTAGCTCAATATCCGCGAATAAATTAATTGTCAGACGACTGAAACAAAAGTATATATTCCGTTAAAATAGGCATAATAATAGACTTATTTAACATTCGTTTTATGTAAAAGTATTGGTTAAAATCTTTGGCCACGGATGTGTAGGATAAAAGCTTTAATTTTCTCAATGTTAGCGGCTGTTTCGATAGATTGTTATTAGAACTGGCACTTGACGTCACAGCAGAGGGTAGGATTAATTTAATTTTTTTTTAAAGTAATTTAATTTGTTTTATTGAGTGTTCTGTTACTTAAATCATTACTTCGTTTTAACGAAAGTAGTTCCACACTGATCGCGATCTATACAGACTAGACTACAACTAAAACTAATATTACTTGGAATGACATACGTTACTAAGATATATCTTAATTTCAGATGCTTTTACTGATGCCATATTTCAGCCGCATGTATCTCTGTTAGCCATTCAAACATTGTAGTAACGATATGAATCACGAATATAAAAAAAGGAAGGTGTCAGAACCCGTGAAGATTTATGATCAAGTTTCTATCGCCATTTATTAATGCACGTGTGATTGGTGTATTGTTTTTTCTGGCTGCCATTTTAGCGTAGTTTGTGGTTAGGTTGAAATGCTACCTGGACCTGGATGACAACTGAAAGTTGGTACAGCACAAGGCACGAGGAATTTTATTTAATTGCAACGGAGCACAGGCTCCGGTGGCAATTTCCCTACACACCCATCTTCCCCCTATCCTGCACCCACCTACATTTGCCCTCTACAAATTTTATCTTTAAATTCTTTCAAAGTTTTCGGTAAATTATTCATCATTTCTCTTGGTAACTTATTCTAATCCCTGACACCCTTACCTAGAAAAGAGAATCTTCCCACACCCTTGTGCCTGAAATCGAGTGCCAGCTTGTGGTCATGGTCATCTTATCCCTTCCATGCACTACTTTTCATACCTACTGCAATATCTTTCCATGCCTCATCGCCAATATATGCCCTGTACACTCCCATGACCCTCCTCATCCTCCTCCTGTCTTGCAATGAATCCCTTTCCAGCTCCTTTATCATATCTGTCACTGATTGCATTCTGCGATAATTTCCACAAACAAATCTAGCAGCCCTTTTTTGCACCCTTTCCAACTCCTGTATTTGATACTCAAAATGTAGGTCCCATACTACACTACCATATTAGAGCAATGGTCTGATCAAAGTTTTGTAACCCAATTCCTTTACTTCTCTCGTACATCCCCTCATCACTCTCTCCGACAAGTGCAGAACCTTGAAACCTTTTCCTACCACTTGTCCAATGTGTCCTGCCCAGTTAAGTTTGTTATCAAAAGTAATTCCAAGATATTTACATTTCAAGTCTTCAGCAAGCAATTCTTTCCTCACCTTATATTCATAATTAACCTTTAGTTTTTTATTTTTGTATTTAATAAGCTGACTCTTCTTTGCATTTATCTTCATCCCATGTTTACCAATCCACCTAGATATCCTGTCCAGATCACCCTGCAACTGTTTACAGTCCTCTATCGTTTTTGATTCTTTTATACAGCATTATGTCATCTGAAAACAATCTAATTTCAGATAGTAAACAATCAACACAATTATTCATTAGAATAATGAATAGCAATGGTCCCAATACGCTACCCTATGGCACACCCATTTTTACTTCCACTTCTTTTGATACTGCATTGAGCTTTATTGTATGACAATTCTATTTAGTTATGCAAGTGAAAAAAATTATTTGCCGGAACAGTCCATTGAAGCCGTCATTTTTGACGGGGTTTCGGGCTAGTGGTTTCATAAAACATACCGCAATTATTAAGTCAAATTTCGTTCCAAACAAGCAAACTATGACTGACGACTACGGATTTACATATAAAGAGAAGAGATGTATGTAATACATAATATGTTCAGGTGGTATTGTGGAGGCAGTAAATTTTCGTGGAAAGTGCGTTTTTCCGCTAATACTTACTCCGGGAAATTTGAATAAGCAGAACGCCCAGCGAATTCGACGCCTGCATATATATGCTTGCCTTCACGCCCGTCGGCTATTGCTAAATACAACCTGTATTCTGCGTGCAGTAACGAAGCCAATTGAGTTTTTTCCGGCACCGGAGAAAATTCTGTCGGTGAAATATATGGTTTTGTCGCAGTACTTCAGCTGAATATATTCCGTGCCTTCACACGGAAAATCTACATTAATATTTCTACCAGAAAATCACGCAAATAAACAACAGCAAGGCGCAGTTCATTTTCGTTATAAAATAATAACAAATGTTTTGTTGTAATATGTAATTTAGTTACCAATCTCATGAATACAGTGGTTACACAGAGTACTACAACATTTATAGATATACTAGCTGACCCGGCAATGCTTCACTATTGCTGGACTTGAGTAGGCACATAGATTAAATGAAAAAATATTTACATATAAATTTTAAACTGCTGTTTCATTCATTTTCAGTTGGAAAGGGTGAGAGGGGATGCGCTTTGGAAAACATGTGCAGGCAGTATTTTTCTGTTTGTTTCAAACTATAAGTGTGCAAATTCCCATTGAAATCTGATGAAATATGTGGTTTTGTCTAAATTATGGGGAGAAGGGGTGGGTTTTTTTATTTTTTTTGACAGGTGCCTTCTCCGTCATCCCGTCAACTACTCACCAAAGCTTCACCGTAAACGGACGAACGGTTTGCGGGTTTGTTTAAATTATGGGATGTTATGGGGAAGAGGGGGTAATTAAGGTGGTAGAAAGAGAGGAGAGGGATTGAGTTTTTGTGAAATTAGTGTGTACAGTACTTCTCTCTCTTTTTTAAAGTATAAGTGTACAAATTCTTATCTAAATCGGATAAAAAATGTGGTTTGCCTAAATTATGGGGTGAAAACGTAAAGGGTTGGAAAGGGGGAGAGGGGACGAATATTGGGAAACCATACATAGGCAGTATTTTTCTGTTTGTTTTAAAGTATAAGTGTACAAATTCCTACCTAAATCGGATAAAAAATGTGGTTTGCCTAAATTATGGGGTAAAAACGTAATGGGGGCGGAAAGGGGGAGAGGGGATGAATATTCGGAAACCATACGTAGGCAGTTTTGTTCTGTTTGTTGTAAAGTATAAGTGTACAAATTCTTACCTAAATCGGATAAAAAATGTGGTTTGCCTAAATTATGGGGTAAAAACGTAATGGGGGCGGAAAGGGGGAGAGGGGATGAATATTCGGATACAATATGTTGGCAGTATTTTTCTGTTTGTTTTAAAGTATAAGTGTACAAATTCCTATCTAAATCGGATAAAAAATGTGGTATTGCCTAAATTATAGGGTAATGGGGGTGGAAAGGGGGAGAGGGGATGAATATTCGGAAACCATACGTAGGCAGTATTTTTCTGTTTGTTTTAAAGTATAAGTGTACAAATTCCTATCTAAATCGGATAAAAAATGTGGTATTGCCTAAATTATAGGGTAATGGGGGTGGAAAGGGGGAGAGGGGATGAATATTCGGAAACCGTATGTAGGCAGTATTTTTATGTTTATTTTGAAGTATAAGTGTACAAATTCCTACCTAAATCGGATAAAAAATGTGGTATTGCCTAAATTATGGGGTGTTATGGGGAATAGGGGGTGACTTCTTGGAAATTTTTTTCCACAGGAAACCTTTGCAGACGCACACTCGAAAACTCTCCAAAGTTTCATTGCAATCTGATAAATGGTATAGGAATGCATAGAAGACGAACAAACCCACAAACATTGATTTTTATATATAAGAAGATTGTAAGTTTACCGCAAGTATCAGAGGTTTGTAGTGGTTAAAGTAACACTACCTAATAGCCGGCATGTCCGCCTTTGGCACGGATATCAGCGGCGACGCGTCTTGGCGTGGAAGCAATGAGGCCTTGGTAGGTCGCTGGAGGGAGTTGGCGCCACATCTGCACACACAAGTCACCTAGAGGGGCGATGAGCTCTGACGCCACGTTCAATCACATCCCAGATGTGTTCGATCGGGTTCAGATCTGGCGAGTTGGGGGCCAGCACGTCAATTATAACTCGCCACTGTGTTTTTCGAACCACTCCATCACAATGCATGGCGCATTATCTCGTTGAAAAATGCCACTGCCGTTGCGAAACATGGTTGTCATGATGGGGTAAAAATTCAATCTAAAATTCGTAAATCGTCATCGAAACTCCGCGGAAATAGCAGTAATATTTCTAGATTTTGAAAAAGCTTTTTGACTCTGTTGATAGGGAAATCTTGGAAAAAAACAATTCGTGAATTTGGAGTGAAATTTAATTTGCAAACCTGACACTTGGAACACTTGCAGACACAGTTTCAGTTATGGGCGAAATCTCAAAGCCTATCAAAATAAATAGAGGTGTGCGGCTAGGTGATGGTTTGTCGGATAATAAACTGAACAAACACAAACTTTCACCAATAATTTTGGAAAGAAGGAACGGAGGTGTTGAAATTATTTGCCTGGCATTTGCGGGCAATTTCGCTAGATTATCAGAAAGTGTTAGAAATGCGAAAACACAGATCAATCTCTTGGGACCGAGCGTGGTGGTGTAACGGTTAGCGTTCTGGCCTTGCATTCGGAAGGACGGCGGTTCGAATCCCCGTCCGGGCATCCAGATTTGGGTTTTCCATGGTTTCCCAAATCACTCCCGGCAAATGCCGGGATGCTTCCTTCAAAAGGCCATGGCCGAATTCGTTCCCATTCCTTGCCCCCCATCCTTTCCCGTCTCTAAAGACCTCGCTGTTAAGAGACATTAAGCAGTTAAAAAAAAAATAATCTCTTGGAAGCCAACAAAACAGGACTGAGAATTTCTGTAGAAAAAAACTAAATTTATTACAAACATTAAAAATACCGCAAGTTTTTTAACGACAAATATTGGACGAATAGAGAAAGTAAAGAAATTTAAATATCAGGGGGAAATAATCCGAGAAAATGGTGTAGATAAATCTATCATAGAAGAGAGGATGGGTACACAGGATGTAAAGAGCCCATGGTATCACTAAAAAATTTTATAACAAAAAGTGTTTGTCAAAAAATCTTAAAATTAGGCACCACAGCTTGGTCGAGAAACGAGAATGTCTATATTCTAGTGACTGCCTAGTGTTGGACTATAGATCGAATAAACTTGAATTACTAGAAACATGAATCATGAGAAAAATCTTGGGTCCAGTCAAAACAACAGAACTGTGGAAATTAAGAAGTAATAAGGAAATATACCAGAACGTACGTGTGGGTGGCAGAGGGTGCTAAGCACCAATCCTAATTCTGCGCATTGCAATCCCGAACAGATCGAGGAAAGAAGGAATACATAAATGAATCAGTACGGCATCTTATTCCTCTAATCTTATCCCTCCTGTCATTGCGACCTAAATAGGTTGGCGGAAGAAGTATTTCGTTGCACTCGTAACTTAAAGATTTTCGCATATTCTCCAACAAATTCAAACAAACGACGTCGTCTGTCCGCCAAACAATCCCAGCCCAACCCACGAATCAGCTCTGTGACACTTACGTAAGGACTGTAACTAGCGGTCACGAATCGAGCGGCTCTTCTCTGTACTTTCTCTAACGTGTCAATCAATCCCTTGCGATACGGATCCCAAATTCCATAACAGTAATCCAAATGCGGACGCACTAGTGTTTTGTACGCTATTTCCTTTGTATGAGCATTACAACTTCTCAAAATACGTCCTATGAATCGTACTTTGGAATTAGCTTTGCCTACACCGGAAGTTATGTGCAAGTCCCATTTCATGTTGCTTTGTACTGTTACGCCTAGATACTTCAGGGAATCCACAGTGTCAACAACTGAATTGTTAACTTTGTACTCGTGAGCAAGCGGTGTCTTTTTATTACTTATGTGCATTGCCTTGCACTTTTTACAGTTAAGTGTAAGCTGCCATTCACGGCACCATTCCGAAATAACATCCCGATCGCGCTGAATTTCTAAGCAATCGTCGGAGCACCTCACTTCCCTATTAATAAGTGAATCATCAGCAAAAAATCGCAACCTGCAATTAACGTTGTCACCGAGATCGTTTATGAAAATTGGGAAAAGAAGTGGTCCTATTACACTTCCTTGAGGAACCCCCGAAGTAACATCTAGTTTAGAAGAGGCTTCCCCGTCTACAACGACATACTGTGACCGACCAGTTAGAAAATCGCGTATCCATTCGCAAATCTGATCAGATATACCGTACGCTCGGATCTTCGCTAAGAGTCGGTTGTGTGGTACAGAGATCAATGAAAAAGAAGTTCAATTACTTTTGAGGAAAAAATCGGCAACCAGCTGGAATCAAGAGGTTAAGAAAGAAATAAGATAAGGGAAGAGTAAATTATGGAAAGAGAGATCTTTAGGAAGAAAGTATTAAATTTGGAAGGATTCCAAGGCAGAAGAGGAAACAAATCAGGTCCGAAGTGATCTCCGGGGAGAAGGAAGAGACACAGTGAAATAATGAAGGAATATTGGGTTAAAAAGTAGAAAAAACAACAACAAAGGATGAGAAAAGGGAAAGGAAACTCTTGTGAAAAATTTGGTGACCACTAAAAATTGAAAATGGTGAGTTTAGACACCGGAGGAATAAAGATCTATACAAAGAAGAAGAAACTGAAAGGATGTCAGACATGATCAGAAAGAGGAGAATCAGTTTTTTTGGTCGCATAATGAGAAGGGATAACAATAGACTTACAAAAAGAATTTTCAACCATGTTTACAAGAGTAAGAAGGGCAACCAGTGGATCAAAGGAGTAAAGAAAGATATGATTCAGATCGGAATAACAGAAGATTTAATACAAAACAGAGCAACTTTTAGGAGATTGATCCAAAATTTCAAGGGTTTCCAGGAGAAGGAGAAGGAGAAGAGGAAATGTAGTAACATATGGACGGAAGAAAGGAGAAAACAGCGAAGTCAAAGGATGAAGAACTATTGGAAGTCAAGAAAAGAAGGATTGAAATGAATGCACGGGATTACTTTAAGTGGTCCTTAGATGGCCGATATCGAAGACAAGGAGAAAGGATGAAGAATTGAAATTGGCACGTGGTCCCAGCACACCTTATAGGGAAGAAGAAGAAGAAGAAGAAGAAGAAGAAGAAGAAGAAGAAGAAGAAAGAAGAGAGACTTACATATGCTCTCCGTCTGCATGACACCTTTCGGGTAGTTTTCTAAATTTCATCACCAAATACTTTATTTATCCTGAAAAAACGTATCCTATGTCCTTTCTAATGTCGCAGAGTATGTTCTTGCGGAATATCATCAAGATTGGTTCTGTCGCGATAACAGAGTTATTTTTGAATCTATATCCATAAAAGGAAAACCGGATAAATTTGTCTTGTAAAAACTCGATGGGGTTTCACCGAGCGTGGTGGGTGAAGGGTTAACGTTCTGGCCTCGCATTCGGGAGGACGCGGGTTCGAATCCCCGTCCGGGCATCCAGATTTGGGTTTTCCATGTTTTCCCCCAAATCACTCCAGGCGAATGCCGTGATGCTTCCTTCAAAAAGGCCATGGCCGAATTTCTTCCCGTTCCCAGTTCCATCTCGCCTCTAATGACCTTAGCCGTCGACGAGGCGTATAGCCGTAATAAAAAAAAAATCGTTACGTTTTCACCGTTTTAAAGTTTAGAATCTCAATTCAGTTGTTTGGCATGTCTTATGTTTCAACGTTAAATAACGCAAGAGAATTAAATGAAATTCTGAACGTATGATGACAAATCCCAAAGATGGAAGGATTAGATGTTGCATACTTCGCATTAAACACAACTACAATGTCTCTGACCATAGCCTTTAATGAAACCAATAAGATAACTTACAATAATAACTATTTTGCACACTTAACAAAACTTGAATTATTCTTTCCTTTCATTCGGGATATTCAATTTTTAAACGCCATAGATAGCCGTAAAAACAACAGAGATTTTCTTTAACCACGAGCTCTGGCAGTACCTACAACTACAATGTCTCTGGCCATCAGCATTAGTCTTCTGTTTGAATCACATCATTTATTTACGATAATATTATTATGGATTCACTTTTGATATTTGTATAAAAGGTTGAATCTGCGGAGTTAAAGTATCTGGCGTTTCGAGCAAAAACTATATCCATTCACTTCGCAATTGAATCAAATGTGGGTTTCTAACATAATCTAGCGTTGTTCAGTAATGTAGTAATGCAGTTTCTTAACAAAATTAACGAAGCTTGATATACAGGGTGTCCAGAAAAGGACTCCCTGATTTCAAAATTAAATATCTCGAAAACAAAGATCGATAGAGGAATGCAGTAAACGGTATGTTTATCGTGACAGCTGTAAGAAGTGTATACAGTAGTTTGAAATAATAGTTACAAAAGCTGCTAACAGATGGCGCTGTAATCGCCATACGTAATACCTAAATAGTGATCCGAAGCTCAGGGCGATCGGTTCCACCATTGAAACGTGCCAATGGTGAACATTTTGAAAACATTGTGATGTGATTGTTTGCAAAGATTGTTTTCATACGATTATTTCACTTATGTATGCTGATATGAGCGTACAGCGCCATCTGTTAGCAGCTTTTGTAACTATTATTTCACACTGCAGTATACACTTCTTACAGCTGCCACAATAAACATACCGTTTACTGCATTCCTCTATCGATCTTTGTTTTCGAGATATGTAATTTTTAAATCAGGGAGTCCTTTTCTGGACACCCTGTACATGAATCTTTTCGGACGAATGAAAATTTCGTCCAAATAAACTTCAACCCACCCGTTTCTTGGTAGGGGGCGGGTGAATCTAGGTTTGCTTTAATTCCGAAAAAAAGTTGGAGCGAATTTTATGAAACTTTGTACAAATGTTTCTCAAAGCGGGAATAAAAATAGGGTACGGGGAAATTTACGCCAATTATACCGGGCAACGCCGGGAACTCCGCTAGTTTGTAATATTAGTCTTGATGTCATCTGTAAAATCATTCATTAGAATGATGAATAGCATTGGTCGTTAAACGCTACCATGTGGCACTCCCATTTTTACTTCCATCTCCTTTGACATTGTATTTCCTAACTCTTAGGAATATTTTGACCAAGAAAGACACTTTTTCATCCACCCCCATGGGTTTTACATTATTTAACACCAATTTATGCTTTGGACACACCCAGTGCTATACTGTCAACTTGATGAGTCCTATGCGCAATACCCTACAATTATTTCCGAGCACAACACGTGACCGTTTCAATAATAGTCTTTTACCCTCACAAAAATCTGCATACCTACCTCGAATTTCCATCGGCAGAAATTGGTTTTATGTTTTCGTTCGGCCCAAGCGATTATTTTCGCACGAACAGTGAAAACATGGCCACCACAACACGAAAAAGCTCGCCATCTACATTGTTAACAGCTACTCGCCGGTAACTGTTATTTCGTTACTGCTAATTCTCCGTCGGAATTAGTTCTCGCGTCCGCCGCCGCGGCGCTCCCATCGCCGTTCTGTTTATACGCGCCAGTAGAACCGACACACAAAACTCGACGTGCAAACGGACAGAAAGGTTCGATATACGCTCGCACCGACTCTAAATATATATACTTTTTTTTTCTCTCCGGCAAGTTGGTATTGGTTCGCAGTAAACACGCACCGTTCGGCTAATACCCGCGGGCCGTGTGGTAGTGTTTACCTCGATCGAGAGCCACTATCGATATACGCGCGCTCCGACATTAATTTCACTCGCTTTGATCCAGTTCGCTTTTGCGTATCGATATTGGCTGTTACAGCATCGACTACCTTCATACTTGGCTTAGCTTTTTAATAGCTCTTTCCAACTCGCTTTCAGATACCAATCACAACCGTATTAAAGCACCAATTTTTTAGTCTTTTTTAAATGACGAAACAGGTAGAATCGTGAATCATGATGCTATCGAGCAATGGAATGTTCCAGCATTCCTATTTCATCGATATTTTCCAGATTGTTATTGGCTCATTAAATTTTCCTGTATAGACTGGCCGGGGTGGATGGAAAAGTGACTTCCTCGGTTGCAAAATTCTTAAAAGAGTTATGAAATGCATTATGAAAAGAAGTAGAACTGAAAGTGGTAGTGCCTCAGGGCACTGTACTGGGACCATTGCTATTCTGACGACGTATTCGGGAGGACGCGGGTTCGAATCCCCGTCCTGATATCCAGATTTGGTATTTACGAAATCACTACAGGTAACTGCCGGGGTAGTAACTTCAAAAGGTTATGACCGAATTCCTTCCCGTTCCTTGACCCCAGTCCTTTCCTCGACGCAGAGATACAAGAACAGAAAAAAGACTGATTCGTGTACCAATGCGTAAACGGGTAAGAAGTGTATATTCACGTAAAAAAAATAATACCATTAATAATAATTAAAACTTCGCTACCGAGCGTGGTGGTGTAACGAATAGCGTTCTGGCCTCGCATTCGGGAGGACGGCGGTTCGAATCCCCGTCCGGACATCCAGATTTGGGTTTTCCATGGTTTCCCAAATCACTCCAGGCAAATGCCGGGATGCTTCCTTAAAAAGGCCATGGTCGAATTCCTTCCCATTCCTTGCCCCCCATCCTTTCCCGTCACTAAAGACCTCGCTGTTGAGAGACATAAAGCAGTTAAAAAAAAAAAAACTTAGCTAGATTAGGAAGCGCTCATAAACTACGTGGCTCGGTCTCGGGAGGGGGGGAGGGGGGAGGGGGGAGGGGTTGAGTAGAAAGCTATGCTGGGTTAGGGGGGAGGGGGGAAGTTTCTAAGCCAAGCCGCGTGGCTTTTCATTCATGTTATTTTTCACGGTTAAAATAAGGTACAAAACACACAAGAGTATGTGAATATTTATTTCCATCATTTAATTATCTCGGTATGTAGGGGAGACTGGTTACGGTTGTGACAGTCGTCATATTAGCCAAACTATAAGGAAGGAGGGGGAGGGGGAGGGGGTAGAGAGGAGCAGCGTGCCTGTCTGAACGTGTTTCACGGTATCGCGTGACATTAACAATCGTAGAGGCCTACATTACTTTTTAACAGTCAAAAGTAAGTATTTTTATTATATTTATTTTAATAACTGTTGTTGTATGTGTACAGATAGAGTAATGAGTGTGTTTCCTCGTTATAAGTTATACATTAGTAGTTAAATAGCAGTGATTACTTTGCACGTAGTTTATTTTGTATTGTCATGGCGATTGTTGTTTTGCGAAGGAGTGCGTTGGAGACGGTTGTGACATAAACATCTGGTTGTTGTGGGCCATTTCCTCAATTGCGATAAATAATATTTATATGAATAATTACGCCTATGCAATTGAATATTTGTTTATTTCACCGAACGCGTTTCACTTCATGTCTGAAGCATCTTCAGCGGTTCGTTCTGTGGGGTATTTTTACATAAATTAGTTTCTTATATGCTAATTTGTACATGGGGCTTATGTTAATAAATATATACAATTCTACTTACAATTTGGCATAATCTATGCCGGTAATATCATTTTTCATCTTCATTTTTGCGAGTATCAAGTCACTTGCACTGAGCACTGATTTTAACATTTGTTCTGTGTGTTGTGCTTTCTTACGATAATTACCGTGTGTGTTTACTGTGGTGTATTGGGCATGGCGGTAGGTTTGTTTATCGTTTGTCTTCTGTTTCCTTGGTTGGATGGCGCGCTTTTAATTATACGTTTGTGTTCAGATTAGTGTGTTTGGTGTATTTTTGGTTATATCTTTTGAGGTGGGTGTTTGTGTTTCTTATTTTCTTTTAAGAACTGTGTACAGTGTTGGGTCCGTCAGGTTCGTGTATTCATTTATTATGTTTTTTCCTTCTGCCAGTGATTTTTGGATGTGGTAATTTTCTTGAAAAGTTAGTAATTGTGGTTTACTGTTGTTTATAGTTAGTATTTCCATGTCTTTCTCAATTTTTGTAGGCTGGTGATTGTATTCTAGTAGGTGCTCTGCGAAAGTTGAGTGGTTATTATATTTTAGTGCTCTTAGGTGTTCTTTGTATCTGGTTTCGACATATTTTCTGGGTACGGTTGTGACAGTTAATTTTTTGTTTTTGATGCCCAGAAAACGGTTGAGGAAGACTGATAGCTGTACCAGGCACATTAGCCACGGTTACTTTTGCAGAAAATGCCTTGGGAAATACCAACCCTCCTTTATTTCCACGGGTTAGTTATCACGATCATTTTGCTAGGGATCAATTGGGACTGCATATCCTTCAGGCTGGATGCAAGGTGCATTGTTGCTAGGATTTCTAGAACTTTTAAGAAATTTCCTAATGCTTCTCCAACGCATAGAGTCTTGCTAGTGCTGGATAGCCATTCCTTGCTTATCCACAATAATACAATGGATTTATCTAAAGAAAATGCAATCACTTTGCTTTCGTTTCCTCCACGCTGCTCGTACAACCTGCAGTCCTTGGATCGACCTGTGTTTGGACTCTTAAAAAATCAGAAAAAACTACTTGTGACGAATAGATGGGGAGTCACAATGACAATCTACGATATACCAGGTATTACCAAAATGATCTATATGAAGAATTTTATAATAACTATTGATGCTACAATGCCTTATTAGTTATAAGCTATTAAGGTGTTCCCATATTAATTTCTATTGTCATGTAAACATTAAATTTATCCAGAAGAAGATTATGTTACATTATGTTTGATATTATTTGGAATAAAAGCGATCTTAGACCGTTTTGTTGTATTTTTGGACCTGTCACTACCGACCCCAAGCACTGTCACAACCGCCCCTGGGGTGTGGTCGGTTGTGACATTTTTTCTTTTTTTTTCTAATTTGTTGCTGTGACTTAACCATTCCACTTAGGGACAAAACTTTGGTATTTATATGTAGGAAAATGTACATTTTACTATAAAAATCACCTTTCTTCCAGGTAACTGGCATAGGGGTACTAAGAAAATTATGAGCGATCAAATGAAAATTGTCACAACCGTACCCAGTCTCCCCTAATATACGATAGTCTGACAAGAGAAAACTTTATTTTGTGTTCAGAGCTTTCTTATCGGAAAATAACCTTGACAAAATTATCTCATAACTAGTAACTGGATATTGTGGTCCATTTCCTGAATTGCAAGTTAATCAATTTTTATAAAGGTGAATAACACGCCAATGCAATTGAATTTTGTTTTATTTTTGTGTCGGACGCGTTTCGCTCTATTTCGTGAGCATCATCAGCTACATATGTCAGTTTTTTCTCATAATTAGGGTTAGCTTCTCTGTGTAGGTTTTGTAGAATCTTCTGGAGGTATAAAGCACTACACTGCACCGACCAAATTTCGCATTATCACTAATATTCACTGTCATTATCGTTTTCAAAACATGAGAGAGTAAACACCACTCCATGTTTTTCACAGGTCTATGGACGCGCATGTTATAACATTCCTTGATCTTACTAAAGTTCTCCGTGAATACTACATATTCTTCGTATTAGTCGAAAACTGAATGTAACATCATCTCTGGTTTATAGAGTTTACCATCTGAAAGCTATACGAATTGTTATGCTTAGCTGAAATTCAGCTTTTTATACAATAGCAGTTGATGTTTTACTTTTATGTTTAGATTCTAGAGTTTATTCTCTGATATCCATTAGCAATTTGTTCTGGATCGAAGTATTGTTATAATATCTCTGGACTACAGTAATACTCTCTGACAGCAGGACGCGTCCGTATTCTTTAATAGCGTTGTTTGTTTTATTACATCTCTGGATTTCTGTGTCCCCATTCTTAAAACCATGCCTATTTTGTTATTTAATCGAAGTCTAGATGTTATAACATCTCTGGAATATAGTAATACTCTCGGACAGCAGGAGTAGATCTTATTATTTAATAGCGTTCTGGCTGTTATTAAATCTCTGGATTTTAGTATCCCCATTCTTAAAACTATGCCGCTTCTGTTCTTTAATCGAAGTCTAGCTGTTGTAACATCTCTGGACTGTAGTAATACTCTCTGACAACGTTGTGGCTATTATTAAATCTCTGGATTTTAGTGTAATCATTCTTAAAACTATACCGCTTCTGTTCTTTAATCAAAGTCTGTTAGTTATAACATCTCTGGACTATAGTAAAACTCTCTGGCAGCAGGACGCATTCGTGTTCTTTAATAGCGTTCTGGATGTTATCAAATCTCTGGATTTTAGTATCCCCATTCTTAAAACAATGCCAGTTCTGTTATTTAATCGAAATCTAGCTATTATAACATCTCTGGAGTATAGTAATTCTCTCTGACAGCATTACGTGTTTTTTACAATTAATCTAGCTGTTACAACGTCTTTGATTTTCTGCGGCTGCATTTTTAAAACCGTTACTTATTCGAATACTAGATTTTTACCATACGCAGATTACCTGCCAGAAATAAAAATAAAGCCATTGAACAGGTGGCAATATTACTATAGTATCCAGCCCCGAATTCCTACCCGTCCTTGGTTTTCCTTCTCCTCGAAACCTAAAGGGGTTATTACCACGCGTATTAATCATGGTTCATTAGCACAGCATGTACCTACCTACATCGATTAAATATTATAAATTTACATATATGTGAATACTGCAATTCCGAATTAGTTGATATAATTCATATAGTTTTCTCTTGCCCGAGACATAAAGATCATAGGTCTAAGTTCTTGAGAGATCTAATCAGCTTCGTAATACCTTTCCCCACAAGTATTTCCTGTCTGCTGCATGGAAACAATAAGGTGATTTATTGCTGGTTAGTGAGATTTATAAAAACAACTAATATTAAGATTTAGAAAAATAAGTTTTTTAATAAAAAAATTTCTATGTATATAAATAATTAGTTTTATAAAGAAAGTTACTACTGTTAAAATATAGTATAAGTGTTATATTAATTCTTGATTTTATAAACGTATTTGATTCATTTGAGTAATAGTCGACCTTATAATTATATTGTAAAATCACTTGTTTATCTGTACAATGTTCTGACTATTTGTATAAATAGCTGATGGCTGTATAGTGCCATTTGGCGCTTCAGTCCAAATAAATAAATAAAAAGAGATTTTTTAGTATCTCTGGTATATCTTACAGCCTAGCACCGTTACTGTTTTTTGTTTTAGGTTTATCTCAGAGAAGTAAGCTCGTTTTGTTGTTTTCCGTCTAAGTCGAGCTGTTGCAACATATTTGGTCTGTAGCAGTTATGTCTGGTAGCATAACGTGATTTGTTCCTAAACAACTTTACGTTACAATATCTGTATATTTCACAGGTTTCTTTCTGAAAACATTTCATTTTGTTGTTTAATCTAATTCTATCTTTCATAGAGTCTCTAGAGTGTTGTAATTAGGGATTGCAATCCAGCAAAGCAGGATCCCGCAATCCCGCGGGATCCCGCATCATTAGACAGTCTGGCGGATCCCGCACAAAATTAAGCGGATCCGCAATCCGCAAAATCCGGCGGAAACGCGTGTCAGTGCGTGACTCGCTGCCCCACTCGGTCTCTGTCGGATGTATTGCACTGTTTGCTGTACCAGAGCAGTTGGCATTTGGCGCTTGTGAACAAACGTTTGTTTTTGTCAACCTTCGTCATTCGTAAGTAAATAAATAAATACACTTTTACGTATATTTTCTCGAGTACACATTTCTGTAATTTGAGTTATGGTGCGTATTTAGTACGATTTTCTAACTATATAATTATTTTTTAAGTGTAGCACACGTTATCTGAACTACACGGTTACAGCTTTTTATTCTCGGTTTCATTATTACCATTTTCTGTATTTGCAGATAAAGTTATTGTGACAATTTCCTTTTTTGCGACTGAAAATTTGATTATTTGTTGATAGGAAACTAATGTTATCGTAATTTTAACGATAGAGTACCTATTTATTTAGCAGATATCAAAAGACAATTGTATATCGTTTTGATTTATTGCTGTTTTGGCCGCTGCCTCAATGCGTTTCTTTGACGAAAGCCACCTGCTTACATGTGCCGCTCAGGCTTTCGATTAATCCCTCTTCTCCATGTTATTATTTCGACTAAAGGCAAAAAAAGTTTAATGAAGTTTTCACGGGTGTATCGACGAATTGTGTTGCAGGAACACCATACTTCTACAGCTGCCTCCGCAATCACCCTCACGTGTTTTTACCATGAAATCCGGAGATACAACCTATGAGGACTTCACTGCAATCACTCGCCGAGAAAGTCTCCTTTCTTACTAAAAAATAATAATTTCCACTCTTAAAACGTCGTTACGCCACATATGTAAAATTGAAAAACTTGACAGTTTAAGTGTTGGTGAGTAGTTTCTTTTAATAACATTGAATCAACTGTAATATCAATCAAGGAATCAGGAGATATAATAATGAATCACGCAAAAAAAGGCCAAGTCTCGTGCTTGTGCAGTGACAAAAAGTTATGAGATCTTGTTCTGAGCCAAGTCTACACTTTACAGAGTATATTCACTTCACTTTGCGAAATTGAATGCTTTCTCTCGGTGTTATGGAACGTTTATTTACAATTTAAAAAAAAAATAAAATACTCTGGTAACTTGGCCACTAAGCAAACCATGTTTTTAAATTCATGTGATGTATTGTAAGAGACATAATATGACCTAACACTGAATGATTTCCATTTTTTATTATTTATTTAAAAATTGGTTTAGATTAAAAAACAAAAGTGTAAAACGTCGAAATGTACCTAAGACATGCTAAAAAGTTTTAATGTCATTTTGCCAATTTAAATATTGTTAACTATTAATTTTTATCATTTAACATTAAAATTGATTTATTAATTTAATTATTATTTAATTTATTAACGTTTTAAGTAACTATGTTTTAAATATAAGCCTTAAAAATTGTTTGCCTCAATCCCGCACGGATCCCGCGGGATTAAAAACACTGCGGGATTGCAATCCTTAGTTGTAATACTCTGACATAATAATGCCAAAAGTAGTCAAGATATTATAACAACTGTAGTGCACAAGAATTCTCCCTGATAACTTTTCTTGCCCTGTGCGTTTGAATATCTCTGGTTTTTTTTTTTTTTGTTAGATTTTTCTTTGAAAACAATGCATAATGGAAGTCTAGCTGCTATAATATCTTTGATCTATAGCAGTTCTCTCTGATAGCAATTTTCTGGTTCTGTTCCCTATCAACATATTTCGATTACAATACAATACCGTGCAATACCTTCATTTTCCATAGTTCCCAATATAACTGGCTCTTTGAGATTGCCTTACAAAGCAGATAAATACACACCAAAATATGTACAGTCAGAGTATAGTATATGCATTAATTATATCAACTACATTTACGCAAACTACTGGCAATTATTTTGTAGATACCTTAGAAATAATTCTTCGACGGAGCAGGAGTTAACAATTAAAAATTCTTTTAATTTTTTTCACTAATTTAATCTTGTTATCTGCTAGACATTAAGGATGTGTTGTGAGCTTATTGAAGATATTTTCCTGAATGTTGGACACGCTTTTGAACAAATGGCTTGTAATCCTTGTGAAAACCATTTTTTTTCTAGTGCCATAATTGTCCGTTTAATTTTATTGTTTAGTCGAAGTGAAGCAGTTATAAAACTCTGGTCTATAGTAATTCTCTCTTTTGGCATTACGCGCCTTTTTTCTCAACGACACTGCGTTACATTATCTCTGGGTTTTAGAAGTTTGTCACTGATAAAATTTCATCTGTTTCATAATCGAAGCCTAGTTGTTATAACATCTCTGGTAGCATTACGTGAACTTTTCGTTACAGACTGTGTGTTACAGCATCTCTGGATTTTATAAATTTATCACTGTTAAAATTTCATGTTGTTGTATTGTCTAAGTCTAGCAATTATAACATCTGTGGTCAGTTTCAATGCTTTCTGGCAGAATTACGTGATCTTTTTCCTGTAAAGTCTGAATATTAGCGATTTCTCTCTAAAACTATTTAATTTTATTGATCAGTCCAAGTCAAGCCGTTATAACATTTCTGGTCTGCTCCTTTTTCCTTAACGACAGTGTGTTACATAATCTCTGGATTTCAAAGTGTCTCTGATAAAATTTCATGTTCTTGTGTAATCGAAGTATTGTTGTTATAATATCTCTGGTAGCATTACGCGATCTGTTTCCTATAGTCACTGTGTTACAGCATCTCTGGATTTTATAATTTTCTCACTGATAAAATTCCATGTTGTTGTATAATCGAAGTCTTGCTGTTATAACAACTGTGGTCAGTTTCAATGCTTTCTGGTAGAATTAATTAGTCTGTGTATTAGCGATTTCTCTCTAAAAGTATTTAATTTTGTTTTTTAGTTGAAGTCAAGGCGTTATAACATCTCTGGTCTGCGCCTTTTACCCTAACAACAGTGTGTTACATGATCTGTGGATTTTAAAGTGTCTCTGGTAAAATTTCATCTTCTTGTGCAATCGAAGTAATGTTGTTATAACATCTCTGGTAGCCTTACGCGATCTGTTTCCTACAGACAGTGTGTTACAGCATCTCTGGATTTTATAATTTACTCACTCATAAAATTTCATGTTGTTGTATAATCGAAGTGTTGCTGTTATAACATCTGTGGTCAGTTTCAATTAATAAGTCTGTGTATTAGCGATTTCTCTCTAAAAGTATTTAATTTTGTTGTTTAGGTGAAGTCAAGTTGTTATAACATCTCTGTTCTGCGCTTTTTTCGTTAACAACAGTGTGTTACATGATCTCTGGATTTTAAAGTGTCTCTGTTAAAATTTCATCTTCTTGTGTAAATGAAGTATTGTTGTTATAACATCTGTGGTAGCATTACGTGATCTGTTTCCTACAGACAGTGTGTTACAGCATCTCTGGATTTTATAATTTACTCACTCATAAAATTTCATGTTGTTGTATAATCGAAGTGTTGCTGTTATAACATCTGTGGTCAGTTTCAATTAATAAGTCTGTGTATTAGCGATTTCTCTCTAAAAGTATTTAATTTTGTTGTTTAGGTGAAGTCAAGTTGTTATAACATCTCTGTTCTGCGCTTTTTTCGTTAACAACAGTGTGTTACATGATCTCTGGATTTTAAAGTGTCTCTGTTAAAATTTCATCTTCTTGTGTAAATGAAGTATTGTTGTTATAACATCTGTGGTAGCATTACGTGATCTGTTTCCTACAGACAGTGTGTTACAGCATCTCTGGATTTTATAATTTACTCACTCATAAAATTTCATGTTGTTGTATAATCGAAGTGTTGCTGTTATAACATCTGTGGTCAGTTTCAATTAATAAGTCTGTGTATTAGCAAGTTCTCTCTAATAGTATTTAATTTTGTTTTTTAGTTGAAGTCAAGGCGTTATAACATCTCTGGTCAGCGCCTTTTACCCTAACAACAGTGTGTTACATGATCTCTGGATTTTAAAGTGTCTCTGATAAAATTTCATCTTCTTGGGTAATCGAAGTATTGTTGTTATAACATCTCTGGTAGCCTTACGCGATCTGTTTCCTACAGACAGTGTGTTACAGTATCTCTGGATTTTATAATTAACTCACTGAAAAAACTGCATGTTGTTGTATAATCGAAGTCTTGCTGTTAAAACATCTGTGGTCAGTTTCAATGGTCTCTGGTAGAATTAATAAGTCTGTGTATTAGCGATTCTCTCTAAAAGTATTTAAGGCATTATAACATCTCTGGTCTGCGCCTTTTACCCTAACAACAGTGTGTTACATGATCTCTGGATTTTAAAGTGTCTCTGATAAAATTTCATCTTCTTGTGTAATCGAAGTCTAGTTGTTGTAACATCTCTGGTAGCATTACGTGAACTGTTCCATGCAGACAGTGTGTTACAGCATCTCTGGATTTTATAATTTACTCACTCATAAAATTTCATGTTGTTGTATAATCGAAGTGTTGCTGTTATAACATCTGTGGTCAGTTTCAATTAATAAGTCTGTGTATTAGCGATTTCTCTCTAAAAGTATTTAATTTTGTTGTTTAGGTGAAGTCAAGTTGTTATAACATCTCTGTTCTGCGCTTTTTTCGTTAACAACAGTGTGTTACATGATCTCTGGATTTTAAAGTGTCTCTGTTAAAATTTCATCTTCTTGTGTAAATGAAGTATTGTTGTTATAACATCTGTGGTAGCATTACGTGATCTGTTTCCTACAGACAGTGTGTTACAGCATCTCTGGATTTTATAATTTACTCACTCATAAAATTTCATGTTGTTGTATAATCGAAGTGTTGCTGTTATAACATCTGTGGTCAGTTTCAATTAATAAGTCTGTGTATTAGCAAGTTCTCTCTAATAGTATTTAATTTTGTTTTTTAGTTGAAGTCAAGGCGTTATAACATCTCTGGTCAGCGCCTTTTACCCTAACAACAGTGTGTTACATGATCTCTGGATTTTAAAGTGTCTCTGATAAAATTTCATCTTCTTGGGTAATCGAAGTATTGTTGTTATAACATCTCTGGTAGCCTTACGCGATCTGTTTCCTACAGACAGTGTGTTACAGTATCTCTGGATTTTATAATTAACTCACTGAAAAAACTTCATGTTGTTGTATAATCGAAGTCTTGCTGTTAAAACATCTGTGGTCAGTTTCAATGGTCTCTGGTAGAATTAATAAGTCTGTGTATTAGCGATTTCTCTCTCAAAAGTATTTAATTTTGTTTTTTAGTTGAAGTCAAGGCATTATAACATCTCTGGTCTGCGCCTTTTACCCTAACAACAGTGTGTTACATGATCTCTGGATTTTAAAGTGTCTCTGATAAAATTTCATCTTCTTGTGTAATCGAAGTCTAGTTGTTGTAACATCTCTGGTAGCATTACGTGAACTGTTCCATGCAGACAGTGTGTTACAGCATCTCTGGATTTTATAATTTACTCACTCATAAAATTTCATGTTGTTGTATAATCGAAGTGTTGCTGTTATAACATCTGTGGTCAGTTTCAATTAATAAGTCTGTGTATTAGCGATTTCTCTCTAAAAGTATTTAATTTTGTTGTTTAGGTGAAGTCAAGTTGTTATAACATCTCTGTTCTGCGCTTTTTTTCGTTAACAACAGTGTGTTACATGATCTCTGGATTTTAAAGTGTCTCTGTTTAAAATTTCATCTTCTTGTGTAAATGAAGTATTGTTGTTATAACATCTGTGGTAGCATTACGTGATCTGTTTCCTACAGACAGTGTGTTACAGCATCTCTGGATTTTATAATTTACTCACTCATAAAATTTCATGTTGTTGTATAATCGAAGTGTTGCTGTTATAACATCTGTGGTCAGTTTCAATTAATAAGTCTGTGTATTAGCGATTTCTCTCTAAAAGTATTTAATTTTGTTGTTTAGGTGAAGTCAAGTTGTTATAACATCTCTGTTCTGCGCTTTTTTTCGTTAACAACAGTGTGTTACATGATCTCTGGATTTTAAAGTGTCTCTGTTAAAATTTCATCTTCTTGTGTAAATGAAGTATTGTTGTTATAACATCTGTGGTAGCATTACGTGATCTGTTTCCTACAGACAGTGTGTTACAGCATCTCTGGATTTTATAATTTACTCACTCATAAAATTTCATGTTGTTGTATAATCGAAGTGTTGCTGTTATAACATCTGTGGTCAGTTTCAATTAATAAGTCTGTGTATTAGCAAGTTCTCTCTAATAGTATTTAATTTTGTTTTTTAGTTGAAGTCAAGGCGTTATAACATCTCTGGTCAGCGCCTTTTACCCTAACAACAGTGTGTTACATGATCTCTGGATTTTAAAGTGTCTCTGATAAAATTTCATCTTCTTGGGTAATCGAAGTATTGTTGTTATAACATCTCTGGTAGCCTTACGCGATCTGTTTCCTACAGACAGTGTGTTACAGTATCTCTGGATTTTATAATTAAACTCACTGAAAAAACTGCATGTTGTTGTATAATCGAAGTCTTGCTGTTTTAAAACATCTGTGGTCAGTTTCAATGGTCTCTGGTAGAATTAATAAGTCTGTGTATTAGCGATTCTCTCTAAAAGTATTTAATTTTGTTTTTTAGTTGAAGTCAAGGCATTATAAACATCTCTGGTCTGCGCCTTTTACCCCTAACAACAGTGTGTTACATGATCTTGGATTTTAAAGTGTCTCATAAAATTTCATTTTTGTGTAATCGAAGTCTAGTTGTTGTAACATCTCTGGTAGCATTACGTGAACTGTTCCATGCAGACAGTGTGTTACAGCATTCTCTGGGATTTTATAATTTACTCACTCATAAAATTCATGTTGTTGTATAATCGAAGTTTTGCTGTTATAACACTGTGGTCAGTTTCAATTAATAAGTCTGTGTATTAGCGATTTCTCTCTAAAAGATTTAATTTTGTTGTTTAGGTGAAGTCAAGTTGTTATAACATCTCTGTTCTGCGCTTTTTTTCGTTAACAACAGTGTGTTACATGATCTCTGGTTTTAAAGTGTCTCTGTTAAAATTTCAT
>JARYHS010006518.1:7358257-7467831 GCA_031002005.1 Vandiemenella viatica
AACGTCAATTGCTTTGGCGTAATTTATTTATTAATAATGTAAACATTGTTATAAATCTAAATTACATGGACTTACTCGTTCAAAAATAGTTTTATTTTTTCTCATTCATTAAATGATAAGCTTTTTTTTTTTTTTTTTTTTTTGTAAAAAAAAAGAGAATATTCCTTTGATTTAATCTTTCACAATGCTGGTAACGATAAATTTATTCAAGGATGTTTTAGTCATCTAAAACGATGTTCTTTTTTTCTTAAAACTTTAAACAACCTTTAAAAATATGTTTTTTTATTACATGATTAAAATGCACAATGGTGTCTTTAGCAGATTGAACTACCATTTCTCGAAAATGGTGAGAATATTACTAAAATAATTTTTTTTCATATACCAAAAAAAATATATTTTTAAAGGTTGTTTAACGTTTAAAGAAAAAAAATAACATCGTTTTAGGATTGACTAAAACATCCTTGAGTAAATTTTCAAAAAACCACACAGTGTTCGAAAAATCTTAATTTGTAGAAATTTTTGGACACCCTGTAAACGAAAATTATTTACTATATATGAATGTCAGCTCTTCGATGACACATAAGAATGAGTCGTACCATATTTTCTCCTGGAAAAATTAGTTCAATACCCATCAAATTCCGCTTCTCAAAAATATTTTTTAAAAAATATCTTAAATGTTAAGATATTTTCCCGGTTACTGTTCAACTATACTTTTAGATTTAATACAACAATGATTATGTACAATGATCACCATTATTCTACCTAGAATTACTCATAACTCCTGTTACTTTACCTTTTACATGTAATTTGCTGTCGTTAATATTTAAATAAAAAGTACTCAATTCATTAGATTGAAAAAATGAAAAGATGATATTTTAAAAAAAATATTTCTGACTAGCTGTTACTCGGGACATTACAGAGATTTACAGACAATTTAATCAACATCAGTATAGCCGTTTAGTCGTGAAAACGTAACAAAGAAACAGACAGAGTTACTTTCGATTTTTTAATGCTAGTATATATTACTTGAAGCCACTTAAGTATATCAGGGCAGTTGGCTTCTTAACTCTTATGTTCATCACAGGGCATTTGAAGTTGGCTTAGCGTTATTTACGATTGTCCTGTAAAAATTTCAAATTCAGTCATTTTCCGAGCCTAACAAGTTAGCGACAGTAGTTGGTAATTGTATACCTGGTTGCTATAGATACTCCAACAGCCTGGAAGACTGTTGCCAATGCCTTTTGCAACAGAATATCAGGAGGTTTGTATCTCCCTCGCTAACTTCATCTAATTCGCGCAAGGGGCACGGAGCTAAATGTGTTTACAGAAGCTGCCAAGATTGAGTAACAGTAATTGGGTTTATTCGAACAATCCAGCTGTGATTCCATTGTTTCGTGCCGAGCAGATTTCCCTCGTGTCTGTCCACATTTGTTCTTTGTTGCTGTATAACCGTATATATTAGCTTACAGGGTGAAGTCCTCCTGATTTCACGTGGCCGAATCTTTGGCAGTTAGGACAGTGCTTGTATTGAGGTTGTAGTGGAGTGTCCTCTTTAAGGAGAGCAATTTTTCGCTCTGCCGCGGCGCGTCTCTTTGAACCAGGTCGATATGCCCCTCGTATCTAGTCTCCACGACAATCTCCTCGAGTCTTCTCTTCAGCTCCAATAGGCAGGCCTGCCAACCTCTGGCGAAAAAAAAATTAGCCACGCCAGACATTTGATGGGTGGTCTGGTTGCGAATCTATTACTACCCCCCCCTCCCCCTCCAATCCCATCAACCAACAGAATACTAGCAAATTTATAAATTTTAGCTAATTTTTTTTTTTTTTTTTTTTTTTTTTTTTTTTTTTTTTTTTTTTTATCACGGTTGTGCTAGACTCTCATTTTCGAGCTTGATTTTCACGTCGTTCTGATTTTTTTTGTAACAAATAACACACGGGTTTATCTTCATCACCTTTATCTTAAATTAAATTCTACATTTTTTACGCTCATCGGAGTGTTAATTTTTGGTGTAGTACCTTAACGTTATCCTTTATTCTAACGTTCTGCGCCATTTGAATTCTGTTAAAATCATATTTTGTTTTAAAAATCAACTGTCGTTTCTATTTACTCATAGTTGGTTAGAACAGAAGGAAAACGTTAATGAAACCTCTACATCAAAGATTAACTCTCTAATAAGCGTAACAAAATTATGGAATTTAATTCAGGGTAACGACTATAAAGATAATACGTTACAAACGTTTATGGTTTGGTACTAGGACAAAAACTGAAAACAGGCGAATTACTACGCATTACTGAGTAAAGAGGAAGAAATTGATAGTTAGCGATAAATATAAGATCTTAGCTTTTGGTAGTCATCGCCAGTGTAAATGAAAAATATAACTGGTAACAAACTGCATCCTTGTGGAAGTATTTTTTCTTTGCATTTTTTGCTGCCGCAATTCTCTATTTCGTAATCGTAATTCTTACCCTTATTAGTTGAAATCAATAGCTTGGTAATACCTGTTCGATACATTATGTCCCTGTACTTTATCAAAGGCTTTTAATCGATAAACGGCGTTTATGCCACTCTGTAAAATTCTCTATGCTTTTTTATATCTAATTTTCAGAGTAAAAGTATTTTCACTAATGTTCTGTATCCCCTAACACCGTTTTGCTCGTCCAACTTTATGTTTCCTAATATTGTTCCAAGTGTTGCTGCTATTATTTCAGAATATATCAGTAAACCTTTACAAAGTTATATTGTTGCATTGTTAAAATTAAATCCTGCACGAAGTGTATAAACAAAATACCTATGGGAATTTATTAATTTGAGCATATTTCTATACATTATATGATGTCATAATGAAACCATCTTTACCGAGCGTGGCATGCAGATTTGGTTTTTCCATGGCTTCCCCAAATCACTCCAGGAAAAATGTCGGAACGATTCCTTTAGAATGTCTTGGCCGAATTCCTTCCCGTTCCTTGCCCCAGTCCTTTCCCACCTCTAATGACTTAGACCTCGACGAGGCGTAAAGCCATAAATAAAAAACCATCTTTATGTTTTTGTTTGTTATTATCGTCAATTGACGCAAAAATAATGTTTGAAAAGGCCGCATATAGTTGTCTATGAATAAATAGAGCGTCTGGCAAGTGCAATCCTACTCTTTGGAGCGTTTTCCCCCCGTACTTATTGCGGAGACAATTTTGGGTTGGAACTCCTGGTAAACCCTGAATCTGCTGCTACCAAAGCGACTGTTTTGCGCGGCGGGTTGCGTCTCATTCACGTAGGAACTGCTGTGAGGTAAACTATGTCACGGACGTACGTGAACTAACTTTTAACTTAAATTTTGAACAGTCATTATGTTTTTAAGAGTACGGCTGACCCCTGAAAATGACACTGCCAAAGCGTTTTCAGTGCGCGGTGCGTTGCATCTTGCCCAAGCAAGAGGTCAACTGTGTCCTGGCCGCTCATGCATCCACATTTAATTTAAATTTTTGACGGTATGACTAACCACTGGAGATACCGCCAACAAAGCATTTTCTTTGGTTGCAGTAGGGAGAAATTTGTTAGCGTCACACTTAACGTTCTGCACATGTGCACTTAACGTTCTGTACATGCGCACTTAACGTTCAATACATGCGCACTTAACGTTCAATACATGCGCACTTAACGTTCAATACATGCGCAATTAACGTTCTTTGCATGCGCACTTAACGTTCTGTACATGAACACTTAACGTTCTGTACATGAACACTTAACGTTCTGTACATGCACACTTTACGTTCTACACATGCGCAATTAACGTTCTGTACATGCGCACATAACGTTCAGTACATGCGCACATAACGTTCTGTACATGCGCACATAACATTCTGTACATGCGCATTTAACGTTCTGCACATGCTCACTTAACGTTCTGCACATGCTCACCTAACGTTCTGTACATGGGCACTTAACGTTCTGTTCATGCACACTTAACGTTCTGTACATGCGCACTTAACGTTCTACACATACACACATAACGGTTTGTTCATGCGCAATTAACGTTCTGTACATGCGCACTTACGGTTCTGTACATGCGCACTTAACGTTCTATACATGCGCAATTAATGTTCCGTACAAATGCATTTAACGTTCTGTACATGCGACTTAATGTTCTGCTAATGCGCACTTAACGTTCTGTACATGCGCACTTAACGTTCTGTACATGCGCACTTAACGTTCTGTACATGCGGACATAACGTTCTATACATGCGCATTAACGTTCTGTACATGCGCACATAACATTCTGTACATGCGCACATAACGTTCAGTACATGCGCACATAACGTTCTGTACATGCGCACATAACATTCTGTGCATGCGCATTTAACGTTCTGCACATGCTCACTTAACGTTCTGCACATGCTCACCTAACGTTCTGTACATGGGCACTTAACGTTCTGTTCATGCACACTTAACGTTCTGTACATACGCACTTTACGTTCTACACATACACACACAACGTTTTGTACATGCGCAATTAACGTTCTGTACATGTGCACTTAGGGTTCTGTACAAGCGCACTTAACGTTGTATACATGCGCAATTAACGTTCTGTACAAATGCATTTAACGCTCTGTACATGCGACTTAATGTTCTGCTAATGCGCACTTAACGTTCTGTACATGCACCCTGAACGTTCTGTACATGCGCACTTAACGTTCTGTACATGCGCACTTAACGTTCTGTACATGCGAAATTAACGTTCTGTACATGCGCACTTAACGTTCTGTACATGCTCACTTATCGTTCTGCACATACATACTTAACGTTCTGTACATGCACCCTTAACGTTCCGTACATGCACCCTTAACGTTCTGTACATGCCCACTTAACGTTCTGTACATGCAACTTAACGTTCTGTACATGCGCAGTTAACGTTCTGTACATGCACCCTGAACGTTCTGTACATGCGCACTTAACGTTCTGTACATGCGCACTTAACGTTCTGTACATGCGAAATTAACGTTCTGTACATGCGCACTTAACGTTCTGTACATGCTCACTTATCGTTCTGCACATACATACTTAACGTTCTGTACATGCACCCTTAACGTTCTGTACATGCCCACTTAACGTTCTGTACATGCAACTTAACGTTCTGTACATGCGCAGTTAACGTTCTGCAGATACACATTTAAGTTCTGTACATGCCAACTTAACGTTCTGTACATGCCCACTTAACGTTCTGTACATGCAACTTAACGTTATGTACATGCGCAATTAACGTTCTGTACATGCGCACTTAACGTTCTATACATGCGCACTTAACGTTCTGCACATAGACACTTTAAGTTCTGTACATGCCCACTTAACGTTCTGTACATGCAACTTAACGTTATGTACATGCGCAATTAACGTTCTGTACATGCGCACTTAACGTTCTATACATGCGCACTTAACGTTCTGCACATAGACACTTAAAGTTCTGTACATGCCCACTTAACGTTCTGTACATGCAACTTAACGTTCTGCTAAGCGCACTTAACGTTCTGTACATGCGCATTTAACGTTTTGTACATGCGCATCGTTTAAGAATTATTTTGCTTTACGTTTTACATGCACATGTGTATAAGGGGTAAATATAATTCTTTTACGGATTTACCTGAACTGAATCAAAGATGTTATGGCTTAAATTGCTTTAATACTCACTGTAAATCACGGGATGACGTCAGACTGTATATTTACATCCGGAGGAGTCCTCATTATTACACACTGATACATGAACCAATATTTTTAGTTACTTTTATTTTTTTGTTTATTAGTCGCTTTTCGTTTACTTCTATTCGTTTCATTTGTTCAAGAGAATAGCTATTTACTGCACAAATTCAATAAAGATAGTATCTATCGTCCTTTAGACTGCGAATGGAAGGCCAATTCCTTTCCTCAGGGACCTACAGTTTAACGTGGAATCAGAACCACGGAACGTCACATTGTGCTCATATAATCAAATACAACTCATAAAAATACCTGCTCACCAACTAGGTTTGAACCCGCGACCGGAGAGAGAAACTTTTGGAAGTAAGCGCATTAACCACTGAGCTACCAGACCGCCTTGTTTTGAAGTATAACTGTGCAAAGTACTATCAAAATCCGATAAAAAAAGAGTTTGCATGAACAACGGTGACAGAAAGGGGGGGGAGCGGGATAGGGTTTATGTTTTTCTAAATCGAATATAAACAGTATTTTTCTATTTGTGTTAAACTATACTTATGCAAAGTTCCATCAAAATCGGATAAAAACCGTGTGTTTGTATGAAGAATATTTGCTAATGAAAATAACTATTTATTTTTATATAATAACACAAATATAATCTATACTTTCACTGCGGCACAAGCGCAACTTGTGATACTTATAGTTACAGATAAACTCAAAAAGATTAGCATGTTGGTGACGCGAACTGGTAAGGTTTTACGCATCCAAAAAGCATCAGACGCGAAACACGTGACAGCGTGACGGTGACGGTACGTCGGAGCATGTCGGTGACGGGAAGTAGTGATAGATTTACCTCCATCCGAACATGGCCTAATGTACCAATACAAGGTTTCACTCTAGAAAAACAAAGGGAAATTCCATAAAGGTTTCACTTCAGGTGCGCCTGTACCCCTAATACGTAAACCAGTATTTTTTTATTATTTTTATTGGCTTTATTAGTGAAGTAGTTTTATTGCGTAATGTGTGAACATTTTATGTTTTAGAAAGTGGTGATTCTGCACATCGCGTGAGGGTATTGGTTAATGGCCGTTTAGTGGCGTATGTGTAGTGCGACAGTGAAAGGTATAGCCTAGTTACGGTAGGGAATAACCAATATGCGTGTTAATAGACGCAATTTACTAATGCGTTTCCACCCTGGATTGGGAGTTATTTTTTTGCTGTCATCAGTCTGTCGACTGGTTTAATGCAATCCTTCATCCCTTCCTATCTTGTGCTAACCTCTTCATCTCTACATATCCCTTACAACCCACGTCCTCAATTATCTGCTTCATATATTCTAATCTCTGTCTTCCTCTACAGTTCTGTTCCCTCCACTAACAAATTAACCAATCCAGCATGTCTCAAAATATGACCTACCAGCCTGTCTCTTCTTCCTGTAAGCTTCTTCCACAAACTTCTTTCCTCACCCATCATTTTCAGAACTCGTTCATTTCTTACTTTGTCAGTCCACTTAATTTTCAGCATTCTTCTGTAGCACCACATTTCAAATGCTTCAATTTTCTTTATTTCCGGTATTCCTTAAGTCCATGTTTCGCTACCATAAAGTGCTGTGCTCCACACATAGAGTTTTAAAAAGTTCTTTCTAATTCCTAGATCAATATTTGAAACTAAAAGGTTTCTCTTTTTCGTGAAGGCTCTTTTTGCTAGTGCTATTCTGCCTTTAACAGCATTCCTGCTTCGCCCATCGGTTGTAATTTTGCTTCCCAAGTAACAGAATTCACTTACTTCTCCTATTGCATCCGATCCTATTTTTATATTTAATCTACTAGTATTGTTATCATTTCTGCTACATTTCATCACTTTTGTCTCGTTTTGATTTATATTCAGTCAAAAATCTTCCTTCAGTATTTTGTTCATGATACTCAGTAACTTCTCAGTATCCTCAGCCTGTTCTGCTAACGAGAATTTATTGTAATTTATGTCATGCAACACGTTTCGACAACTACTTTCGCCATCATATTCGGTTGAAGTTGTAAGTCGAAGTCAAAATACTTCTCTATTTGTTTAACCAGCTCGCAGCTTGCATGTGTTAAGAGAGGATAATTGGGCCGTTCTCGTCTAAATAACACAGCGTAATCCACTATAACGCGTTGGTTAGCTCACAATTTGCCAACCATTTCCCAGGATAGTTAGTACCGTAGCTTACAACGCAGATGCATAGAAAACGTAACGTGAACTAACTCGAAACGATGTTGCGAATTTTGAATGTTTAACACAGGGGTGTCCAACCCGCGGCTCGCGGGCTGCCTTGAACATTTTTCCGGCCCGCGAGATTCATCACACTTTTACAAAACATATTTATTTTATAATGGCCAAAGGGTTTAAAAAAATACATTACTTGTGCAACCATTTATTCAAAAATTAACTGTCGAAATGATGAGAAAAATTAATTTTGATTTTAAAATAATATTCTTGCGAATGTGTAATTTTATATGCGGCCCGCGGACTTATGACTTAATTCCAAAGTGGCCCTCAAGATGATCTGGGTTGGACACCCCTGGTTTAACATAAACTCAAGTGACAGTGGACAATATGGCAGCTCTGAAAGCATGCATAGTTGAAGCTTCATATCTTCATGAATTTATCATAATTTGTGTCATGCTCCCGTTTCGACAGTTATCTTCGCCATAATCTTCAGTTGAAGTTGTATGTTCGCAGTGGTGCAACTTCTATGTTTTTGTGTTTTTTTTCCCTTCGGTATTGTCGCAGTAACCACTTCTACCTACTACTGGTACTGAAGAAGATGGCGAAGACAGCTGTCGAAACGGTATTTATGACGTAATTTTTCCGGCTAATCACTCGATAAGAATCTTAGAAACCTGTACGCCGGGTAAGAATCTATTCTCACAGATTAAGAAATTTTTCAGCTGCGGAACTTCTAAACTGTTGAGTGACAAAATAAATTTTGTGTACTGAAACCTGAAATGTAGAGGGGTTATGTTCTTTGGTGTCGATGATGCCTCGTCGTTATCTCTGGATCTGTGTCTCTTATCTCTGGTGGCGTCCATTGTGGTCTTCACCTCTAGAGAACAGAGGCACGTGACTTAAGATAAAAGGACAGACCCGTGGGGGAGGAGGGGGGGGGGGTGTTCCGGGCTCGAGAAAGAAGCGGACAAGACTGCGGGAGACAGAAGAATTGAAGGTAGCGGGGAGAAACAAGGGAATGCAATATTGCCGCGTCTCGGGAAGGGTGTCGGTGTAATATGAAGCGAAGCCATTAAATTTTAGATGTTCACAGTAAAAAAAAAAAAGAGATTTAATCTCGCGCGCCGAGCCTTGTATATTAATCTGGCCTCCCATTCCCGGATTTGGGTTTTCCATCGTTTCCCCAAATCACTCCAGCTGAACGCCGGGATAGTTCCTTTCAAAGTTCATGGCCGAATTCCGTTCCTTGTCCCAGCCCTTTCCCGCCTCTAATAACCTCGACGTCGACGGGATTTAAAATCATAGGCACAAAAAAATATAAAATTTTAAGCAACATGTTAGTAAATTGATTAACTATCTATACAAAACGCTGTTCTTGGTCACGAAGTAGCGATGTCTGTCACTGTCTGACGTCACGCTTCCCGCCTCCGCTGCGCAACCAACAACGACCAGAGATGTTCGAGGTTATGCACGTCATTTAATAACAGTTCTATTTAGCTGAGCAGCCACGAGTAAATGAGCTGCCAGCACAATAAAACAAAAGTATGTATCACGTAACAATCGACATATTAATTGTTAGTTGCTCTTTATTTAATTAAAATTCGTTCGACGTAGGGCCTAGATTTTTCTTACTCTGGAGAGCGATACCTTTTGTTACAGTAAGCTAACAAATATCTACATTACATCATTTTCAAATATGAGCATTATTTGATGAAAATTGTACTTAGTGAAGAAACGAATTGCTTAAACACCGCATTCAACACGTCATTTGTGATGGACTTACAAGATATTTACAGCCGATGGAGATATTTTAAGTCGCTTTTATAATACACTCGAAGAAATACTTTGCCGAAACACTGAAATAAAAGTATGTCCTGCGTTTAAATTATTATATTAATTATTAGTTGCTTTAATTACTGATGTCATTCTATCAGACGCAGCTAAATATTTCTAGTGCGTCAAATTCAGAACACGGGTAATAGAAGATATGAATTCTGAACAGCAATATTAGTAGAAGCTGTGGTTATGTCGAAATGCAAAAAGGACCAGAATGACAACTGACACAATTTTCTACAGAATAATTCACAATGAATTTAGTTTCATAAATAATTTAAGCTGCTTTCATAAGCGCCGAGTTATTGAAGTTGCGATAGTTCCGTATTTATCGTTCTGAATGAGACCTGGACCAGGAACAAAACCAATATCACGCGCTATAGCATAAGGTTTTAGGATTCCTAATTTATTTTCAATTTCATTGGTTCCCTAATTCTGACACCATCAATTCAGTAGAAATTACATCTGTATCGCTGTATAAACTACAACCGAAATATGTACAACATTACAAAATAAGGTTTTGAGCATTACATCAGAACAGTTTTATGTATTTAGGCAAAAGCAATCCATTGTCAGAACATTCCTTGCACTCGTCAATTTGGACCGCCGCACAGTGGGCCAGAATCGCAAAAAGCTGGCCAAAATATAATGAGTTGTTCAGTTTGTACCAAAGTTAGTATATAAAGGTTATCGAAGTTGCTAATTACGAATATGACACCAGTGAAATAAAGAAAATTGTGGATCCAAGATGGCGGTCAAATATTAATAAAAGTAATTTTATTCATATGAAAGTATTTTTTTTTTAATTATCGAGGTTGCTGATGAAGATTGTGATGTGAAACATTAAAAAACGTTGTGGGTCCAAGATGGCGAACAGAAATTGATGAAAGTCTATGTATTTATATGAAAGTCAATATTCAGTGTTGTTGTAGTTTATGGTTAAAAATATAAGTTCAAAAAATGGGAAGCTCTAAAAAAAATGGACCAAATAGAGGATAGAAAATGGTGTAAAATATTACAAAAATAATTTTATTTCAATTACAGATATCCATTTTGTTAATTTAATTTAATTGCATTTGAACAAACACTCCGGTGCCAATTTCCCTACACACTTATCTTCCCCCTTTCCTGCACCCACCTACATTTGCCCTCTAAAAATTCTTTCAACGTTTTTGGTAAATTATTCATTTGTCTTGGTAACTCATTCCAATCCCTGATACCCTTACCTAAAAAAGAGAATCTTCCCACACCCTTGTGCCTGAAATCGAGTGCCAGCTTGTGGTCATGGTCATCTTTTCCCTTCCATGCACTACTTTCAATTCTTACACCAATATCTTTCCATGCCTCATCGCCAGTATACGCCTTGTTGTAACTATAACCATAATTAGAAGTTGTCGTTTTCTTCTTCTTTTTTTCATCTTCATCATCTTCTTTTCTTCTTCTGCTTCAATTGAATCGTCATCACCTTAGAAGACTGTTTCCTTATCACCTGCATCGGAATCTTCATAATCTTCCGGCATAGGAAGTAGAGGACAACGGCTTCTGCCGACAAACTCTTCATTTTCTTTGGTGATTATTTGCATAGAGAATAAATGTAGGAGTCTGTAGTTGCCAACAATCTCCTGAACACGTCTTCCATAGTCTTAACTCTGGAAAACTTTCGAGAAAAACTAATGCGATACTATAAAAGATCTTCCCTGGCTGGCTGCTAACAATGAATTGCCGCGTTTGAGCTGAAATATACCCTCATGCGATATTGCTTTGTCATCTTATTAATTGATCCTTGAGCATCCTCCGACAGTTGACCGATGGGTAAAATGGCCGAAGAAATAATGTCTGGTGCTTGGATCAACAATCTATGGACTGTTTGTTGTACCAGGAGTATTCTTTGACGTAGTGTCTGGCAGTTTCTGTGTTATTCGTTCATTTATTTAATACTTGTTTCTTCACACTAGTTTAAAAGCGTTAAAAAGCATCTCCACAAACTATGTACAGTATTTGTATTTCAATAAACATGTACTTTTCCTTAATTATCGATGAAAAAAGTTACTTAATAATATATATACAGGGTGTTACAAAAAGGTACGGCCAAACTGTCAGGAAACATTCCTCACACACAAACAAAGAAAATATGTTATGTGGACATGTGTCCGGAAACGCTTACTTTCCATGTTAGAGCTCATTTTATTACTTCTCTTCAAATCACATTAAACATGGAATGGAAACACACAGCAACAGAACGTACCAGCGTGACTTCAAACACTTTGTTACAGGAAATGTTCAAAATGTCCTCCGTTAGCGAGGATACATGCATCCACCCTCCGTAGCATGGAATCCCTGATGCGCTGATGCAGCCCTGGAGAATGGCGTATTGTATCACAGCCGTCCACAATACGAGCTCTAACATATAAAGTAAGCGTTTCCGGACACAAGTCCACATAACATATTTTCTTTGTTTGTGTGTGAGGAATGTTTCCTGAAAGTTTGGCCGTACCTTTTGTAACACCCTGTATATATATATATATATATATATATATATATATATATATATTCACTTTTCAGCCACCACTACCTAGCACAGATCACTGGTGTTTGTGTGTGGAAGTAGCATGGAGTTTCCTGTCGTGCACAACGTTGGCCGAATGTCGATAGCTGTGGGGATGTGGGAGATATGATGGTTAAAAGTGGTCGATGCAGGGCATTTTCGTATTTCGACCAAAGACTCATGTATCCTTTTACTTTTCTTTCCTGCCACAACTACATAGCATAGACAAATGGTGTTTGTGTGTGGTAGTGGTATCGTGTCTCATATCGTGTACTATGGTGGTTAGATGTCGGTAGCTACGGGGGTGTGGGAGATATGGTGGTTGAAAGTGGTCAACCTGCGCCACTTTCATATTTCTGCCAAAGACGCATGTGTCATGGTGTATCACTTTTCAGCCGAAACTATCTAGCGCAGATCACTGGTGTTTGTGTGTGGAAGTAGCACAGTGTCACCCGTCGATCACAACGTTGGCCGAATTTCAGTAACTGTGGTAGTGTGGGAGATATGGCGGTTGAAAGAGGCCGATGTAGGATATTTTTGTATTTCGACCAAAGACATGTGTGTCCGTATATTTTACTTGCTGCCTGAACTACATAGCGCAGATGACTGGCGTTTGTGTGTGGTAATAGCATCTCGTCTCCCATCGTGCACTATGGTGGTTAGATGTCGGTAGCTGTCAATCCAAATTCTTTACAAACACGAAGTCGAAGCTAGTTTCATTAAAAAAATAACCAAACGTTTTGCAAGCGTCGCTTAAAACGTTGTTCAAAGCCGGCGGAGTTGGTATTAGTAGGTGGATTTAAAGGTTAATTTACAATAATATATACTTGCGGACACAGTGCAATAGAAAGCGGAATGTCGTGGAATTCGTAACTTATCTCTATTTTTAAGCATATTTTACAATTTTTTTCTCGTGCATTTTCCTTTATTAAGTTAATTTATTTAAAAAAAATGTATAATAAATGATTTAATAATGACATAAGTGAATTTTTTAATTAGTACATATCTCCTGGAATACCTTCCATATTCGCTTCACTTACACAGAACACAAATATTTATGTTTAACGACAAGAATATTTTGCACCCTGGCCGGCTGTACACACGGCCAACACAGAAAGGCCGCGTTTGAACGGAAAAAATGAACATCTGATCGTCCGCAAATCCGGCATTCAGTAGTGCCAACATTACTGTAGCCAACTTGATTGTTCAAAATTCCCTTCTAGAAATTTTTTCCCCCTTTTTGGCCACTTTTTCAAGATTCCGGCCCACTATGCGCCATAGACGCTAGTGATAATTATGAATCACATCGATAATCACGAAATAAAATCGAGCCCAACCCAACCCCCTCTCAGAAGGTTTGGCTGACTCATTTGACACGAAATTTGGTTCCCATGTTTCCAACTGTTACACGAATAATTGTTTAAAAAAACATAAAAACCACCTTCAAAAAAAAGCACTAAAATTTTTAAAATAACTTTATACCTTGCTTAGGAAAAAGTAAATCTGAATGGACAACATTTCACATTACTTTCATTGAAATTTTACATTAATTAGTTATTTTTGGAGTCGGTGCCAGCGAAAGCAAGAAAAACAAAAAGATAAAAACAATAAGGAATAACAATAATGTTACTGCTTACCTAAAATTAATGCTAGAAACATGTTTCAACAAAACTGAAACATACAGATGATACGCCGATATTATACTAGCTGTAAATCGTTTACTGCATGATGCAACCTACCAACTGACACTGTAGCGCCAGGGATATGCCTGGATGACCAATAAGGCCAAGCCACAGATTAAAATACTGTTAATTTGTTTCCCTAAGATGTCTCCCACAATAACACTATCTGCCTCACGACATGCTGTAAAATATTAGGAATTTTTGTTCGTACTCCCCGTTTCGCCTCTAACGCCAAAAGAAGTTCAGTAATTCAATCTTCGCGATATGACAGCTGGGAAAGACTCCAAAAATAACTAATTAATGTCAAAATTTCGATGAAAGTAATGTAAAATGTTGTCCATTTAAATTTACTTTTTCCTAAGCAAGGTAAAAAGCTATTTTAAAATTTTTAGTGTTTTTTTTAAGGTGGTTTTTATGTTTTTTTTTAAACAATTATTATTTTGGTCAGAAACCTTCTCCATGAAAAATTATATGTAATTGCCAACTTTAATGGAGATCAGTTAAATGGTGTCGGCTGTAGCTTTGAATAAAGAAAGTTTGCAAAAATTAGGGGGGTGGATAGGGGGAGAAGGGTTCAGTTTCTTTAAACCAAAAGTTGACAGTATTTTTCTCTTTATTTTTGGCTATATATGTCCAAAGTTTCATGGAGATCGAATAAAAAATGTGGATTTGTATAAAAATTAGGGGCCGGAAGGGGGTAGAAGGGGTGGTTTCTCAATGAAATCCATATGGGACCACTTTGGAGGTATACCCTATCCACTAAAAAATTTTAATTTAAATCGGTTCAAAATTGGCGAAGATATCGCTGAACATACATCAAAAAAAAAAAAAATACAGACGAATTGAGAACCTCCTCCTTTTTTGAAGTCGGTTAAAAATGTGGCGACATTACATATTCTCTACATGCAGCATCGCCCACATCTAAAATATTAATGGAGGAAATTAAAATAAAATATGCTTTCATAAGTATTACTCATGTGAAAAATATTTTCGTATTTAGGTAACTTTTTATAATATTTGTAATACTACATACAAACTGACTGTAGTTATAAAAAAAATGAATGCAAAAAAAATAAAAATTATAGTTTGCTGCGGAAGTCGAACCAGCTACCCTGAGAACAGGAATGCAACGCCGTAATACGCTTAGCTATTTCATCTAATATGCCTTTTCTACCGGTAACAATCCTCAACATTTCACTTACAATTTATAACATTCGATTTCTCATAAACTAAAAACCATCAAACAGATTTTTTTTTTTTTTTTTTTTTTTTTTTTTTTTGTGGCTAAACATCATGTGGATGTTGAGAATATTAGAGGCAGAAAAGGACAAGAGGTTAGAACCGAGAAGGAATTCGACCATGCCCCATTCGACTGGAGTCATTTGAGGAAACCAAGGAAAATCCAAATATGGATGGTCGGACGGGGGATTCGAACCCCCATCCTTCCGAACGCCCGTGAAAATGAATCTAGTTACCTTCAGATACCTGAGGAGTCATATTTTTCCCGCGTTCACGCTAATGAACTCTCCTTGTGAAATTGCAAAAGGAAATAAGTATGGCAATAAAGAAATTTCGGGTTAAGCGCAGATTTTGGCTTGGTCAGGTGAAGTCGTAAGGAACACCGCAAATTTAAAGTGAGTTTTGGAGCTGCTGAAATATGAGTAGTAGGTAAAGAGTGATTCAGGAACAAACACATACAGCTCGCTTTAGATAGATATATACAGGATGATTCACGAAGATATGCAAATATTTTAATATGTTATTCAACGAGTAAAACTAAAGAAAAACGTTCGTATAAACATAGGTCCGCAAATGTTTAGTTACGGAGTTGCGGCTAATAAAAGATATTGCCTGAAATTTGTGTTTGGGGACGGATGAAAGACAGTTCATAAGGACAAATTCAACACACGTGAGTCATTACTTGCTCGCATTATGAAAGCAATAGACGAAATTAAGAACAACCCTGTGAAACTGAAACGAGCAACAAAATTCATTGAACTCGGTGGAGACATTTTTGAACATTTATTATGAAATTGTATGTACACTGTACAACTTCCTTAACACTGAGCTAAGTTATTAATAAAAGCAGATTATCTGACACATCCATACTGTTTTATTTAATTTTATTATCATGATTTTCCAAAATTAAATTATCTACAACTTCTGTTGAAAACTTTGTGCAATTATAAAAAAAATTGGACCAAGTAGTTAATAAATTACAAATTTTCTCAAATTATTTCTCGAAAACCACTGTAAATACACGTCTGGGACTTGTTTTATTACATTCACCAGATCAATAACAACAAAATAAATGGAAATCGTGCTTTACTGTAACCTCGTACAGTTTTGCGATGGCTTCATATTAGCGAGGTTGCTAAATTTCAGGCAATATCTTTTATTAGCCATAACTCCGTAATTAAACATTTGCGGACCTATGTTTATACGAACGTTTTTCTCTAGTTTTACTTGTAGAATAACATGTTAAAATATTTGCATGTCTTGGTGAATCACCCTGTATATGGAAGGACAATATTAATTAGACATATTTAAGACATGAGATATTAATAAAAAAAATAATGGAGGGAACGGTAGAAGGAAAGAGATATAGAGGAAGACCATGTTTGAAATACATCCAGCAGATAATGGAAGATGTTGGCTGCAGGAGATATGAAGAGGAGGGCAGAGAATAGAGCTGAATGGAAGACCAATCCCAGGATTGACTACCGTAGAAGGAGATGCATTTGCCTTCGGCTAGCCCATGCGCATGTAGCTGTTTGACGAAATTTTTTTCCAAACATAGCGGAGCATATTTCAAGCCAAATCAGAAACTTTCAAATAGTGAACATTCCACAGGAATTACTATTTTGTCCATGGTGGACTTGTGGAATCAGCGACTGTGATATCAAATGTCTCTGTCATGTTTATTTGTAAATACAGTAGCAAGTGTGCAGCGTGTCTATTCCACATATATCTGTGCAATATAATGGTGATAGTGCATAGTGTTACACAAAAATGTGCCTCCTCAACTGTGTTCCATACAAGTCTTTGTTCTCGGATATAAGCAGACACCTAATGTAAGTTATATACCAAATTTTACTATCATCACTCCAGATTTAAATTCTTTCGTCAATCATCATATTTTTGTTATTCTAGGACACAAAAACACGCCTGCAATTCGCATCTGTATTGTTAAAACCATCTGATGATGAGCAATGTATGCTTGAAACCGGTAATGGTAAAATAAAATAAAGCAACACCATAAACTGTGTCTGGTCGCTGTATTCAATTATCAACCAAATTCCATAGGAATGCCCCATCCTACAAATATTACGTCAAAAAAAAAAAAAAAAAAAAAAAAAAAAAAAAAAAAAAAAAAAAATATCGTGGTTTGCTGAAATAAGGACTTCAGTTTCAAGATTTTGCAAATGCCACTTCAGGATTAATAAACAAGCAACGAATAGAATCACATTTTTTGTTATATTACTACATAATATCTTTGATGGAGCTGATACAATCTCTGACCACGATACTAAAAATTTCGTGTGAATTCGCTCTCGTAAGTAAACTAATATTAATTTTCGAAAGTCGCTGAGCACATTTTTAGTCGGATAAAGTTTCTAGTCATATCGGAAGATATTACCTTATCTTTGAATGTGTCTACAATCCCTGGGTGGGATTATATTAAGAGTCTTTGGCGTCTATCTGTTCTCGGTACCATTGAAATTGGTTCGGCATTTTTTTGCGCGCTTGGACCATGGTGTTTGCAGAAATGGTTTACCATTTTTTATTTTAGTACCAAATATTACCTTGGAGAAGCAAAAAGTTTCCCTTTTTTGGTCATTACCTTAGATTCGTTGAGTACCCTTGCGCGAAAGTTGTTTAACCCAATGTAATATAGGAAATACAAGAAATTAAAGCTACGTGAAAAATTATCGGCACAATAAGGGCGCACCGAAAAGCAAAAGTCCCTTTAGTCAGAAATTTTCAACTTTTGTAAAGACATACGTAGGCTCAGATCAAAAAGAAACGTATCTCAGGCATAATGCCACTCGAAATTTACCTTATGTGATAGCGTCGACAGTGCAGTTTGCGGCCATTTCTAAATATCCCTTTTTGACGCCATCCAAAGCAACGAATGTGTAAAATCGCCGGAAAAATTTTCGTGGTACCATTATGAAGATATTCTTATGCCGTTACAATGAGAAGCCATTTTTTTAAGACTACGATAGCAATATATGCTTCCAAACAATTATTGCTAAGAGAATTTTTCGTTCTGGTCCAGGCTGCATTCCAATTTAACCGCCAGTACATTGCCGTCTCCCCCCCCCTCCCCCTAAAAAAGCGAGCTTAAGTTATCAATGAAAACCAAATTTCTCGCGCCTTATGCTAAAAAAAAAAAGGTGCGAGAATTTTTTTTTATTCTGGTCCAGGTTACAAATCAACTTAATATTTAAAAAAAAAAAAAAAAAAAAAAAAAAAAACTTCATTTGTAAGTATTTTCTGGCTTTAATATACACATTTTCTAAAATATTATTTCCTAAAGATCGTAGGTACCAAACTTCACAACAACTGGAAAATTAATTCTCATTACGTCATTATTGAACCACTGTTAAATTATCCATATTAATACTGTACATGTATTGGTATGGCTCCTCCGCAATGCGAACGAACCTCCTTGGAACGGAATTTTGTTTTGGTGCGAAAATTTGCACACACGTTTGTTGGACGATAGTATTCAAGAATATTAGCACATTATGGCCACAAAATATGTACTAATTAAGTAAATTCGTTCAAAATATGAGCAGTATCGCATAAACCTAGCGTGGTGAGTGAGTGGTTAACGCTCTGGCCTCGCATTCGGGAGGACGCGGGTTCGAATCCCCGTCCGGGCATCCAGATTTGGGTTTTCCACGGTTTCCTCAAATCGCTCCAGATGAATGCCGGGATGGCACCTTCAATAGGCCATGGCCGAATTCCTTCCCGTTCCTTGTCCCCAGTCCCATCCCGCCTCTAATGGCCTCGACGTCGACGAAGTGTAAAGCCATAAGTAAAAAAAAAAATGTTTCGTATCCATATGGGTCATATCAGCACATAATATAAACGTTTTTTTTAATGTACATCGTCTAATGACCATAACATACATGTTGTACCAGACACAAGCTATTTAGCTGTCTACCAGAGACAGCATATGGCTACCACATTAATAATATAACGTATTTCGCATTGATAGCCAACCTGTTACGATGGAAAGTCGACGCTTATTACGTTTGATTCATTTATTCCGTTTATTTTAAATTACAGAAGTTAAGAAAACTGAATAACCGAAGTAAAAAACTAAACAGAATCCTAAAATAAGTGGGGTAAAAGGAGTGCTCATATCCAATACAGAGTGATCCCTGGAACATATTTATTCCGTCTAGGAATGATTTTAATTACTTGCTCCTTCCCTCGGTACACAAGTCATCAGCTATTTATGCAGATTTTATTCAGAATCATTAGGTCTCATAATCTGAAAACACCATCCAAATTGCTGCGGTAGTTTTTGGATGATGCCGTTTCAAACCATCAGACACACATTTTTAATATTCCGCGTTTAGCGACCACAACAGGCAAGTAGTACCAGAGACAAGTTGTTTAACAGTCTACCAGAGACAATATATACGTACCTATCACATTAATAATCTAACACATTTCGCATGGTAGCCAACCAATTACGATATAAATTCAACGCTTATTACGTTTTATTAACGAATTCCGTTTATTTTAAAGTATTGCGGTCCAGAAAAGTGAATACCCAAAATAAAAATAAAATAACAGAATCCCAAGTTAAGTTGTGTGATCTTTTATCAGTTTTTCGTGGAAGGAGTGCTAATCTTTAATACAGAGTGATCCATGGAACATATTTATTCCGTCTAGGAATGATTTTAATTACTTGCTCCTTCCCTTGGTACATATGTCATCAGCTATTTATGCAGATTTTAATCAGAATCATTAGGTCTGATAATTTGAAAACACCATCCAAATTGCTGCTGTAGCTTTTGGATGATGCCGTTTCAAACCATCAGTCACACATTTTTAATATTCCACGTTTAGGGACCACAACAGGCAAGTAGTACCAGAGACAAGTTAACAGTCTACCAGAGACAATATATACGTACCTATCACATTAATAATCTAACACATTTCGCATGGTAACCAACCATTACGATATAAAGTCAACGATTATTACGTTTGATTAACGAATTCCGTTCAGAAAAGTGAATACCCAAAATAAAAATAAAATACAGAATCCCAAGTTAAGTTGCGTGATCTTTTATCAGTTTTTCGTGGAAGGAGTGCTCATCTTTAATACAGAGTGATCCATGGACCATATTTATTCCGTCTAGGAATGATTTTAATTACTTGCTCCTTCCCTTGGTACATATGTCATCAGCTATTTATGCAGATTTTAATCCGAATCATTAGGTCTGATAATTTGAAAACACCATCCAAATTGCTGCTGTAGCTTTTGGATGATGGCGTTTCAAACCATCAGACACACATTTTTAATATTCCGCGTTTAGCGACCACAACAGGCAAGTAGTACCAGAGACAAGTTGTTTAACAGTCTACCAGAGACAATATATACGTACCTATCACATTAATAATCTAACACATTTCGCATGGTAGCCAACCAATTACGATATAAATTCAACGCTTATTACGTTTTATTAACGAATTCCGTGTATTTTAAAGTATTGCGATCCAGAAAAGTGAATACCCAAAATAAAAAATCAGAATCCTAAGTTAAGTTGTGTGATCTTTTATCAGTTTTTCGTGGAAGGAGTGCTCATCTTTAATACAGAGTGATCCGTGGACCATATTTATTCCGTCTAGGAATGATTTTAATTACTTGCTCCTTCCCTTGGTACATATTAGTCATCAGCTATTTATGCAGATTTTAATCCGAATCATTAGGTCTGATAATTTGAAAACACCATCCAAATTGCTGCGGTAGTTTTTGGATGATGCCGTTTCAAACCATCAGAACACATAGCTTGCTTACAGATTTATAATAGTATAGATAAATAAAGATGTGTTCGAATCTAATATTTCTTTACTGTTCCATTCTCTTAATTTGTCGTCTACGTGTTTAATTTTTATTTGGATCTTATATTGATGATAAAAAATCTTTTAATCTCGCATTGAATCCGAGGTTATCCGAACTTCGATCTCACGTGACCTTTCAGACTCGAGCAGAGAGTGAAAGCTGTGTAAATCCCGACGACGAATAGGGTTGGCTGCCCTGACAGGCGCTCGTTTACTATCTGCCTCTCAGCAGGCGTACCAACACAGCGCGACCGCATTTTAATTTCCGGCCGAGACGAGGCGACAGCGCGGGACATGTTTCTTTCATTCGCGAATGTTGGCATCTCCGAGGCGCCTCTTCAAGACGTAAGAGCGGAGTGCTGGGGGTGGGGGATCCGCCGAGCAGTGTTGCCAACTGTCGACAGCATTCAAAAGGGGAGGTGAGGCTGTAGTAAAAAAACAGAATAGTGCTCTCTGAAAAGAAACAGGAAAAACCCATCCATGGACTACAGTCCTGCTTAGAACTGTCCACGTCAGGAATGGATTATTTCGACTAAATTTCCGATTTTTGTTATACAGACTGATAAAAACTGAGATAAAATCGGTAGTTGTCAGAATTGAAATTTAAAACGTTTCGAATGCAGAAGCTGTGCGTTATTTAAGGCTTGAAATAGCCTAACCTCGATTTCAAGTGAGCTTCTCCTAGTAAGAATTATTTTTATCTTTCAGTTTTACTTATTTTTAATTATTTGTAATATGAGGGTTGCTATTTATTTTTCTGGCCTTATAATGAAAAAATAAAAATTCATGATCAAAATTGATTTTATTGTTTCTCAAAATATTCTCCGTGAAGATCAATACACTTTTGCATGCGTTTGAACCAATCTTCGAAGCACTTTTTCCACTCCGATGAAGGTAATTCCAGAACATGCGTCTTGAATCCAACTTCTTCGGGTGTCGAAAATCGTTGACCACGTAATTTCTTTTTTGATGTGCGATAATAAAGAGAAGTTCTTGGGTGCCAAATCAGGGCTGTATGGCGGATGACCCATTAATTCGATGTTTTGACTGGTCAAACATTCATTTGTTTGAGCCGATGTGTGACAGCTCGCATTGTCGTGATGAAGAATTATTCGCCTCTTCATCGACTTTTTCCGAATTCCTCTAAAGAATTTTGCCACGTGAGCGGTAATGCCGAAGAAACAGGCAACCACTTGCTTCGATGTGCTTCTCCCGCGAACAACTTCTGTCGGATTTGGCTCGTCTTGGAAGACCGATACAGTCGATTGCTGTTTTGTTTCGGGCTCATATGGATACATCCATGATTCGTCACCTGTATAGATGTTATATACAGTCTTTGATGCACCTTGAACGTTTTTTTTTTTTATTTTTTTTTATTTAAACATTTCCTTGCACCAATCGACGCGAGCTTCCTTTTGAGCGTTTGTCAGTTTATGCGGGATCCGACGCGAACAAATCATTTTTACGGCCAAATGACAATGTAATATTTTCTTGATGCTTGTCATACTAATACCTCAATCTCAGGGTATGTCACATGACGATCTTGCTTTATCAGTTCACGCACAGCAGCGATGTTTTCTGGCACAACAACCGATTTTGGACTACCCTGAATCAATTCGTCCTGAAGCGAACATCGGCCACGATTGAATTCGTTATAGCAGGGTTTTTTTTTTTTCAGTGTTATATGATGGTGCTTTATCGCCGTATAAAGAATTAAGTTAATCTATGCACCGTTGTATTGATAATCAACGTCGGAAGTTGTGAAAAATAATCTCACGAAAATGTTCACGAGTTAATTCCGTTTTTCGCCCGAGATGAATTTTTATAGTTACTGTAAACAACAAATCGCGCTCAAACGACACTTTTTATGAATAAGGCTATGTTCAACAATGTCAGTGTTTCCAATGGAAACGTCAGATGGCGCCTGGCAACACTTATTGTTGCCAAGGCCAGAAAAATAAATAGTAACCCTCGTATGATAAAAAAAGAACCGCCTTGTTTGTATGAATTGTTTATTTGTTTATCGTAATAGGTATGTAACAAAATACTTCTAACACATTACGCAACTTCTGGACGCGTAAATCATACGTATGACAAACTGTCGCTGACCTTAACGGAGTACAACCAACCTGAACAAAATGCACGCAGCACATCCATATATCTGTGATATGTGTTGTGGCGATTATAGGCTGTGAAAAAAAATGTTTGTGTGTGAACTGTATGCAACACAGAAATGTTGCCATAACAGAAAAAACATGGGGTAAAGCTACTTATTGTACAAATATACACAGTTTATTAATATCTCTGTGATATTTGCTTCTTCTATCTAGTGGAATGCATCTGCACTGTCTGACAGTCATTACTTTTGCCGTTTAAGGGTCAAATTTCTTCGTTAATTCATTATGTTACTTAAGTGAGGCCTTAATCTTTATAATGACGCCTCATTTCTCGATTTCGGTTTGGCGTCAAGTGAGATAAAAGGCTTGTGACAAAAAACGCGTTGTAGAAATATGGCTTCTTTTGCCATTTAAGGTTCGAATTCGGGAAAAGTCCGTAAATATATGATAAGCTACTCGATATGCGAATAATTTTGATCTTTGAATTTTACTAATTTTTAATTATTTAAAAATTAATTTAAGGCTGCGATTCCAAAATAGGAAAATTAGAGGAGTTTTGCCTTACAATAGAACGTGAGAAAGAATGAATTTATTTCGAGCAATTAAATTTTATTATAGCACTACTAAAACACATTTAATCTTGAACAAAATTGTCATCATAATATGGTTTGTTTTTAAATCGTTAGCACAAAATGGAAAAAAAAACGTAATCTATAATGCCGGACCGGGCAGCAAACCTAAGTCTTCCCAAATGAGAGGCCAAAGAGTTACGCTAGCGTGAATATTATTATTATTATTTAATTGCAATGGAGCACAGGCCCCGGGGGCAATTTCCCTACACACCCATCTTCCCCCTATCCTGCACCCACCTACATTTGCCCTCTACAAATTTTATCTTTAAATTGTTTCAAAGTTTTCGGTAAATTATTCATCATTTCTCTTGGTAACTCATTCCAATCCCTAACACCCTTACCTAAAAAAGAGAATCTTCCCACACCCTTGTGCCTGAAATCGAGTGCCAGCTTGTGGTCATGGTCATCTTTTCCCTTCCATGCACTACTTTTCATACCTATTGCAATATCTTTCCATGCCTCATCGCCAGTATACGCCCTGTACACTCCCATGACCCTCCTCATCCTCCTCCTGTCTTGCAATGAATCCCATTCAAGCTCCTTAAACATATCTAGCAGCCCTTTTTTGCACCCTCTCCAACTCCTGTATTTGATTCTCAAAATGTGGGTCCCATACTACACTACCGTACTCATGCTATAATCTGAAATACGTTTTGTAACCCAATTCCTTTACTTCTCTCGTATAACCCCTCATCACTCTCTCCAACAATCGTCTAAGGATAAAAGGACGATAATTTTTGGGCACTTTTGTTTTAAAAATGTCATAGTTTTTTGATTTCACTTCAAAATTAATCATATCCTACTACGCCGGGATCACGTGCTCTATATTATTCGAAAAATCGTCAAAATACAACTAGGAGATAGATATTGCGGTGAAGAATGCAGATACACACAAATAAAAAATAAAAAAACTCACACACAAAGTTTTTTTTTTTTTTTTTTTTTTTTTTTTTTTTTTTTTTTTTTTAATTCTGATGTATAAGATGTTTTTCGTGGTTAGATTTCTTATATGTATTGATATTTTTCGTTAACTCGTGTAAATTGATCGGAATTACCGGTACTCGGTTACTAGTTAAATAATTTCGCGAATGATACACGCCTCATTAGTAACAATTGAACTCGAAGAGGTAACGAACACGAAACAAAAAGTAGTACACGATAACTACATTCTGACATCAGACAAGTAGACATTTTGAATTGTGCCGAAATGACAAAACAAAAAATTCAAGATAAAAACTACAGTCTGACATCAGACAAGAAGGTAGTGTGAATTGTGAAGACGCTGATGCAAATAAACTGTTTTTCTTGTCTTTTGTGCACACCTTGCTGAGTATTTAATTTTAACACTACGAGACACTGTACTATTATTAATACTTCTTTCTTTAGTGTTAAAATAGAGAATACCTTCTGTACTCCATGTATATTGTTCCTCGTAATTATTGATAGTAATCAGTGGTGCCAATTTAGCATTTTTATGGATAAATTTAGCACATTTTTAAGTGATTTATGATGAAAAAATCCAATTTAGCATATAACATATTTTTTCACTTTTCCTGATAGTCGACGATTTTCTTGTAGTGATAAAATTATAGTATTGGCCATTTATTTATTACAATAATCTATCACTACGAATTGTTCTTAATTATTGTTAACTTTAAGTTCAATATTAATTAAAATTCCCAAGTATAAAGCAGGAATCTCGATAAAGGGATTTAACAAAGAAACAATTTTTTAACAAATTTAACTAATGTAGTCGTTGTGAAACATTAAACATGTATTGCTTATTAATATTTTTAACTGAAATATATACTTAAGTTTTGTTTCAGATAATTTTCAAGATAAAATTTGCGTATCACGGTTTGTATCTTACAGACTCAAACTAATTAATATTTTCTGCTCTTTTCGCTGCTCGATACATAGACAAATTTGGTTTCTCTGGTTCGGTTAAATTCTGTTAGTTTTTTTTCGGTAGTATTAGAAAATAGTAAAGTTACCTAAGGTAGAGTTTTTTTGGTAAAGATATTTAGGGGTAGACAATTGTTCTGGTAAAGTTTTATTTTGGTAGGTTTACGATTTGGTTGCCATGTCAATGGTAGACTTGTGTAGAGGTTATGGTAGATTTTTCACGCTGTAAGGTTCGTAAATGGTAGAGATGTTACTACGTAGAAATTTGGTAGAATTTCATTTTGATTGAACTGTTGAATGGTAGAACGTATAGTGGTAGAGTTTATTTGGGGTAGAGATTTTTCTGGTAGGCATGTAACGTTCCATTTAATTTTACTGGCATTTCTTCAGCATTTTTCGATAACTTTACCATTTTTTTGGCATTTTCTAAACGGATTTGGCATAAAATATTTCTTGAGTTGGCAGCAGTGACAGTACTGCCGTCGTATGTTTCAGTGCCGCCATATTTTGACCGTTGATTCCGCTGTCGCCGTAAATTTTCAGCCGTCCTTTTTATCCGCTTCCCCGTGATGGAGGAGGGAATTTTCGCGTCGCATAGTTGACTGATTGCTTCCCGGCAACATTCACCCGCTAATCCGATTTTTCTGTTTCAAATTGGCAGTTTGCAGAGGTACAGTCTGTGCCCGGTCGCAGTGGCGCCTTATCAACGTACCAGAAAATATTGTTATTATTAGAGAAATTCCTCATTGAAAACAAACGGAGTTAAATTTTGTTTAAACACAATATTTCGACGCGTTTAGCTCCGTCGCCATGTTCAAGTGAAGAGTGACAAGCCCTAAAACGCGAACAGTGGGCCAGAATCGCAAAAAGCTGGCCAAAATATAAAAAGTTGTTCAATTTGTACCAAAGTTAGTATGTAAAGGCTGATTAAGAATATAATATTAAAAAGTGAAAAAAGAAAATGGCGGATCCAAGATGGCGGACAAATATTGCTAAAAGCCGTTTTATTCATATAAAAGTAATTTTTGAGGAATTATCGAGGTTGCTAGAGTTGTTCAATTTGTACCAAAGTTAGTATGTAAAGGTTATCGAAGTTGGTGATTAAGAATATGGTATCAAAAAGTGAAAAAAGAAAATGGCGGATCCAATATGGCCGACAAATATTGATAAAAGTCTTTTGATTCATATAAAAGTAATTTTTTGGGATTTATCGAGATTGATGATGAAGATTATGACTTCAAATATTTTAAAAAACGAAATGGTGGATCCAAGATGGCGGTCAAAAATTGGTTAAATTCTTTTTATTTATATAAAAGTCAATATTTAGAGGTTGTTGTAGTTAATGGTTAAAAATATAAGCTCAAAAAATGAAAAGCTCGAAAAAGTACCAATTAGAGGTTAGAAGAAAGTATAAAATATTACAAAAAAGAATTTTATTTCAATTACAGTTATTCAGTTAGTAAATTGTTTGTGACTATAATTAAAAGTTATTGTTTTCTTCTTCTTTTTTATCTTCATTATCTTCTTCTTCTGCATCTTCAGCTGAATCGTCATCATCTTCAAAGACTGTTTCCTCATCATCTACATCGGAATCTTCATAATCTTCCGGCACAGGAACTAAAAGGGCAACGGCTTCTGACAACAAACTCTACAGTATGTTTGATGATTTGCGCAGATAAGGACATGTTGAATTCTGTGGTTGCCAACAATCTCCTGAACACGCCTTACATACTCTTAAGTCCGGAAAACTTTCGAGAAAAACTTAAGCGATATTACTTTATCAACTTATTGGTTGAATCTTGAGCATCCTCCGACAGTTCATATTATTATTAATTTATTTAATACTTATTTCTTAAAACGTGTTTTGAAAGCGTTAAAAAGTAATTCCACAAAGTATGTAGAACATTTGTGTTTCAAAAAAATTATTTTTCTTAATTATTAATGAAACAATTAACTTAATAGACTATTAATAATTTCATTTTAAAAAAAATAACCAAACATTTTGCAAGCGTTGCTTAAAACGTGGTTCAAAGCCGGAGTTGGTACTAGTAGGTGGATTTGAAGGTTAATTTACTAAGGTAATAATATATTCTTGCGGGCACAGTGCAAAAGAAAGCGGAATATCGTGGAATTCGTAAATTATCTCTATTTTTTTAAGCACATTTTAAATTTTTATCGCGCATTTTCTGGATTAAGTTAGTTAAAAAAATCTGTAATTAATGATATAAATGTATTTTAATTAGTAGATACTGCCTGGAACACCGTCCATATTTAAAATATTCGTTTCACTTACACAGAACACAAATATTTATCTTTAACGACAAGACTATTTTGTAGCCTGGTCGGCTGCATGCACCGCTAGCAATGAAGTGCCGACTTTGACATGAAATATAAAGGAGGAAATGAACAATTGATCGTCCAAACAATCGGTATTCAGTAGTTCCAACATTACTGTAGCCAACATGACAGTAGAAAATTCCCATCCAGAAACTTTTTTTTTTTTTTCCTTTTTGGCCAGGTTTTCAAGATTCTGGCCCACTGTGCGGCGTCTTATTGTTATACTGACATGCCAACTACAGAAGTTGCCTAGCAGCAGCCTTTGTTGTCATTAGTACCACGCTGAGAAAAAAATACGGAACATAGACGACGAGCAGCCTAAGTAGGCGGTATCCAGGGATCACTCAGGTCGAAACCACTATCAATTATTTTTTAAGTGTCGCACACGTTATCTGAACTGCACGGTTACAACTTTTTATTAAAGGTTTCATTATTCCCATTTTCTGTGTTTGCAGATAAAGTAATTGTGACAATTTCCTAATTTGCGGCTGAAAATTTGATTATTCGTCGATATGAAAGTAATGTTACCGTAATTTTAACGATCGCGTACCTATTTATTTAACAGCTATCTAAAGGAAATTGTATATCCTTTGACTTGTTGTTTTGGCTGCTGCCTCAATGCGTTTCTTTGACGAAAGCCACCTGCTTACATGTGCCGCTCAGGCTTTAGATTAATCCCTCTTCTCCTTGTTATTATTTCGACTAAAGGTAAAAAAGTTATCATGAAATTTTCACGGGTGTATCGACGAATTGTGTTCTAGACACACCATACTTGGACGGTTGCCTCCGCCGTCTTCCTCACGTGTGTAATTTCGTGGGTTTGCAATGAAATCCGGAGATACAACCTATGAGGACTTCACTGCAATCATTCGCCGAGAAAGTCTCCTTTCTTACTAAAAAATAATAATTTCCACTCTAAAAATGTCGTTACGCCACATAAGTAAATTTCAAATACTTGACAGTTTACGTGTTGGTGAGTAGTTTCTTTTAATAACATTGAATCAACTCTAATATCAATCAAGGAATCAGGAGATATAATAATTAATCACGCAAAAAAAAAAAAAAAAATGCCCAGTCTCTTGCTTGTGCAGTGACAAAAGGTTATGAGTTCTTTTTCTGAGCCAAGTCTACACTTTACAGAGTATATTCACTTCACTTTGTGAAATGGAATGTCTTTCCCGGTGTTATGGAACGTTTATTTAGAATTAAAAAAAAAAAAAAAAAAAAAAAAAAAAAAAACTCTGGTAACTTAGCCATTAAGCAAACTATATTTTTAAACTTATGTGCTGTATTTTAAGGCACAAAATATGACCTAAGATTCAATATTTTCTATTTTTATTATTTATTTAATAATTGGTTTAGATTAAAAACAAAAATGTAAAACCTCGAAATACACTTAAGAAACGCATTAATGTCATTTTGCCAATCAAAATATTGTTAACTGTTAATTTTTATCATTTAACATTAAAAATTATTTATTAATTTACTTTATTAACGTTTTAAGTAACTATGTTTTAAATATATGCGTTAAAAATCTGTTTGTACCAATACCGCACGGATCCCGCGGGATTGACGCAAATCCCGCGCGGATCCCGCGGGATTGAAAACACTGCGGGATTGCAATCCTTAGTTGTGAGGTCGAATCCCCATCCAGGCGTCCCGGTTTTGGTTTTACCATGGTTTCCCCAAATCACTGCAGGCAAACTACGGGAAGGTTCCTTCAAAAAGCAATGGCCGAATTACTTCCCGTTCATTGTTCCCTGGTCTCTTCCGCTTCTAACGACCTCGAAATCAACGAGGCGTATAGCCCTAAGCTAATGAACACTTATAGTAACGTAGATTAGAATGCATATCCCAGAATCGTTTCGATAGCTCTATATATGGCAGAATCAACATATTTTTTGCTCCTGGGAACATTTTGGTTGTATTCTTGATATAGAGAACTTTGTTGCACGGTTCAGCCATTGTGCGAAATGGTGATTCACGTTCAAAACTGTAGGATTCAACCTGGCCCCGCATATTAGGATTTGACGCAATTGGCTATTTGATTATTTTTTTGAAAATGGTTTTAAATAGTTTATTGATACACGTTATTTACCGAGTACTATTTATTTTTTGACAAAATTGCTTATTTTACGTAAAATTCAACGTAAAATTTATAGTATTTGAAAGCCCGCCTGGCCAACGATACTCGTGACGTCACGTGCCAGCAGGCGCTCACTCTACGTAATTAACGTTTGGTTTGTTTCTCTGAATTTGTGTATAAATTGTTGGAAATATGGTTTGTAAATAGTGTGTAGTACATCAGTCTACAACCACAACAATAAAAACTCTCCAAATAAACATAAATGTTCCCGCATTAGCTGAAATAGGGAAAAAAATGTCGCTGCAACTTGCTCATAGAAACCCAGACGACATTGCGACTAAGTCGCATATCATTTACTGTAAATATATTTTGCACCATAATTTCTTTTAGATAATGTAGTACGCTGTTTAAGGCGAGTATCAGTAAAGTTAGGGTTCTTAGGTTAGATCCTCCCTTTGGAATATGTTTTTTTATTTGTCAGCGTTTTTTTAGATCCTAGTTGCTGTTGGTAGCATCGCATATTCTTTTTCTAAAATACACCAAAACACTAATTTTTTTCCGAATGTTTCACAAATTTTTGGATAGCAAGTATTATAAACGTTTGAGACATGACAAAAAAATACTTCAAAACTTAAACTGGACGTTACTTGCACACCGATAAAAAGTTTTTAAAGAAATGAAAATTACTTGCGCATTAAAAGTAAATATCGCTTAAATAGATGCATTTATGTCAGAAAGGCAACATACAGCTGTATCGTCATGTAAAAATTCCAACAAAAAGTATTCAAAGCGTTCCGGAATTGTTGCGAGATTAGCGTGCAATGTTATTGTTAAAAAAAATTCGCCGCCGAGTACTTGGATTTTGTTGCAATGATGATGTATCTCTGGTATGTTTCAAAATTAAAAGCAGGAGGTTATCTTTTTACCAAAGTTTTCTTGTATGACAACAATTTATGTTTCAAACGTTGGCATGACGTTTTATACTTCTTCTAATAAAAACATGATTCTGTAAAGCAACAAACGGCAAACAGAAAGAAAAAGAAATGTACACACGAAAAAAAATATTATCCTAATCAAGGTTCGAATATAGGATCTTCAAATTCCTAAAGCACTATTTAACATGCAGCTATCTGGACATTATGGCATCAATACTTTTCCTCCCGTTAATAGTGAACACTTAAACATCACAGTTTCTACGTGCGTTGAAGTGAACGCAGTCGGTAAACAAAAAAACAATTAATTCAGTTTCGTTGGAAAAAAATATTATTTATCCGCAGTTAAGAAATATTGTCTATCACTGTTATTTAACTGTTGTGCTTACCTTATACTACATTTGCATTTTTCTCGTAAATATCTCCTAAAACAACTAACTTACTTTAAAATTTTAGTCATTCTTATGAAGGATTTCTGTTAATCTCTAACTTCCAGTTTAAATATAAATGATTCTTGAATTGAAGTAATTACATTCTCAAGCTCCGAAGAATAAAATACAGTGGTTGTTTCTATAGCTAGTCCGACAAATAATTTACGGTATTTTTCCTCTGTAGGCTTCTACAAATTGTTCTTCATTTTATATTCAACGCAAAATCTCATTATTAACAAGAGATAACCAGCAACAAATAGTTGAAAACTTGGATAGCGGGAAACAATCCATACGCAGCCGCAGCGCCTACAGGCATGTGACGTCACTAAAGCGATCTCCAATCCCAGAGCGTTTTCTGTCACGTGACGAGAGGCAAGAAAAATTTGATTTTTATTTCGCTTTTTTAATTAAAAACAATCCATCATTCTTTTCAAATTTAACAAAAATAGCTTACTTAAGGGGAGACGGTGGCAGTTTTGCACTGATTTATTGGTAAATCTAAATCTCTCTTATTTCGAGTTCAAACTCATTGAAATTTTGCCCACTTCTGCATAGGGTTCCCATAAGCTTTAAATAATTTTTTTCAGAATTTTTAATAAAATATTAATGCTGTCAGAGTATTTTGAATTTTTTATTACATTATTTTTTGAGGTACACTTTTTTATTATTTCCGTTCAAAATTATTAAACTTTCTGTATAGCAGATTAATCTACACTAATAAATATACAATTAAGTGCAGTATCTTTTTGATAAATTATTTCAATTATTTTCTGTGATATTTTGCTTTTGAGGGTTTTTTTAAAGCAAAATTTTACACATATTATTAACCATAAAACTTGTTAAAATGGATTGATTAAAACTTTGTTCCACTTAAATCTTTTTTCCACTTGGAAGAATGGGTGTGCCAAATTTCATAGAAATCCTTCCAGTAGTTTCTGATATATGTGTTCCTGAGAGAAGAAAAATTTAAAGTTGCAGAAAAATCAATTTAAATTTTACATGAAAACTTTTTCAATCGACCACCAAACTGACTTTTCCTTCACAAACAGAGCACTTGCAAGCTTTCCTAAGGGCTTCTACTACCAATTCCAGATACACAATTCTAAAAACCTGTGTTTCTGTCATGTTTTTCTTCTTCTGACACAATATCTTTCCAAAGTTTTACTTTGGATGCACTTGAAGACAAGCTAATGTTTACATCTACAGGCCCAGACCTAACCTCAACATCAATTTTTCTCCTTATATTGGAAATATGAGACTTATTGTATTTTTTAAATACTTTAACTGGCCTAGACTTTGTAAAACTGTATCAATATACCCAATATTGGCACAACGAATCACTCAATAAATCCAATTTCACACAAATTATACTATACAGCACAAAAATTGTTTACGAAACTTCACAACCTTTTATACAACACTGCTTGGATCATAAAATGGCTCCATAGCCTTATATACATCACTGATGTTCAGTATAAAATAAATCACAGCCTTCTAAGCTATATATCCACGTTAGACAGAAAAAAGTAAGCAAGACAATTGTTTCTCCGCTGGATACCTTAAAAAATGGGCGTGGCACATTATACTGTTTACGGTTTTAATATTTTTATACCATTTGTAGTTGGAATTTCAAAGAAAAAATTTGTGATAATAATCCTAACAATATTTACTTTAAAATAAACAGATAAAAAAATTTTGATTTTCTTTCATGATTTCTGCCACCGACTCCCCTTAAGCAGTAATCTACGCGAATGACTACAATTTATAATATATTTTGAATACTGTCAAATAGCCTATTCTGGCAAAGAAATTCTTAATCCAGTCGCGGGTATCAGCTAGTTAATAAGATAAAATTGTAAGGGGACTGTCCTTGTTTGCGTTTCTGTTGAATAGACCTGAATGCGGTTCATTATTTTAGGGTCGTGCTTAAAATAGTTGGGATGTGCGAAGAAGATTGAGCATATTAGGTACACAGGTAAAAAACTAAAGGATGTCTACGATTATTATGTGAGGAAGAAATTGCTTGTTGAACACGTGAAATGAAAAATCCTTAGCGAAACGTTTTAAGTACTTCAAACGCCCGTCGAAAATGGCGGGTATCGTCTATGGTTGTAATAGGAAACTACTCTAGGACATGGAGGAAAGAAATATATGGAGAGGCAATACCGCTTATTCTGTGACGCCGCCTCTAAACTCTCGGCTGGTACCGCGCATGCGCCGTGGTGGCGGCAGCCATATTACGTATCCATACAATTGCTATTTGGAGACAGTATATACCGAAAACTAAGCAAGATATCGAAAAATTTTATTCCTTATTTTCGATTTTTTTTTCGTCGTGTTACATAAAAATCCATTATAAAATTTAACTTTTTGCAAAAATTTTCTTCAACTCAAGACACCTCACGTTTGAGACAGTATATCTCGAGAACTAGGCTAGATATCGAAAATTTTTATGGTATATTTTTATTTGTCTCGTCTTTTTAAACAAGAATCCATCATCAAATTCGACTTTTACCGATTTTTTCTTCTGAATTTCAACCAAAAACATCTCACATTTGAGACGGAATATCTCGAAAACTAAAATTTTATTCTTCGTTTTTTATTTGTCTCATCGAGTTACATAATAATCCATCAGCAGATTGCGGCGTTACGTTTATCCCCTTGAGGTTTTTGTACATATACCCCGTGTCTGTATGGATGCGGCCAAGCCCCCCCACTCCTCCTCCGCCCTGCTTCACTTCACTGCGTGGTGAAGGTCTCTTGCGTCGTCTCCATATATTTTTTCCTCCATGCTCTAGGAAAGGTTTTAGCGAAAAACGAATAACGATCTTTTTCGCTGATATTTTTCGTGACGTGAGTAAATTTTCTCTCATTAGATTCGCGGAGTATTTGGATAGTGTGTTTCAAATAACTGCCTCCGAGTTTAAATGACGGAAATTTTTATTGTGATAAAAGAGATTTTAAGCAGTTTTTAATTTTAAAAAAAACTAACCATGATTATTTATTTGTTTAACGTATTATTTGATTACCTTTTTTTTCACGTGAACTAGCTCTAAGTTCTAAATTGCATCCATGTTTCATCTATCAAACAACAAAAAATCATAGGTTCTGTTGTATTTTATTTCTAGTAACTGCTACAGGGATATACAGGGTGTCATCTCCTACTATTTTATTTTAGTCGAAGCCTCACCATTTTGTTTAGGGTTATTTCGTTAATTTTTTATGGTGGGGGAAGGGGTAGTGTTGTAAACCGAAAAAAAATTCAGCTTTGTGAAAAAAAACCTAGCACCCTTGTTTTTTTTCTAAAGTTATTTCTTTTTTTCAGAAAACAATACATTTGATAAATTATAGTTTTATTTACGGTACTTACATTTTACATGCGTGTTTTAAATCTTACTGAATCATATAATGTCTTACATAATGATTAATAAATGTATCTATATAGGTAACATAATTTTATTCATCCTCTATGTCAGTACCACATTCACTAGTATCAGCACTACCAACACTAGTTGGGTCGGTGTCGGAATTTTCTGTTTCTTCTTCTGTCTCCTCTAGATCCATAACTTCAGAAATAGTTACATTTTCTTTTACTGGTTGTTCTTGTATTGTACGCAAAATGTTTTGAGATTGAAATTTTAAATTATGAGCAAAATACGCACTGTGCATAAAGACTGCGCCGATAGTTCTGTATTACGGTCTTTTAAGTTTGAATTTAAATCTGTTATCATACAAAATAGGAGCTTTATTTCTTTTCAATTGTTGGTTTACGCCAACGGTTGCAAGGAAACGATTCATAATTACTGACAATTTAATGACTCAGTATCACTATACGCTGAGAGTTTAACAAGTATACAAATATAAGAAAAGCACAATAACTAATAAAAAGAGGCAAAAAACTGTAGATAAATCTAAAATTCCTAATTTTTTTGAAAAAAGATCCGTAGGTCTACAGATAAATTCGTAGGGTTGGCAGCACTAGTTCAAATAGCGAGTATCAATCCAAACAACGGGGAACGGGGATTCCTTATCGCGAAACCTAGCCTCTTCAGGAAGTCCCCGTTCGTAAAAGAAAACTTCAGTCAATATTGCCAAAATTTTCACAATTTTCTTTTCTAGTGAACCAGAAAAATATAGTAGATTTAAAAATTAAGATAAGTACTTAGTATAAACTCTAAAACAGTCATATTAAACGATAAATGCCTTACAAATGTGAGATCTAGTAGTTATGGAAATAGTTTTTTTTCATAGTTTTTTTCATGTTCTTTTTTAAGTCAGATAAAAACAGTTTTTTTACAACACTTGGGGGGGAGGGGGTTCCGGTTTATGCAACTATTCTTCATATCACCAAACTGTAAGATTTTTAAAATATTTTTTTTTGGCAATGATTTTGAATAATATTTTTAGAAATCAGAATTTAATTGATGCATAACATTCAGAAGTAATTGTTTTATGATTTTTTTAAAACAGTTTTTTTATTAATTTGTATTTTGTAGAAGTAAAAAACAAAATGGTGATCCGGTTTTGGGCACCTTCCTCTATGATTCGTACCTTAAGAGCCCACGTCAACTGAATATTCTAGCCGACAGCTGTTTTGTGTGTGAAATGTGGGACTTACTTTTAAGTTCCTTCGCGGAGGAACTTGCCTTCCGAGTACGATGGTGCCGACTTTGTTTTTTTCGACAGCGCGTATGAACCTTACCACTGCGGGAAGCTGGGGCTAAAGAGATTTCCGCGGACGCTTGTAGACTGTTGTGTGTGTGTGTGTGTGTGTGTGTGTGTGTGTGTGTGTGTGTGTGTGTGTGTGAGAGAGAGAGAGAGAGAGAGAGAGAGAGAGAGAGACAGCGGACGTGGAAGCGATTCCGCCGCCTGTGACGTCAGAGCAAGCTGTCAGCCGTCGCCGTGGCAACGCGCCGCCGTGACGTATGCCGGGCTGCCGCCACGGCAGGGGCGGAATTAAAAATCAGATACCGCATCTCCAAACAGTCGAACGGCGGAGCCGAAAAATACTTTCGGATCAATTTCTGCCGCAAAAAAATACGCTAATACTATTTTTGCACTATGAAACTTATTTGTTCGATCATTTTGATAGAAACCGTACAGCAGGTTTCAGAAATAAAAATCGTACAAGGTCTACATCCATACGGTTTATACTTACTTGGGAACCATCAGACCTGTTCATAACGGATTTCGATCCCCCGAGTATATGTTGAAGGGTAATTACTCCATATGTCTGTGTTACAATTATTTCTTCAAAATGAGCCCTGAGTATCAAGAAATTAACGCGGAAACATATGTGAATATATTTTGAATATTATAATTTTAGTACATCTTTTTGTTTAAAAGCTTCAGTGTGGTATATGCTGTAAGGCGCTAACTTCCCATTTTGCGAACCCGGGTTTAAATCCCCATATTGCAAAATATTTTTATTTATTTTTTTATATGCAGTAATCATTGGGCATTGATTTTATTTCATTTAAAATCCATTTACGAATTTTTACTATGCGAAATAACAGACGTTATGTTAGTTTCAAACATTTACATGCTACCACCGCTGCACGGAAATAAGTATAACTGTGGTAAGGGGGAAAAACCCCCACCTTCTGGCTGTAATATATTTACTTTTCGATATTAATTGTAGAGATACAAGTATAGAAACGATTAACATGAAATATACCCGTTTCATTAAAAAAAACACATAACACATAAACATAAACAATAAACAATGAAATAATGATTTTCTAAAAAAAGTTTTTAATATTCTGTTTTAAAAGTTATTTTGCATAATAAAATCAATGCTCAATGATTACTGCATAAAAAAAAAGAAATAAAAATATTTGGCAGTTTGGGGATTTGAACCCGGGTTCGCAAAATGGGTAGTTAGCGCCTTACCACATACACCACGCTGAAGCTTTTAAACAATGTACTAAAATTATAATATATTCACATATGTTTCTGCGTTAATTTCTCGATACCCAGGGTTCATTTTGAAGAAATAATTGTAACACAGACATATGGAATATTTACCCTTCAACATATACTCGGGGGATCGAAATCCGTTCTGAACAGGTCTGATGGTCTCCAAGTTAGATTACAACGAAACTACATTAGAAACGTATATGTTTTGCTTTTATATTAAAATACAAAAGGCAAGCGCATTACTACCCGCATATAGGAACGCGTGTTCGAAGCAAAGAGAAAAGCTGTATATATAAAGATGAATGTATGTTTGTTTGTTTGTTCTTCATACAAATCCACAGTTTTCATCCGATTTCGATGAAACTTTTGCACACTTATCCTTTGAAACAGGGAGAAAAGTACTGTCTACATTTGGTTAAAAAAATTTCTGTATAAATAACACATGTTGTCTCACAATTTCGAAAAATTACTGAACTGCAATAGACAGACGCGTAGGATGTGTAGGTCGGAAGCGTTTGTAATATTCTATAACTTTCGATGAGATTTATATAAAGCGAGCGGCAGAGAGAGTTTAAACGTCTGCAAGGATACAGTTTATGGACAGAGTTTTTAGCATGATTGTCTTTGGAAGAATGTCGAATGTAATCGTCGGAGTTTGTGTTTACATGTGACCAATATCTTTGAAGTGTATGTCTTCGAGACATAAAACCAGTTACAATTTTAATATATATCTTGGACTAATTATCTACATATATAAAGATGAATGTATGTTTGTTGGTTATTTGTTCTTCATACAAATCCACAGTTTTCATCCGATTTCGATGACATTTTGCACACTTATCCTTTGAAACAGGGAGAAAAGTACTGTCTACATTTGGTTAAAAAAATTTATGTATAAATAACACATGTTGTCTCACAATTTCGAAAAATTACTGAACTGCGATAGACAGACGCGTTGGATGTGGAGGTCTCTGTACTGCCTTTCCGTGTAGCGGTCAGGTAGCTCAGTGGTTAAAGCGCTTGTTTAGTGCTGATTGGATCGTGGTCTCCGGTTCAAATCTCCGTGGAGGCAAAGATTTTTAAAAATTGTTTTTGATCGTAAGAGTCAGGCCTGGGTCGTATGTTATTCGGATTGAATGTTAAACTGTAGATATCACAAAGTTAGGGGTGCAATGCGAGGCAAATCATAGGTAGTCTTGCAATGCTGTAGGTGTACACTTTTTTACGTTATAATGATGCCTCAGGGGTTGTTCGCAGTCAGTGTGTGTGTGTGTGTGAGTGTGTGTGTGTATGAACCGCAGTAATAATACTATAAATGCGGAAGATAAGTCTCTGTCTTTTTGTTGCGTTTTAACGACTAAATGGCTATATCGATATTGACTGAATTTGACAAGAAAATCTGGAGGAAGTCACAAAACATTTTTTCCGGTATGATGTCACGAAATGTTGAGAACTTATCGAATGGTGACAGAAATATGTTGGAAATTGATTCTCTTCAAGAGGCAGGTTCGATGGTAGATTGATATAGTGATAGCTTTCCTGTCATATTATGCCGACTCGGTGTTGTTTGGGACCAATCCTTCGTTACCTACAACTTACTATATTTAATTCTGGCAAAAAATTTCTTAAACCACGCGTACGAAGTCGCGGGTATCAGCTAGTCTAGCAATAAAATTCTAAACTCAGATGTGTGTAGCCTTCGATAAACGCTAGTTGTTTCATGAAAGTTATCGATGCAGGATCACAAGTTGATGCAATTTTCAGAAAGCTTTTGACTCTATACCTTACAACCGACTTTCAGCGAAGATTCGAGCGTACGGCATATCGGATCAGATTTGCGAATGGATACGCGATTTTCTAACTGGTCGGTCACAGTATGTCGTTGTTGACGGGGAAGCCTCTTGTAAGCTAGATTTTACTTCAGGCGTTCCTCCAAGAAGTGTAATAGGACCACTTCTCTTCCTAATTTTTATAAACGATTTTGGTGACAACGTTAATTGCAGGATGCGATTGTTTGCTGATGATGCACTTATCTGTAGGAAAGTGAGGTGCTCCGACGACTGCTTGGAAATTCTATTTGGGAATGGTGCCATATATCGCAGCTTACACTTAACTGCAAAAAGTGCAAAGCAATGCGAATAAGTAATAAAAAGACTCCGTTTGCTCACGAGTACAAAGTTAACAATTCAATTGTTGACACTGTGAATTCCCTGAAGTATCTAGGCGTAACAGTACAAAGCAACATGAAATAGGACTTGCACATAACTTCCGTTGTAGGCAAAGCTAATTCTAAACTACGATTCATAGGTGGTATTTCGAGAAGTTGTAATGCTCATAGAAGAGAAATAGCATACAAAACTCTAGTGCGTCCGCATCTGGATTACTGTTGTGGAGTTTGGGATCCGTATCGCAAGGGATTGATTGACACGTTAGAAAAAGTACAGAGGATAGCCGCTCGATTCGTGACTGCTAGTTACAGTCCTTACGTAAGTGTCACAGAGCTGATACGTGGGTTGGGCTGGGATTGTTTGGCGGACAGACGACGTCGTTTTCGTTTGAATTTGTTGAAGAATATGCGAAAATCTTTAATTTACAGGTGCAACGAAATACGTCTTCCGCCAACCTATTTAGGTCGCAATGACAGGAGGGATAACATTAGATAAATAAGATGCCGGACTGATGTTTTTATGTATTCTTTATTTCCTCGTTCTGTTCGGGATTGGAATGCACAGAATTAGGATTGGTGCTTAGCACCCTCTGCCACCCACAATTTTTGTGAATGTAGATGCAGATGATTCAGTTAAAGCAGTTGTGATATGCCAACTGGCCGGTATATGGTATTTTGCTAATATTTACAAAACCTAAACCTGCTTAGACCGAGTAGGGACAGATGTTACCTTTGCCGTTCACGTATCGGAATCGATCCAGGGTTGGAATTTTTTTTAAACGTATACCCCGCAGTTTGGCAAGCACTGTTTTCGTGAGCGAGCTGACTTTGATTACTATGGGGGCGAGTGGTATAGACTCGACCCAGAGGTAAGGCCCCTTTGTCCGGGCACATGTACTCCCCAGGGCAAACACCTGCTCGGCTATGTACATAGCGCTCGCTGTGTTGGCGCCCAACGTGGGGCGCTCTGCCGCACTCCCTCCCACCCTGCCCGGAGTTAACTGCCAATAGCAGGAGGCACACCGCCCCCACTCCACCCCCGCCGGCGGATTGATCGATCGCTCCGCCCGACGCCGGCTGCAGGTGTGTGGGTTTCCGCTCGGCAGTGTCTGGAGCACCGACAGGTGTAAATAACGCAAGCGGAGAGTCGGTAACATTACACCCGTCACACACAGAGCTATTTCAGGTGCAGTCATACAAAGGCTATTACAATACACAAAATCACGAAGAGCAATATCAGAGCGAGCTAGTCCGGTTGCTATTACAAATAGTTTATAACAAGATTATAACATAAGTCATCTTTGCGACTGTGGGTTATTAGGTGGCTCGTGGTTTAATTATATAAGAAACTAGCTGAATCCCGCGACTTCGTACGCGTGGATTAAGAATTTTTTTTGCCAGAATTGAATATAGAAAGCTGTTGGTAGCGAAGGATTGGTCCCAAACAACACAGAGTCGGCATAATATGACAGGAAAGCCATCACTATATCATTCTACCATCGAACCGGTCTCTTGAAGATAATCAATTTCCAACATATTTAAAAACATAAAACAAACGAAGGTGTGGGGATGTGGGGGGGTGGAGGGTGGGGGGGAAGGAGGGGTGTTAACTAAGGGCAGCTTTATTTCAGCTTGGTCTTTTCTTCTTTCTTCAGCATGGGCATCCGATTCTTGGGTTCTAATAACTTTAGCTGCTCGTGCTCTGCTAGAGCTACAACTTAGGCCAGTTTACGCCCGCAAGGCATGTCAAAAAAGAAGGCAAAATAACCTGGTGCCAGAAACATTTAAGCAGACACAAAGCAATAGGACAGAGAAAATCGACATCTATACTAAATAATTCATTTTCCTCTAAACGAAATTTATTAACAAATTATACATTAACATAATGCGCGAGAAGCATAGCTTGAGCAAGCGACGTAACATTACAGACTAACACACACATCCGTCTCTCTGCCACCATTCCATAAGTTCTCAAAATTTCGTGACTACAACTGTTAATCATACCGAAAAAAAAAATGTCCTGTGCCATCCCTACAGATTTTGTTTTCAAATTCCGTCAATATCGGTATAGGCATTTAGTCGTCAAAACGTAACAAAAAGACAGAGACTTACTTCCGCATTTATAGTATTATTACTGCAGATCACACACACTGACTGCGAATCACCCCTGAGGGATCATTATAACGTAAACAAGTGTACACCTACAGCATTGCAAGACTACCTACGATTTGCCTCGCATTGGACCCTCAACTTTGTGATATCTACAGTCTAACATTCAATCCGAATAACCGACGGCCCAGGCCTGACTCTTACGATCAAAAACAATTTTTCTAAATCTTAACCTCCACGGAGATTTGAACTGGAGACCACGACCCAAACATCAGTAAGCAAGCGCTTTAACTACTGAGCTACCTGACCGCTACAAGGAAAAACAGTACAGAGACCTCCACATCCAACGCGTCTGTCTATCGCCGTTCAGCAATTTTTCAAATTTATAAGACATGTATTATTTATACAGAAATTTTTTCAGCCAATTGTAGACAGTATTTTTCTCGTTGCTTCAAAGGATAAGTGTGCAAAGTTTCATCGAGAACGGATGAAAACTGTGGATTTGTAAGAAGAACAAACAAACCATATATATATATATATATAGAGATAATTAGTCCACGATATAGTTTAAAATTTTAACTGTTTTTATTTCTCGAAGACATACACTTCAAAGATATTGGTCACATGTGAACACAAACTCCAGTGATTACATTCGACATTCTTCCAAAGACAATCATGCTGAAAACTCTGTCCATAAACTGTGTCGTTGCAGACGTATAAACTGTCTCTGTCTCTCTGCCGCTCGCTTTATATAAATCTCATCGACAGTTCTAGAATATTACAAACGCTTCCGACAGATATTTCTCGAACTTTAACAATACTTAAACAATTAAAAACATATTAAAACCAATCGAAGTTAATACATAATCATTTCTGTCCTTACAAAATGGTCAGAAATGAAAGTTAAAGATATTTAAACACAAAATTATCCATATAAATTGTCCTTTAAACATTCTTATATTTGGAATTACAAACATTAAAGTAATTCTCTTGCACAGTTCTGTCCTTAAACATATTAAATGGTATTTATATAATTTCTTTTCATAAAACAAAATCCATAACACCGATTTGTAGTAAACTGCAAGACAAACATGCAAAAATCATATCCAATCGAACTCTATCTTGCTACACATTTTTAATAAAATACAATTCCATTTATAGTCTAGGTTTGAGGACTGTTATTGGATGTTTTGCGGAAGCGGAAGTGGAAAAATAAATTTATAGTTATTTACATTTTAATATTTTATTAAAAACTAGCGAAGTTCCAGGCGTTGCCCGGTATACGTGGCATAGATTTACCAGTCCGATGTTTTTATTCCCGCACTGAGAAATATCTGTCAAAGAATTAAAGCAAACCTAGATTCGCCCGCCCCCTACCAAGAAACGGGTGGGTTGAAGTTTATTTGTACATACAATATTTTCATTCCTCCGAAAAGATTCATTTGGTTAAGAAATTGCATTACTGCATTACTAAACAACGCTATATAATGTTAGAAACTCACATTTGATTCAATTGCGAAGTGAATGGATATACTTGTGGCTCGAAACGCCAGATACTTTAACTCCGCAGATTCAACCTTTTATACAAATATCAAAAGTGAATCCAGAATAATATTATCGTGAATAAATGATTTTATTCAAACAGAAGACTAATGCTGATCATGGAGGAAGGAAATATATGGAGACGACGCAAGAGACCTTCACCACGCATTGAAGTGAAGCAGCGCGGAGGAGGAGTGGGGGGGGGGGGGGGCATGGCCGGAGTGGAGGGGGCATGGCCGCTTCCATACAGACACGGGGAGTATGTACAAAAACCTCAAGGGGACTCTAGGATAGAGGTGACGCCGCAATCTGGTGATGGATTATTATGTAACTCGATATGACAAATAAAAAATGAAGAATAAATTTTTTTGATATCCTGCTTAGTTTTCGAGATATTCTGTCCCAAATGTGAAATGGTTTTGGTTGAAATTCAGAAGAAAAAATTGGTCAAAGTCAAATTTGATGATGGATTCTTATTTAAAAAGACGAGACAAATGAAAAATAAAGAATAAAATTTTTCGATATCTCACCTAGTTCTAGAGATATACTGTATCAAAAGTGAGGTGTCTTGAGTTGAAATGCAGAAGAAAAATTTCGCAAAAGTCAAATTTAATGATCGATTCTTATGTAACACGACGAGACAAATCGAAAATAAAGAATAAAATTTTTCGATATCTTGCTTAGTTTTCGGGATATACTGGGAACATCGCAATTGTTGGGAAGCGCAATATCGCCGCTGCCGCCACTGTGCATGCGCGAGCCTGCTTCACCAATTTAACGTCACTTCTCCTCCATATATTTCCTTCCTCCATGATGCTGATGGCCAGAGACAATGTAGCTGTAGGTAATGCCAGAGATCGTGGTTAACGAAAATCTCTGTTGTTTTTACGGTTATCTATGTTGTTTAAAAATTGAATATCCCGAATTGAAGGAAAGCATACTTCAAGGTTTGTTTAATGTGCAAAATAGTTATTATTGTAAAGTTATCTTATTGCTTTCATTAAAGGCTATGGTCAGAGACATTGTAGTTGTGTGTTTAGTGCGAAGCATGCTGCATCTAGTGGTCGTTTTATAGCTATAATAGATAAGCTTAAATTAAAATAAGTATATTTTTTATGTCAAATTCTGCATTTTTTCGTAAGTAACGTCTATTTCCATATAATACTGCCACATTGATTTATTTTGTGCCTCATCTTTTAACAAAAATAAGTGGCTTAATTTCACAAGTGAATTAAATTATTCACATAACTACGCACGTGTCTGAAAAATAATTTTTGTCGTATGAACTTTGTGGAGTTCGTGGCTCGACTAATTGAAGCGTCGAGCACAAGGCCACACCTCCGTGCCCGCCACCCGCCTTACCACAGCTCTAGCGGCGCATTCACAGGACAACTTGTAGGACCTACGGTGATCCGATTTTCCGATAAAGGACTGTTGAGGGGCCGTGAAATGGGTTACAGGTCTACATGTAGGACGTGTTGGATGTTATTGGACTCCCAGACAACCAACACGAGTTCCTGCCGTCCTATAAACTATGGCGTTGGTTCACGATTGGAGGAAATGTGCCGCGAGACAGTACGAGTGGAAAACCCTGCTTGGAACATTTTGTTGGACCCCTTCAAGTAGCGTGTGAATGGGTGAGCGCATCCTACAGTAGTTCTGCGCGCATGTCCTCTAAGCTGGACCGTGAATAGGTCGCTTCACTTCACATGCAAGTTCAAATTTGTAAACTCGTCACTTAGGTAATAACACAGTTCATTTCATTGTTATTTTTATTGAAAGATCGTCCGAAAAACAAACATCAACGTCGTTGTTAGCTAAGAGACGATGGACAGAATCTCTTATAAAGAGAAGGGAATAATATGTATTGCAATGTAAACAAAACATCTGCTTTACATCCACAATAAATATGGCGCATGCGGAATTACACGCGGAAGTTCCGCATTTGCGGGTGCGGAGCTCCGTTACATCACTAGTTTATACAGGGTGTTACAAAAAGGTACGGCCAAACTTCCAGGAAACATTCCTCACACACAAACAAAGAAAATATGTTATGTGGACATGTGTGCATGGAAGGGGAAAGATGACCATGACCACAAGCTGGCACTCGATTTCAGGCACAAGGGTGTGGGAAGATTCTCTTTTTTAGGTAAAGGTGTCAGGGATTGGAATGAGTTACCAACAGAAATTATGAATAATATACCAAGAACGTTGACAGAATTTAAAGTTGTAATTTACAGAGGGTGAAAGTAGATGAGTACAGGAAAGGGGTAAAATGGGCGTGTAGGGAAATTGCCATTGGAGTGTGCGTTCCATAGCAATTTAGATAAATTAATGTTTAAAATCGGCGCGAAATGTGTTACACACGAAAACAGTAAGTTTATTTTTCCTGTTAAAGATACTGGAAACAATATGCTTTACTACGTATGTGATAGAGAGTCATTCGATATACAGGGTGTTACAAAAAGGTACGGCCAAACTTTCAGGAAACATTCCTCACACACAAACAAAGAAAATATGTTATGTGGACATGTGTCCGGAAACGCTTACTTTCCATGTTAGAGCTCATTTTATTACTTCTCTTCAAATCACATTAAACATGGAATGGAAACACACAGCAACAGAACGTACCAGCGTGACTTCAAACACTTTGTTACAGGAAATGTTCAAAATGTCCTCCGTTAGCGAGGATACATGCATCCACCCTCCGTCGCATGGAATCCCTGATGCGCTGATGCAGCCCTGGAGAATGGCGTATTGTATCACAGCCGTCCACAATACGAGCTCTAACGTGGAAAGTAAGCGTTTCCGGACACATGTCCACATAACATATTTTCTTTGTTTGTGTGTGAGGAATGTTTCCTGAAAGTTTGGCCGTACCTTTTTGTAACACCCTGTATACACGGCATAAAAAATTCCCGACGACTACAAAAGCGCCGTTGACCGTTTCTGGAGCGATAAAAATTACGCAAACAATAGAAAGGGCGTAAGTAAACTTGCGTGAAAACCTTATGCATTTTTCTACAGATTTTTTTCTTCTAAGTTTTTGATGTTTGTTTCTCACTCGAGTGGACGAAAAATACTATCTTTGTTGTATTTTTACTATAAACTCTGTCCACGTCATTCTCGGAAATAACAATTACAAAAAATATATCAAACGTTGAAGTACTCCTCGTTAGATTATAGAGTGCTACATCTAACCTTAGTCTGTATTTTGCGTTATATTAAAGAACATCTTGGATAAAATTGTCTGATAACCGTCCTTACAATCAGTTTTGGTTGATAGCGATCTTCTAAGCGCGTCAAATGTGACGGGTTTAATGCGGATTCCTGGATCATTATGTAAATAATTTTTTGTAAGCTTAAATAACTCATTCTCTCTGCTGTGAAGAGGAATGCTAATATTAATAATTAATAATTAAATTAAGGCTTTTATCGCACCTTCATTAGTACATTCACTGTATCGCGAAATAAACATTATTTAATATTTTTTTTCTCACTGTAATAGCGATCAGAAATAATAATGAAACCATCCATTTCTAACAAATATAAGTAGGGCCTAAATAATATCGCAGCCGCATTGGTACATTCACTGTATAGCGATATAAAAGTGATTCCATATTTCTTTTCTTACTATAATAGCGATCAAAGAAAATAATGAAATCATCTACATCTAACAAATATAAATAAATAATATCGCACGTGCATTAATGTATTCACTGTATCGCAATAAATGTGATTCTATGTATCTTTTCTTACTATAACAGCGAGTAGAAATAAATAATGAAACCATCTACATCTAACAAATATAAGTAAACAATACCGCACCCGCATTAATACATTAACTGTATCGCGATATAAACGTGATTCTGTATATCTTTTCTTACTATAACAGCGATCAGGGAAAATAAACCTATTGAAGTTTTTATCTTTGATGCAGAGGATGACCTGTGGGCAGGATTCTACCACATATCTTTGGTGTTCATCTATTCAGGTTACTAACAGATTTCGTTTATGTTGTTACGAATTTGAGAACCTTGTAACAGCCCTAATACCTGAATTTTGAATAGCATTGTACTGTATGAAGTATTTTCAGTGAGCTAATGTTTGGTTGAAAGTGATTTGATATGTTTGTTTTGTAATTTCTTGTAAATCAGTGTATATAGACTTTGTTTTAGGTAAGAAAATTATCCAAAAGGCCATTTAATATGTTTAAGAACCGAATGATGCAAGAGAAATTCTTAAATGTTTGTAATTCCATGTATTAATGTAAGTTACGATGTCTACAGGACAATTTTCTACCGTTTGAAAGGATTTCTGTAAATAATTTTGTATTTAAGTATCTCTAATTACCATTTCTGATCATTTTGTAAAGTTGTTAATTAATTTTGTATTGATTCCGATTGTTTTTAATATGTTAGATTGTTTGAGTGATTGTTAATGATCGAGAAATATCGGGCGGATGCCTTTGAAGAATTCTCGTAATTTCGATAAAGACTATATAAACAGATCGCCTGGACAGAGACATTCATTCATGCATTCAGTTAGTAAGTCAGTTTAGTTGACAGTATTCAGTGTTACAGAGAGTTTCAATCATTCAGTTGAGTTTGCGACTGTGCATCTCTGTATTGTACCTATACTAGTGAATATCGCTGACTTGTTGTTTGGATCATAATAAAACAGACATCTTCAAACATAACCTGTTTGGTGGATTTTTTAATTAATTAATGCAGTTCTTAAACCACCATAAGAACCCTAACATGGCGACTGTTGACAGGACGAGAAGTTCTTAAACATCTGTGGGATGTTTATCTTCTAAAAAGAATCTGCAGAAAATTGCGACGAATTATCGGCGATAAGCGGACATAACCTGCGAGAAAATTTCGACCGGCTACGACACGTAGAGGTTATAGAGGCAACACGGATTTGACGGCAAGCGGATCTTCTTCGGCCTCAAAATCGTCTTCCAACAGTGAATTGTGAAAAGTGTGGTTAAGTGTTTGAAGTCAGTGTGGTGTTTAATGGTTAAATAAGTGCTTCTAAGTGAAATTTAATGTGATACAAAATTGAGGAATAACTGTAAGTACTGCATTGAATATTCAAGTGATTTATTTTTCATGTTATTGTGTGGCAGGTTGGAAAGATTTTAATTTTTCTTAATTTTGTTTTTTATGTTGATTTTGCTGATTACTAAAAATGGCTGATAGTCAGAACCTGCAAGCTTTTCTAGAGTCTTTTGTAGCCAAATTTGATAGCAAATTTTCTGAATTTAGAAATGAGTTAAAGAGTGATAATGATAGCAAATTTTCTGAATTTAAAAATGAGTTAAATCTCGATAGGAAATTCTCTGAAATGAATAGTAAGTTTTCTGAAATTGATAATAAATTTGACAGTAAGTTTTCTGAAATTGATAATAAATTTGACAGTAAGTTTTCTGAAATTGATAATAAATTTGACAGTAAGTTTTCTGAAATTGATAATAAATTTGACAGTAAGTTTTCTGAGTTCAAAAAGGAATTGGATTTTGAGAACAAATTCTCTGAGTTGGCTGATTGTTTTGATAAGAAAATCTGTATGCAATTTCAAGGTTTTAGTTCTAAATTTAAGGAGGATGTCAATAATTTAAATTCGAAACTGGAACAAGCTGTTGTAGAGTGTCAGGAGAATTTTGTAAAGGTTAACCAAATTTGTAGAGACACTAAAGATGCATGTGTTGATTTAATTAATGAAGTAGACTGTAAATATAGCAAGGAGATGAAGGGAGTCAGAGAAGAATGTAATATGATGAAGGAGGAATATGTGAGTTTGTTCGAAACCAGTGACAGTAAATCTGCTCAAAGGGTCAACGAGTTGAGACAAGAGGTGGGATTAAATATTATACATTGGTGCAGCAGCAGAAACAGTTGGAGCAGGGATTAGAAAGCAATGTAAATCAGTTAGAGAAAAGGGTTACTGGGTTGCAGATACAGTTAAGTCAAGCTCCCACACTAGGTAACACAATTGTTAGTGCTGACATTAAGGAAAAATTTGAATTCCATGATGACAGTGGGAGGCTTCACCCTATTGAATTTATAGATAATTTTGAAAGCTCAGACTATTTTAATTTGTTACCCGACAAATTGCACTTGTGGGTAAACATCTAAAGTCTTATGCTAGGGCATGGGGTGATAGACAAGCTAGGGAAGTGACTGACTACAAGCTGTTTAAAGAAAACTTTTTGAAACATTTTTGGTCGACAAGCAGGCAGATTCAGGAAAAGAGAGAGTTAATGACTGGTAGACCCTATAAACCTGGTAGGGAAACTCAACATGACTTTTTTCATAAATGTTGGATCCGTTGTAAGTATTTAGACCATCCTTATGGAGAGGAGGAATTCATTGATTTGATAGGAGCTAGGCTACCTCAGCAAACAAGAAATTTAATTGCCACTTTGGATGTAGTAAATGTGGATAGAGTTTCTGAATTGTTGAGACGCTTGGATGCCCAGGAGTCATTCAATGAACAACATTACCACCATCAACACCATAGGAGGGGCAGCAGGAGTCCCCCTAGAAGGGGTAATGGGTCAAGGGATGGTAGATCTAGGGGATGGGTTCGTGATAATTACACAAGGAGGAATGATAATGGGGAAGTGAGAGAACAGAACCCTCAATCTGAAAGGGAAAGGCAGCATGGGGGACAGGCAAACTAAAGACCACCCCTGTGATGGGCCCCGCAGTGGTGGACAAGAAGGTGGGTCCAGGTACCAACTGCTATAGCATTAATACCATTTTTATGAATAATCCCAGAGAAGATTTATTGGAAGGGGTGGAGGATAAGGATGAAGTTTTAGATAAAGTTCCCATAGTACAAATTAATGCTTTTAATAAGCAAATAGATGCTCTCATTGATACCGGGTCACAGGTTTCTTGCCTTGCTGAGGGATTATTTAATGAAATTGAAAGCACCTATCAAATTGAAGTGTTACCCGTTAGTAGTATGACTGTTATTACTGCTACTGGTTCTCGAAGTAAGAGAATTAGGCAGGAAATGTTGATGGAAGGGTGTATGGGGACTGTAAATGTAGAAATACCCAGGTATGTAGTCCCTAAATTGAATGTTAATTGCATTTTAGGCATGGATTGGCTTACAAAAGTAAAGGCTTTGGTAGACTGTGGAGAAGGTAACTTACGGATTAAATTAGACAGTGGGGAATACTGGGTTGATTTTGAGAAGACTGTTTGGAAAGGCATACAAGAAGTAGATCATGTGAGAGTTAAATATAAGGATGCCGGTGTAGCTAGAGTTTGTGACGAACTATTACAACAGATTTGTGTAAATAGAAATGTGGTGTTAGATGCGTATACAAAAGTTGAAGAAACTGGAAGGTTAGGAAAAAGTAACTTACATGGTTCTGGGTTTCCAGGGAAATCCTGGAACCCCCTTATGAGAATTAATTGAAATGCATGGTTTGGGGAGGGGTCAACAACCTGTAAATATCTAGTTTTGTAAATAAGTTTGTTAATTGATGCATGTAAATAGTTTGTGTGAGTACTTAAGTTCAGATGCAGATGTAATAATACTGAATGTTTAAGATGTAAACATTTCACTGTATAAAGCAATTTGTGACAGTTTTGTGTAGAAACTTTTGTGGGTTTTCATGATGTTGTGACTTTCTACATTGTGTTGACAAATTATCAGCTGTAAAATGTAAACAGACTAATGTTTGGTTGAAAGTGATTTGATATGTTTGTTTTGTAATTTCTTGTAAATCAGTGTATATAGACTTTGTTTTAGGTAAGAAAATTATCCAAAAGGCCATTTAATATGTTTAAGAACCGAATGATGCAAGAGAATTTCTTAAATGCTTGTAATTCCATGTATTAATGTAAGTTACGATGTCTACAGGACAATTTTCTACCGTTTGAAAGGATTTCTGTAAATAATTTTGTATTTAAGTATCTATAATTACCATTTCTGATCATTTTGTAATGTTGTTAATTAATTTTGTATTAATTCCGATTGTTTTTAATATGTTTGATTGTTTGAGTGATTGCTAATGATCGAGAAATATCGGGCGGATGCCTTTGAAGAATTCTCGTAATTTCGATAGAGACTATATAAACAGATCGCCTGGACAGAGAAATTCATTCATGCATTCAGTTAGTAAGTCAGTTTAGTTGACAGTATTCAGTGTTACAGAGAGTTTCAATCAATCAGTTGAGTTTGCGACTGTGCATCTCTGTATTGTACCTATACTAGTGAATATCGCTGACTTGTTGTTTGGATCACAATAAAACAGACATCTTCAAACATAACCTGTTTGGTGGATTTTTTAATTAATTAATGCAGTTCTTAAACCACCATAAGAACCCTAACAACCTGTTGGCATTTTTGTCTTTGATGGAGTTTGCCACCTCTGGACAGGATTGTATCAGATATCTTTGGTTTGTATGTCTCGAGGTTACTAATGGATTTCGATGATGCTGTTACGAATTTCTAAGCTCATAGGAGTTTTCAACCTTGAAGGATTTGGCAACTTCTGGATGGGATTGTGTCAAATATCTCTGGTTTTGTATGTATTGAGGGTACTAACAGTTTTCTATGATTTTTTTAACGATTTTTTAAACATTGGGAGTGTGCATAAACTACGTGGCTCGGTCTAGGAAGGGGGGGGGGGTTGATTGGAAAGCTACGCTGGGCGACTTGTGGCGGAGAAAAGGGGGGGGGCAGTTTCCAAGCCAATTCACGTAGCTTTTCCCTAAAATAATTTGTCTAAGTTAAAATATTGCGAATATTTATTTCTGTCATTCAACTATCTCCGTATTTAATTTGCGATAATCTGACAAGAGAAAACAGTACAAAATGTCTTCTGGAATTAATAGGGAAAGAAACTACGTGCACATGGGGAGGGGTAAAGTGAAAAGCCACGCGGGGCTACGTGGGGGAGGAGGGGAGGGGGTTCACAGGAGCCAAAATGGAGCTACGTGGTTTATGGACGCTCCCTTGATTATACTTTTTATTTTTTACATAGTTTGTCACCTCTGGATGGGACTGTATCATATATGTTTGGTTTGTATGTATTGAGGTTACTAACAGATTTCGACGATGCTGTTACGAATTTTTAAGCCTATTGGATTCATAATCTTTGATGTAGTTTGTCACCTCTGGAAGGGATTGTATCTAATATCTTTGGTTTCTATGTATTGAAGTTACTAACAGATTCTTATTATTTGCTCCAGCGTCCATTCATATCTATACTTATAAGAGGCAAGTTTTGGTCATCTGTCACGCCATGACGTCGCACTATGACGTCACTCCTTTCACCAGAAGTTGTTCTACGTCAGTGTTTCCCAACCTTTTTTGGGTCATGTCCCACTTTCAACATTTTTTTGCCCCCCATACATAATTTTTAATAAATAAATTATTTGTTATTAAAGAAACTGATATAGGATGGTTTTTGAAAGAAAACACTTTAATATTATCATAAAACACAGTATGTAAAATTAAAAAACATATAATGAAATACTAAAATTCAAATTCAAAAGATTTATAATAAACATTTATTATGGCAATTTACTGTGATCCTTTTAAGAATTTGCTTTTTTGCTATATTTTGTAACCATATCTGGCATTGCGTTTAAATAACCCAAAGAGAAAGCGGTAAAGTAGCATCAAGTCAATTTCTAAATTGCCCCCCTAAAAAAAAACCAAATTGCCCCCCTAAAAAAACCAAATTGCCCCCCTGTGGGGCGTGGGCCCCACGTTGCGAAACACTGTTCTAGGTTATGCACGTTATTTAATAACAGTTCTTCTTAGCTAAGTATCCGCGAATAAATTAATTGTCAGAAGACTGAAACAAAAGTACATATTCCGTTAAAATAGACATAATAATAGACTTATTTAACATTCGTTTTATGTAAAAGTGTTGGTTAAAATCTTTGGTCGTAGATATGTAAGATAAAAGATTTAATTTTCGCAATGTTAGCCGCTGTTTCGATAGATTGTTATTAGAACTGGCACTTGACGTCACAGCAGAGGGCAAGATTGATTTAATTTTTTTTTAAAGTAACTTAATTTGTTTTATTGAGTGTTCTGTTACTTAAATCATTACTTCGTTTTAACGAAAGTAGTCCCACACTGATCGCGATCTATACAGACTAGACTACAGTTAAAACTAATATTACCTGGAATGACATAAGTTATTAAGATATATTTTAATTTCAGTTGCTTTTACTGATGCCATATTTCAGCCGCATGTATCTCTGTCAGTCAATTAATCATTGTAGTAACGATATGAATCACGAATATAAAAAAGGAAGGTGTCAGAACCCGTGAAGATTTATGATCAAGTTTCTATCGCCATTTATTAATACGCGTGTGATTGGTGTATTGTTTTTCTGGCTACCATTTTAGCGTAGTTTGTGGTTAGGTTGAAATGCTATCTGGATCTGGATGACAACTGAAAGTTTTTGGTACAGCGCAAGGCACGAGGAATTTAATTTAATTTAATTGCAATGGAGCACAGGCTCCGGTGGAAATTTCCCTACACACCCATCTTCCCCCTATCCTGCACCTACCTACATTTGCCCTCTACAAATTTTATCTGTAAATTCTTTCAAAGTTTTCGGTCAATTATTCATCATTTTTCTTGGTAACTTATTCCAATCCCTGACACCTTTACCTAAAAAAGAGAATCTTCCCACACCCTTGTGCCTGAAATCGAGTGCCAGCTTGTGGTCATGGTCATCTTTTCCCTTCCATGCACTACTTTTCATACCTATTGCAAAATCTTTCCATGCCTCATCGCCTGTATATGCCCTGTACACTCCCATGACCCTCCTCATCCTCCTCCTGTCTTGCAATGAATCCCATTCCAGCTCCTTTATCATATCCGTCACTGATTGCATTCTGCGATAATTTCCAGAAACAAATCTAGCAGCCTTTTTTTGCACCCTCTCCAACTCCTGTATTTGATACGTAAAATGTGGGTCCCATACTACACTACCATATTCGAGCAATGGTCTGACCAAAGTTTTGTAACCCAATTCCTTGACTTCTCTCGTACATCCCCTGATCACTCTATCCAACAAGTGCATAATTTTGAAACCTTTTCCTACCATCTGTCCTATGTGTCCTGCCCAGTTAAGTTTGTTATCAAAAGTAATGCCTAGATATTTACATTTCAAGTCTTCAGCAAGCAATTCTTTCCCCACCTTATATTCATAATTAACCTTTTGTTTTTTATTTGTGTATCTAATAAGGTGACTCTTCTTTGCATTTATCTTCATCCCATGTTTACCAACCCAACTAGATATCCTGTCCAGATCACCCTGCAACTGTTTACAGTCCTCTATCGTTTTGATTCTTTTATACAGCATTATGTCATCTGCAAACAATCTAATTTCAGATAGTAAACAATCAACACAATTATTCATTAGAGTAATGAATAGCAATGGTCCCAATACGCTACCCTGTGGCACACCCATTTTTACTTCCACTTCTTTTGATACTGCATTGAGCTTTATTGTATAACAATTCTATTTAGTTATGCAAGTGAAAAAAAAAATTATTTGCCGGAATACTCCATTGAAACCGTCATTTTTGACGGGGTTTCGGGCTAGTGGTTTCATTAAACATACCGCAATTGTGAAGTCAAATTTCGTTCCAAACACGCAAACTATGACGGACGACTACGGATTTACATATAAAGAGAAGAGATAGGTGTAATACATAATATGTTCAGGTGGTATTGTGGAGGCAGTAAACTTTCGTGGAAAGTGTGTTTTTCCGCTAATACTTACTCCGCGAAATTTGAATTCGCAGAACGGCCAGCGAATTCGGCGCCTGCGTATATATGCTTGCCTGCGGTGAACGCCCGTCGGCTATTGCTAAATACAACCTGTATTCCACGTGCAGTAACGAAGCCAATTCAGTTTTTTCCGGCACCGGAGAAAATTCTATCGACGAAATATAGGTTTTGTCGCAGTACTTCAGCTGAATATATTCCGTGCCTTGACACGGAAAATCTGCATTAATATTTCTACCAGAAAATCACGCAAATAAACAACAGAAAGGCGCAGTTCATTTTCGTTATAAAATCATAACAAGTGTTTTGTTGTAATATGTGATTTAGTTACCAATCTAATGAATACAGTGGTTACACAGACTACTACAACAGTTATAGATATACTAGCTGACCCGGCAATGCTTCACTATTGCTGGACTCGAGTAGGCACATAGATTAAATGAAAAAATATTTACATATACATTTTAAATTGCTGTTTCATTCATTTTCAGTTGGAAAGGGTGAGAGGGGATGCGCTTTGGAAAACATGTGCAGGCAGTATTTTTCTGTTTGTTTCAAACTATAAGTGTGCAAATTCCCATTGAAATCTGATGAAATATGTGGTTTTGTCTAAATTATGGGGAGAAGGTGTGGGTTTTTTTTATTTTTTTTTGACAGGTACCTTCTCCGTCATCCCGTCAACAACTCACCAAAGCTTCACCGTAAACGGACGAACGGTTTGCGGGTTTGTTTAAATTATGGGGTGTTATGGGGAAGAGGGGGTAATTAAGGTGGTGGAAAGAGAGGAGAGGGATTGAGTTTTTGTGAAATTAATGTGTACAGTATTTCTCCCTCTTTTTTAAAGTATAAGTGTACAAATGCTTATCTAAATCGGATAAAAAATGTGGTTTGTCTAAATTGTGGGGTGAAAACGTAAAGGGTTGGATAGGGGCAGAGGGGATGAATATTCGGAAACCATACGTAGGCAGTATTTTTCTGTTTGTTTTAAAGTATAAGTGTACAAATTCTTATCTAAACCGATAAAAAATGTGGTTTGCCTAAATTATGGGGTAAAAACGTAATGGGGTTGGAAAGGGGGAGAGGGGATGAATATTCGGAAACCATACGTAGGCAGTATTTTTCTGTTTGTTTTAAAGTATAAGTGTACAAATTCTTACCTAAATCGGATAAAAAATGTGGTTTGCCTAAATTATGGGGTAAAAACGTAATGGGGGTGGAAAGGGGGAGAGGGGATGAATATTCGGAAACAATATGTTGGCAGTATTTTTCTGTCTGTTTTAAAGTATAAGTGTACAAATTCCTATCTAAATCGGATAAAAAATGTGGTATTGCCTAAATTATAGGGTAATGGGGGTGGAAAGGGGGAGAGGGGATGAATATTCGGAAACCGTATGTAGGCAGTATTTTTATGTTTATTTTGAAGTATAACTGTACAAATTCCTATCTAAATCGGATGAAAAATGTGGTATTGCCTAAATTATGGGGAATAGGGGGTGACTTTTTTTAATTTTTTTTTTCACAGGAACCTTCGCAGACGCACACTCGAAAACTGTCCAAAGTTTCATTGCAATCTGATAAATGGTATAGGAATGCATAGAAGACGAACAAACAAACATTGATTTTTATATATAAGAAGATTGTAAGTTTACCGCAAGTATCAGAGGTTTGTAGTGGTTAAAGTAACACTACGTAATAGCCGGCATGTCCGCCTTTGGCACGGATAACAGTGGCGACGCGTCTTGGCATGGAAGCAATGAGGCCTTGGTAGGTCGCTGAAGGGAGTTGGCACCACATCTGCACACACAAGACACCTAGGGGGGCGATGGGCTCTGACGCCATGTTCAATCACATCCCAGATGTGTTCGATCGGGTTCAGATCTGGGGAGTTGGGGGCCAGCACATCAACTGCAACTCGCCACTGTGTTCCTCGAACCACTCCATCACAATGCATGGCGCATTATCTTGTTGAAAAATGCCACTGCCGTTGCGAAACATAGTTGTCATGATGGGGTAAAAATTCAATCTAAAATTCGTAATTCGTCATCGAAACTCCACGGAAATAACAGTAATATTTCTAGATTTTGAAAAAGCTTTTTGACTCTGTTGACAGGGAAATCTTGGAAAAAAACAATTCGTGAATTTGGAGTGAAATTTAATTTTCAAACCTGACACTTGGAACACTTGCAGACACAGTTTCAGTTATGAGCGAAATCTCAAAGCCTATCAAAATAAATAGAGGTGTGCGGCTAGGTGATGGTTTGTCGGATAATAAACTGAACAAACACAAAATTTCACCAATAATTTTGGAAAGAAGAAACAGAGGTGTTGAAATTATTTGCCTGGCATTTGCGGGCGATTTCGCTAGATTATCAGAAAGTGTTAGAAATGCGAAAACACGGATCAATCTCTTGGGACCGAGCGTGGTGGTGTAACGGTTAGCGTTCTGGCCTCGCATTCGGGAGGACGGCGGTTCGAATCCCCGTCCGGGCATCCAGATTTGGGTTTTCCATGGTTTCCCAAATCACTCCAGGCAAATGCGGGGATGCTTCCTTCAAAAGGCCATGGCCGAATTCCTTCCCATTCCTTGCCCCCCATCCTTTCCCGTCTCTAAAGACCTCGCTGTTAAGAGACATTAAGCAGTTAAAAAAAAAATAATCTCTTGGAAGCCAACAAAACAGGACTGAGAATTTCTGTAGAAAAAAACTAAATTTATTACAAACATTAAAAAAAATACCCTAAGTTTTTTAACGACAAATATTGGACGAATAGAGAAAGTAAAGAAATTTAAATATCAGGGGGAAATAATCCCAGAAAATGGTGTAGATAAATCTATCATAAAAGAAAGGATAGGTACACAGGATGTAAAGAGCGCATGGTATCACTAAAAAAATTTATAACACAAAGCGTTTGTCTAAAAATCTTAAAATTAGGCTTGGTCGAGAAACGAGAATGTCTGTATTGTAGTGACTGCCTAGTGTTGGACTATAGATCGAATAAACTTGAATTACTAGAAAGATGAATCATGAGAAAAATCTTGGGTCCAGTCAAAACAACAGAACTGTGGAAATTAAGAAGTAATAAGGAAATATACCAGAACGTAGAAAATATAACAGAATCAATAAGAAAAATGGCATTGCTATTTTTGGACATATCCGTGGAATGAATCTACATCTACATCTATACTCTGCAAATCACAAATACTGTGGGTGGCAGAGGGTGCTAAGCACCAATCCTAATTCTGCGCATTCCAATCCCGAACAGAACGAGGAAAGAAGGAATACATAAATGAATCAGTACGGCATCTTATTTCTCTAATCTTATCCCTCCTGTCATTGCGACCTAAATAGGTTGGCGGAAGAAGTATTTCGTTGCACTCGTAACTTAAAGATTTTCGCATATTCTCCAACAAATTCAAACGAAAACGACGTCGTCTGTCCGCCAAACAATCCCAGCCCAACCCACGTATCAGCTCTGTGACACTTACGTAAGGTCTGTAACTAGCGGTCACGAATCGAGCGGCTCTCCTCTGTACTTTCTCTAATGTGTCAATCAATCCATTGCGATACGGATCCCAAATTCCACAACAGTAATCCAAATGCGTACGCACTAGTGTTTTGTACGCTATTTCCTTTGTATGAGCATTACAACTTTCCAAAATACGTCCTATGAATCGTAGTTTGGAATTAGCTTTGCCTACGACGGAAGTTATGTGCAAGTCCCATTTCATGTTGCTTTGTACTGTTACGCCTAGATACTTCAGCGAATCCACAGTGTCAGCAACTGAATTGTTAACTTTGTACTCCTGAGCAAGCGGTGTCTTTTTATTACTTATGTGCATTGATTTGCACTTTTTACAGTTAAGTGTAAGCTGCCATTTACGGCACCATTCCGAAATAACATCCAGATCGCGCTGTATTTCTAAGCCATCGTCGGAGCACCTCACTTCCCTATAAATAAGTGCATCATCAGCAAAAAATCGCATCCTGCAATTAACGTTGTCACCGAGATCGTTTATAAAAATTAAGAAAAGAAGTGGTCCTATTACACTTCCTTGAGGAACGCCCGAAGTAACATCTAGTTTAGAAGAGGCTTCCCCGTCTACAACGACATACTGTGACCGACCAGTTAGAAAATCACGTGTCCATTCGCAAATCTGATCAGATATACCGTACGCTCGGATCTTCGCTAAGAGTCGGTTGTGTGGTACAGAGATCAACGAAAAAGAAGTTCAATTACTTTTGAGGAAAAAAATCGACAACCAGTTGGAATCAAGAGGTTAAGAAAGAAATAAGATAAGGGAAGAGCAAATTATGGAAAGAGAGATCTTTAGGAAGAAAGTATTAAATTTGGAAGGATTCCAAGGCAGAAGAGGAAACAAATCAGGTCCGAAGTGATCTCGGGGGAGAAGGAAGAGACACAGTGAAATGACGAAGGAATATTGGGTTAAAAAGTAGAAAAAACAACAACAAAGGATGAGAAAAGAGAAAGGAAAATCTTGAGAAAAATTTGGGGACCACTAAAAATTGAAAATGGTGAGTTTAGACACCGGAGGAACCAAGATCTATACAAAGAAGAAGAAATTGAAAGGATGTCAGACACGATCAGAAAGAGGAGAATCAGTTTTTTTGGTCACATAATGAGAATGGGTAACAATAGACTAACAAAAAGAATTTTCAACCATATTTACAAGAGTAAGAAGGGCAAAACCAGTGGATCCAAGGAGTAAAGAAAGATATGACTCAGATCGGAATAACAGAAGATTTAATACAAGACAGAGCAACTTTCAGGAGACTGATCCAAAATTTCAAGGGTTTCCAGGAGAAGGAGAAGAGGAAATGTAGTAACATATGGACGGAAGAAAGGAAAAAACAGCAAAGTGAGAGGATGAAGAACTATTGGAAGTAAATAAAAGAAGAATTGAAATGAATGCACGGGATTACTTTTCGTGGTCCTTAGATAGCCGTCATCGAAGACAAGAAGAAACGATGAAGAATTGAAATTGGCACGTGGTCCCAGCACACCTTATAGGGAAGAAGAAGAAGAGGAAGAAGAAGAAGAAGAAGAGGAAGAAGAAGAAGAAGAGAGACTTACATACCGGTACGCTCTCCGTCTGCTTGACACCTTTCGGGTAGTTTTCTAAATTTCATCACCAAATACTTTATTTATCCTGAAAAACGTATCCTATGTCCTTTCTAATGTCGCAGAGTATGTTCTTGCGGAATATCATCAAGATTGGTTCTGTCGCGATAACAGAGTTATTTTTGAATCTATATCCATAAAAGGAAAACCGGATAAATTTGTCTTGTAAAAACTCGATGGGGTTTCACCGAGCGTGGTGGGTGAAGGGTTAACGTTCTGGCCTCGCATTCGGGAGGACGCGGGTTCGAATCCCCGTTCGGGCATCCAGATTTGGGTTTTCCATGTTTTCCCCCAAATCACTCCAGGCGAATGCCGTGATGCTTCCTTCAAAAAGGCCATGGCCGAATTTCTTCCCGTTCCCAGTTCCATCTCGCCTCTAATGACCTTAGCCGTCAACGAGGCGTATAGCCGTAGTAAAAAAAAAAAAAAAAAAAAAAAAATCGTTGCGTTTTTACTGTTTTAAAGTTTAGAATCTCAATTCAGTTGTTTGGCATGTCTTATGCTTCAACGTTAAATAACGCAGGGGCATTAAATGAAATTCTGGACGTATGTTAACAAATCCCAAAGATGGAAGGATTAGATGTTGCATACTTCGCACTAAAAACACAACTACAATGTCTCTGACCATATCCTTTAATGAAAGCAATAAGATAACTTTACAATAATAACTATTTTTCCTTTAATTCCGGATATTCAATTTTTAAACGACATAGTTAGCCATAGCTTGGTGTATTCGTTCCTTTAATTCGGGATATTCAAATTTTAAACGCCATAGATAGCCGTAAAAACAACAGAGATTTTCTTTAACCACGATCTCTGGCAGTACCTACAACTACAATGTCTCTGGCCATCAGCATTAGTCTTCTGTTCACAATTTATTTACGATAATATTATTCTGGATTCACTTTTGATATTTGTATAAAAGGTTGAATCTGCGGAGTTAAAGTATCTGGCGTTTCGAGCAAAAAGTATATCCATTGACTTCGCAATTGAATCAAATGTGGGTTTCTAACATAATCTAGAGTTGTTCAGTAATGTAGTAATGCAATTTCTTAACCAAATTAACGAAGCTTGATATACAGGGCGTCCAGAAAAGGACTCCCTGATTTCAAAATTAAATATCTCGAAAACAAAGATCGATAGAGGAATGCAGTAAACGGTATGTTTATCGTGACAGCTGTAAGAAGTGTATACAGTAGTGTGAAATAATAGTTACAAAAGCTGCTAACAGATGGCGCTGTAATCGCCATACGTAATGCCTAAATAGTGATCCGAAGCTCAGGGCGATCAGTTCCACCATTGAAACGTGCCAATGGTGAACATTTTGAAAACATTGTGATGTGATTGTTTGCAAAGATTGTTTTCATACGATTATTTCACTTATGTATGCTGATATGAGTGTACAGCACCATCTGTTAGCAGCTTTTGTAACTATTATTTCACACTGCTGTATACACTTCTTACAGCTGTCACAATAAACATACCGTTTACTGCATTCCTCTATCGATCTTTGTTTTCGAGATATTTAATTTTGAAATCAGGGAGTCCTTTTCTGGACACCCTGTACATGAATCTTTTCGGACGAATGAAAATTACGTGCAAATAAACTTCAACCCACCCGTTTCTTGGTAGGGGGCGGGTGAATCTAGGTTTGCTTTAATTCCGAAAAAAGTTGGAGCGAATTTTATGAAACTTTGTACAAATGTTTCTCAAAGCGGGAATAAAAATAGGGTACGGGGAAATTTACGCCAATTATACCGGGCAACGCCGGGAACTCCGCTAGTTTGTAATATTAGCTTTGATATCATCTGTAAAATCATTGATTAGAATGATGAATAACATTGGTTGCTATACGCTACCCTGTGGCACTCCCATTTTTACTTCCATCTCCTTTGACATTGTATTTCCTAATATTTTGACCAAGAAAGACACTTTTTCATCCACCGCCATGGGTTTTACATTATTTAACACCAATTTATGCTATGGACACTCCCAGTGCTATACTGTCAACTTGATCCGTCCTATGCGCAATACCCTACAATTATTTCCAAGCACAACACGTGACCGTTTTATCCTCACAAAAATCTGCATACCTACCTCGAATTTCCATCGGCAGAAATTGGTTTTCTGTTTTCGTTCGGCCCAAGCGATTATTTTCGCACGAACAGTGAAAACATGGCCACCACAACACGAAAAAGCTCGCCATCTACATTTTTAACAGCTACTCGCCGGTAACTGTTATTTCGTTACTGCTAATTCTCCGTCGGAATTAGTTCTCGCGTCCGCCGCCGCGGCGCTCCCATCGCCGTTCTGTTTATACGCGCCAGTAGAACCGACACACAAAACTCGACGTGCAAACGGACAGAAAGGTTCGGTATACGCTCGCACCGACTCTAAATATATATACTTTTTTTTTCCTCTCCGGCAAGTTGGTATTGGTTCGCAGTAAACACGCACAGTTCGGCTAATACCCGCGGGCCGTGTGGTAGTGTTTACCTCGATCGAGAGCCACTATCGATATACGCGCGCTCCGACATTAATTTCACTCGCTTTGATCCAGTTCGCTTTTGCGTATCGATATTGGCTGTTACAGCATCGACTACCTTCATACTTGGCTTAGCTTTTTAATAGCTCTTTCCAACTCGCTTTCAGATACCAATCACAACCGTATTAAAGCACCAATTTTTTAGTCTTATTAAAATGACGAAACAGGTAGAATCGTGAATCATCATGCTATCGAACAATGGAATGTTCCACCATTCCTATTTCATCGATATTTTCCAGATTGTTATTGGCTCATAAAATTTTCCTGTATAGTCTGGACGGGGATGGAAAAATGTCTTCCTTGGTTGTAAAATTCTTAAAAGAGTTATGAAATGCATTACGAAAAGACGTGGAACTAATTGTGTTAGTGCCTCAGGGTACTGTATTGGGACCATTGCTATTCTGACGACGTATTCGGGAGGACGCGGGTTCGAATCCCCGTCCTGATATCCAGATTTGGTATTTACGAAATCACTACAGGTGACTGCCGGGGTAGTAACTTCAAAAGATAATGACCGAATTCCTTCCCGTTCCTTGACCCCAGTCCTTTCCTCGACGCAGAGATACAAGAACAGAAAAAAGACTAGTTCGTGTACTAATGCGTAAACGGGTAAGAAGTGTATATTCACGTAAAAAATAATACCATTAATAATAATTAAAACTTCGCTACCGAGCGTGGTGGTGTAACGAATAGCGTTCTGGCCTCGCATTCGGGAGGACGGCGGTTCGAATCCCCGTCCGGGCATCCAGATTTGGGTTTTCCATGGTTTCCCAAATCACTCCAGGCAAATGCCGGGATATTTCCTTAAAAAGGGCATGGTCGAATTCCTTCCCATTCCTTGCTCCCATCCTTTCCCGTCTCTAAAGACCTCGCTGTTGAGAGACATAAAGCAGTTAAAAAAAAAAAAAAACTTCGCTAGATTAGGAAGCGCTCATAAACTACGTGGTTCGGTCTCGGTAGGGGGGGGGGAGGGGTTGAGTGCTGGGTTAGGGGGGAGGGGGGAAGTTTCTAAGCCAAGCCGCGTAGCTTTTCATTCATGTTATTTTTCACAGTTAAAATAAGGTACAAAACAGACAAGAGTATGCGAATATTTATTTTCATCATTTAATTATCTCGGTATGTAGGTGAAACTGGGTACGGTTGTGCCAGGGTACGGTTGTGACAGTCGTCATATTAGCCAAACTATGAGGAATACGGGGATGGGGAGGGGGTAGAGAGGAGCGGCGTGCCTGATTGAACGTGTTTCACGGTATCGCGTGACATTAACAATCGTAGAGGCCTACATTACTTCTTAACAGTCAAAAGTAAGTATTTTTATTATATTTATTTTAATAACTGTTGTTGTATGTGTACAGGTAGAGTAATGAGTGTTTTTCCTCGTTATAAGTTATATATTAGTAGTTAAATAGCAGTGATTACTTTGCAGGTAGTTTATTTTGTATTGTCATGGCGACTGTTGTTTTGCGAAGGAGTGCGTTGGGTACGGTTGTGACATATTTTCTGGGTACGATTGTGACTAAATTTTTGTTTTTGACGCCCAGAAAACGCTTGAGGAAGACCGACAGCTGTACGAGGTACATTAGTCACGGTTACTTTTGCAGAACATGCCTTGGTAAATACTATCCCTCCTTTATTTCCACGGGTTAGTTATCACGATCAGTTTGCTAGGGATCAATTGGGACTGCAAATTCTTCAGGCTGGATGCAAGGTGCATTGTTCCTAGGATTTCTGGAACTTTTTAAGAAATTTCCTAATGCTTCTCCAACGCATAGAGTCTTGCTAGTGCTGGATAACCATTCCTCGCTTATCCACATTAATACAATGCATTTTTGTAAAGAAAATGCAATCACTTTGCTTTCGTTTCCTCCACGCTGCTCGTACAACCTGCACTCCTTGGATCGACATGTCTTCGAACCCTTAAAAAATCTGAAAAAAAACCTACTTGTGACGAATAATTGCGGAGTCACAATGACAATCTACGATATACCAGGTATTACAAAAATGATCTATATCAAGAATTTTATTAGAACTATTGATGCTACAATGCCTTATTAGTTATAAGCTATTCAGGTGTTCCCAGATTAATTTCTATTGTTATGTAAAAATTAAATTTATCCAGAAGAAGATTATGTTACATTATGTTTGATATTATTTGAAATAAAAGTGATTTTAGACCGTTTTGTTGTATTTTTGAACCTGTCACTACCGACCCCAAGCACTGTCACAACCGCCCCTGGGATGTGGTCGGTTGTGACATTTTTTCTAATTTGTTGCTGTGACTTAACCTTTGTACTTAGGGACAAAACTTTAGTATTTATATGTAGGAAAATGTACATTTTACTATAAAAATCACCTTTCTTCCAGGTAACTGGCATACTAAGAAAATTATGAGCGATCAAATGAAAATTGTCACAACCGTACCCAGTCTCCCCTAATTTACGATAGTCTGACAAGAGAAAACTTTATTTTGTGTTCAGAACTTTCTTATCGGAAAATAACCTTGACAAAATTATCTCATAAGTAATAACTCGATATTGTGGGCCATTTCCTGAATTGCAAGTTAATCAATTTTTATAAAGGTGAATAACACGCCAATGCAATTGAATTTTGTTTTATTTTTGTGTCGCACGCGCTTCGCTCTATTTCCTGAGCATCATCAGCTACATAAGTTACTTTTTTCCCATAATCATGGTTAGCTTCTCTGTGAAGGTTTTGTAGAATCTTCTGGAGGTATAAAGCACTACACTGCACCGACCAAATTTCACATTATCACTAATATTTACTGTCACTATCGTTTTCAAAACATGAGAGAGTAAACACAACGCCATGTTTTTCACAGGTCTGTGGACGCGCATGTTATAACATAGCTTGATCTTACTAAAGTTCTCCGTGAATACTACATATTCTTCGGATTAGTCGAAAACTGAATGTAACATCATCTCTGGTTTATAGAGTTTACCATCTGAAAGCAGTACGAATTGTTATGCTTAGCTGAAATTCAGCTTTTTATACAATAGCAGTTGATGTTTTACCTTTATGTTTAGATTCTAGAGTTTATTCTCTGATATCCATTAGCAATTTGTTCCGGATCGAAGTATTGTTATAATATCTCTGGACTACAGTAATACTCTCTGACAGCAGAAGGAGATCGTATTATTTAATAGCGTTCTGGCTGTTATTATATCTCTGGATTTCTGTGTCCCCATTCTTAAAACCATGCCTATTTTGTTATTTAATCGAAGTCTAGATGTTATAACATCTCTGGAATATAGTAATACTCTCTGACAGCAGGAGGAGATCGTATTATTTAATAGCGTTCTGGCTGTTATTAAATCTCTGGATTTTAGTATCTCCATTCTTAAAACTATGCCGCTTCTGTTCTTTAATCGAAGTCTAGCTGTTATAACATATCTGGACTGTAGTAATACTCTCTGACAACGTTCTGGCTGTTGTTAAATCTCTGGATTTTAGTGTACCCATTCTTAAAACTATACAGATTCTGTTCTTTAATCGAAGTCTAGCTGTTATAAAATCTCTGGACTATAGTAATACTTTCTGACAACGTTCTGGCTGTTATTAAATCTCTGGAGTTTAGTGTAACCATTCTTAAAACTATACAGATGCTGTTCTTTAATCGAAGTCTAACAGTTATAACATCTCTGGATTATAGTAAAACTCTATGACAGCAGGACGCGTTCGTGTTCTTTAATAGCGTTCTGGATGTTATCAAATCTCTGGATTTTAGTATCCCCAATCTTAAAACAATGCCGGTTCTGTTATAACATCTCTGGAGTATAGTAATTCTCTCTGACAGCATTACGTGTTTTTTACAATTAATCTAGCTGTTACAACGTCTTTGATTTTTCTGCGGCTGCATTTTTAAAACCGTTACTTATTCGAATACTAGATTTTTACCATACGCAGATTACCTGCCAGAAATAAACATCAAGGCATTGAACAGGTGGTAGAGTGAATGGGAATCCAGTAAAAAAAACAAGGTGGCAATATTACTATAGTATCTGGAGGAAGGAAAGTATCCAGCCCCGAATTCCTGCCCGTCCTTGGTTTTCCAGCTCCTCGGAACCTAGAGGGGTTATTACCACGTTAGTTAGGACGCTTTTTAATCATGGTTCATTAGCGCAGCATCTACATCGCTTAAACATTATAAATTTAGGTATATGTGAATACTGCAATTCCGAATTAGTTGATATAATTCGTATAGTTTTCTCTTGGCCGAGACATAAAGATCACAGGTCTAAATTCTTGAGAGATCTAATCAGCTTTGGAATACCTTTACCGACAAAAATTTCTCGTCTACTGCATGGCAACAATAAGTTTATTTATAGTTTGTTAGTGAGATTTATAAAAACACCTAATATTAAGAGTTAGAAAAATAAGTTTTTTAATATTTTTTTCTGTGTATATAAATAATTAGTTTTATAAAGAAAGTTACTACTGTTAAAATATAGTATAAGTGTTATATTAATTCTTGATTTTATAAACATATTTGATTCGTTTGAGTAATAGTCGACCTTATAATTATATTGTAAAATCACTTGTTTATCTGTACAATATTCTGATTATTTGTAGAAATAGCTGATGGCTGTATAGTGCCATTTGGCGCTTCAGTCCAAATAAATAAATAAAAAGAGATTTTTTAGTATATCTGGTCTCTTGTAATATTCTCTTACAGCCTAGCACCGTTACTGTTTTTTAGGTTTATCTCAGGGAAGTAAGCTCGTTTTGTTGTTTTCCGCCTAAGTCGAGCTGTTGCAACATATTTGGTCTGTAGCAGTTATGTCTGGTAGCATAACGTGATTTGTTCCTAAACAACATTACGTTACAATATCTGTAGATTTCACAGGTTTATTTCTGAAAACATTTCATTTTGTTGTTTAATCCAATTCCATCTTTCATAGCGTCTCTAGAGTGTTGTAATACTCCGACATAATAATGCCAAAAGTAGTCAAGATATTATAACAACTGTAGTGCACAAGAATTATCTCTGGTAACTTTTCTTGCCCTGTGTGTTTGAATATCTCTGTTTTTGAGTTTTTTTAGATTTTTCTCTGAAAACAATGCATAATCGAAGTCTAGCTGCTATAATATCTTTGATCTACCGCAATTCTCTCTGATAGAATTTTCTGGTTCTGCTCCCTATCAATATATTTCGATTACATTACAATACCGTGCAACACCTTCATTTTCCATAGTCCCAATATAACTGGCTCTTTGGGATGTGGAAAGTTGTCAATTTACAGATTAACTATTACCTTACAAAACACACCAAAATATGTAGGGCCTACACTCAGAGTATAGTATATGCATTAATTATATCAACTACATTTACGCAAACTACTGGCAATTATTTTGTAGATACCTTAGAAATAAATTCTTCGACAGAGTAGGAGTTGGCAATTAAAAATTCTTTTAATTTTTTTCCGAATTTAATCTCGTTATCTGCTAGACATTAAGGTAAGTGTGTCAGGGATTGGAATGAGTTATCAAGGGGAATGATGAATAACCTACCGAAAACGTTAAAAGAATTTAAAGTTAAAATTTGTAGAGGGCAAATGTAGGTGAGTGAAAAATAGCGGGAAGTTGGGTGTGTAGGGAAATTGCCACCGGAGCGTGTGCTCCATTGCAATTAAATTAAATTTTTTAAAAATGGCTTGTAATCCTTGTGAAAACCATTTTTTTTTCCCTAGTGCCATAATTGTCTGTTTAATTTTATTGTTTAGTCGAAGTGAAGTAGATATAAAACTCTGGTCTATAGTAATTCTCTCTTTTGGCATTACGCGCCTTTTTTCTCAACGACACTGCGTTACATTATCTCTGGGTTTTAGAAGTTTGTCACTGATAAAATTTCATCTTGTTTCATTATCGAAGTCTAGTTGTTATGACATCTCTGGTAGCATTACGTGAACTTTTAGTTACAGACTGTGTGTTACAGCATCTCTGGATTTTATAAGTTTATCACTGTTTAAATTTCATGTTGTTGTATTATCTAAGTCTAGCCATTATAACATCTGTGGTCAGTTTCAATGCTTTCTGGCAGAATTACGTGATATTTTCCCTCTAAAGTCTGAATATTAGCGAATTCTCTCTAAAACTATTTAATTTTATTGATCAGTCCAAGTCAAGCCGTTATAACATCTCTGGTCTGCTCCTTTTTCCTTAACGACAGTGTGTTACATAATCTCTGGATTTTAAAGTGTCACTGATAAAATTTCATCTTCTTGTGTAAATGAAGTATTGTTGTTATAACATCTGTGGTAGCATTACGTGATCTGTTACCTATAGACAGTGTGTTACAGCATCTCTGGATTTTATAAGTTTACTACTGATAAAATTTCATGTTGTTGTATAATCGAAGTGTTGTTGTTATAACATCTGTGGTCAGTTTCAATTAATAAGTCTGTGTATTAGCAAGTTCTCTCTAATAGTATTTAATTTTGTTTTTTAGTTGAAGTCAAGGCGTCATAACATCTCTGGTCTGCGCCTTTTACCCTAACAACAGTGTGTTACATGATCTCTGGATTTCAAAGTGTCTCTGATAAAATTTCATCTTCTTGTGTAATCGAAGTCTAGTTGTTGTAACATCTCTGGTAGCATTACGTGAACTGTTCCCTACAGACAGTGTGTTACAACATCTCTGGATTTTATAATTTACTCACTGAAAAAACTTCATGTTGTTGTATAATCGAAGTCTTGCTGTTCAAACATCTGTGGTCAGTTTCAATGCTCTCTGGTAGAATTAATAAGTCTGTGTATTAGCGATTTCTCTCTAATAAGCATTTAATTTTGTTTTTTAGTTGAAGTCAAGGCATTATAACATCTCTGGTCTGCGCCTTTTACCCTTACAATAGTGTGTTACATGATCTCTGGATTTTAAAGTGTCTCTGATAAAATTTCATCTTCTTGGGTAATCGAAGTCTAGTTGTTGTAACATCTCTGGTAGCATTACGTGAACTGTTCCCTACAGACAGTGTGTTACAGCATCTCTGGATTTTATAATTTACTCACTGAAAAAACTTCATGTTGTTGTGTAATCGATGTCTTCCTGTTAAAACATCTGTAGTCAGTTTCAATGCTCTCTGGTAGAATTAATAAGTCTGTGTATTAGCGATTTCTCTCTAAAAGTATTTAAGGCGTTATAACATCTCTGGTTTGCGCCTTTTACCCTAACAACAGTGTGTTACATGATCTCTGGATTTTAAAGTGTCTCTGATAAAAATTCATCTTCTTGTGTAATCAAAGTCTAGTTGTTGTTTCATCTCTGGTAGCATTACGTGAACTGTTCCCTACAGACAGTGTGTTACAGCATCTCTGGATTTGAGACTCCCTTCGCTGCGATCTTTGAGCCTCTGTTCTTTGATCGAGGAGCAGATGTTGACGACGGATGTGCCGTGACGTCACAGCCCGACAACAGGTGGTCGCGGAAGGGATAGAGGCGCGGGGAGGGGGGAGTGAATGCGAAATGATGGAAAGGGGTGGAGGGGGGGTCTGTGACGTCAGCACGCGGGGAGAGGAGAAAATCCGTCCATTAAGCACCTTATTCCTGGAGCTGGCACAGGGGAGGATAAAAGAGGGAAGAGGGACGCGAGGTAATAAGCGAATCTTCGGGCGAGTAGCGAGTGTGAAATATCAATGCAGAAACTTTTCGCGTGACATGGTCTTGATGAGGTGCCAATGTGCTTCTTTGGCACTGCCGCGCAGTTCAGAAATTTCACGGTGCTAAGTTATTTCACGTAAGGATTGCATAAGATATCGTTCAGACACAGTTCATCCATCTGACTGTGATCTTTCCGAATTTATAATGTGCCAACTGGTGTAAGACCGTTACTGTTTTTTGCGTATCGTCACAGGTCTAGAATAGTTCTAGTTTTTAGGATGAAAGATTGCTACAGGCTGATCGTATTTGGCCGAATATAAACATGACCTGTGTTTCAGGGTGAATAAAATCTGTTGAGCTTGAAGAACTCAGAAGAATTAATAGAGGTAGGTATTAAACACGAACAGGGACGATAGTGCAATCGTATAGTTGCTTAAATACAAACTTGACTTGTATTTGACCCTTAAAGTTCACTCTGCAAAATTAAAAAAAAAAAAAATCCTATTTGCTTCGAAAGCATCACGTTGTTTTTTTTTCATTGAGACTGGGCAAACACTCATAATGTAATCATTGGTCATAGTATCTGTAACGGCCAGAGAACTTAATACACATTCCATATAATTAAACAGATGAGCAACTCCAAAGAAATGAATCGCCACAATAGTCTGATTTGGTAATATATTTGGTCTGATGTCCCCTTAAAATAACCTAATAACTCATATACAGCGATAGTGTTGTAAAAAAAAAAAACAGTTTTTTTTCTCTGACGCGAAAAAAAAACATGAAAAAAAACTGTGAAAAAAACGGTTTTTTTCTGGGACATGTTTTTTTTCATAACTACTAAATTTCAAATTTTTAAGGCATTTATCGTTTAATATGACTGTTTTAGAGTTTATACTAAGTACTTATCTTACTTTTAAATCTACTATATCTTTCTGGTTCAGTAGAAAAAAAAATTACAAAAATATTGGTAACATTGACTGAAGTTTTCTTTTACGAAAGGGGACTTCCCGAAAAGGCTAGGTTGCGTGAGAAGGAATCCCCGTTCGGCCGTTCCCCATTGTTTGGATTGATACTCCCTATTTGAACTAGTGCTTCCAGGCCCTACAAATTTATCTGTAGACCTACCATCTTTTCAAAAAATTAGGAAATTTAACTACGGTTTTTTGCCTCTTTTTATTACTTGTTGTGCTTTCCTTATATTCGTGTACTTGTTAAACTCGCAGCGTATAGTGATAATACTGAGTCATTGTCAGTAATTATGAATAATTTCCTTGCAACCGTTGGCGTAAACCAACGATTGAAAACAAATAAAGCTCCTATTTTGTATGATAATAGATTTAAATTCAAACTTAAAAGACCCTAATACAGAACTATCGGCGCAGTCTTCATTCACAGTGTCAACTTTGCTCACAACGTAAAATTGCAATCTCAAAAGCTTTTTCATGCAATACAACCAGTAAAAGAAAATGTAACTATTTCTGAAGTTATGGATCTAGAGGAGACAGAAGAAGAAACAGAAAATTCCGACACCAACCGAACTAGTGAATGCGGTACCGAAATAGAAGATGAATAAAAAATTATGTTACCTATATAGATACATTTATGAATCATTATGTAAGATATTATATGATTTAGTAAGGTTTAAAACATACATGTAAAATGTAAGTTCCATAAATAAAACTATAATTTATCAAATATATTGTTTTCTGAAAAAAAACACCAAATTTAGAAAAAAAACGAGGGTGCTAGGTTTTATTTCATGTTTTTTTTTCACAAATCTGAAAAAAAAAATTTTTTTTTCAGTTTAAAAAAAAAATCCTATTTGCTTCGAAAGCATCACGTTGTTTTTTATTGAGACTGGGCAAACACTCATAATGTAATCATTAGTCATAGTATCTGTGACGGCCAGAGAACTTAATACACTCCCAGACACTACCTCCATGATATAGATGAGAGCTGAGGCGCTGGGCTTCGCTGACATTGATAACGGTTAATCTAACTACCGCTAGGTAGAAGCACCAAATACTACAGAGATGTGGGTATACTGGTGTGTGTGTTTTGTTCAGGTTGGTTGTATTCCGGTGAGGTCTGTGACAGGAAGGGATAGATTCAGGTATTTACGTCAGGTTGGGGGCTGAAGGATAGCGTACATCAAGTGGAATCACAAAGATATTACTACTAATGAGTCAGAATTGTTATCATCCTACTACTAACCACCAACCTAGTCATTCACCGTATTTTATGATACTCAGAATGTAAAGCCATTATACATACATTTCAAGTCTTCAACAAGCAATCCTTTCCTCACCTTATGATCATAACCAACCTTTAGTTTCTTATCTGTGTATCCAATAAGCTGACTCTTCTTTGCATTTATCTTCATCCCATGTTTAACAACCCAACTAGATATCCTGTCCAGATCACCCTACAACTGTTTCGTACAGATCATCTGATTTAAATTAAACTCTCTTTACTTAAAATTAAACTTAAAATTAAAATCAGGGAAGAAGGTAATAATGAAGGCCAATAATTGGAACGAAATTGAAGGAAGAGAGGGAAGTTTGTGACGTTGAATTAGTAAAAAACGGGGACACAAAATGGCTGACAATTTCCAGGAGCGGGATTGTCAATGGTAGGGCGAGGTAGCCTTTGCAACACTTTAACCTACAATTAGCCAATTATATCTAAAAACGATTCTAACCTACGTACTCATTAATTCGGTTTCAGTACAAATTTTTCGTACACAAGCAAAAATGTGTAGCTAATTGACTTTGTTAAAGCAATATGCTACCAATCATTCAGTGGGTTATTAACGGGCTTATTTTGCGATAACAATAACGCTCAAAATGCGCGCTTAGAGTAATTACAGAGGGCTCCACCCTCGCTAATTATGTTAAATAATACATTGCTTTGACACTCCAATATGACGGGCGGGGTAAAAAACTGAACGCGAGGATATTAGCAGCGGATATATTTATCGGGTTTTAATTTTTCGGCTATTTGAACACTCCTTTTAAACTAAACCTGTGCTGTTTTAAACTCGCTTCTGAGCACGTCGAAAATGACACGTTGAATGCAGTGCCACGCAATCAATTTCTTTGAAGTTGTTCAACTAAATAAAATTGCCTTATTTGCTTCAATTGTTTTTTTATTTAGTGTAATAGGTACTCAACAAGACTAGGCGTCAGTGAAGCAGTTTATTAATATCTCTGCGGTATCTGCTGCTGCTATCTGGCTCTGAACTGTCTCGTACGCGCGACCTCCATAGTTATTACTTTATAATAATAATTGATACAATTGTGATGGAGCGAATGCTCCGGCGGCAATTTCCCTACACACCCATCTTTCTCCTTTCCTCTTCCATCCTACTTTTACCCTCTACTAATTTTTACTTTAAATCCCTTCAATGTTTCCGGTAAAGTATTCATTACTTCTCTTGCAATTTATTCCAGTCCCTAACACCCTTTCCTACGAAAGAAGATTTTCCCACACCCTTGTGTCTGAAATCAAGTGCCAGCTTGTGGTCATGGTCATCTTTACCCTTCCAAGTATCTCTCTTAATTTATCGACCAATATCTTTCCATGCTTCATCACCAATATACGCCTTGTACACTCCCATGATCTCTTCACCCTCCTTCTATCCTCCAATGAATCCCATTCCAGCTCCTTTATCATATCCGTCACTGATTGCATTCTGCGGTAATTTCCAGAAACAAATCTAGCAGCCCTTCTTTGCACCTTCTCCAACTCCTGTAATTGATACTCAAAATGTGGGTCCCATACTGCACCACCATATTCAAGCAATGGTCTGACCAAAGTTTTGTACCCCAATTCCTTTACTTCTCTAGTGCATCCCCTCATCACTCTCTCCAACAAGTGCAGGATTTTGAAACCTTTTCCTACTACCTGTCCAATGTGTCCTGCCCAGTTAAGCTTGTTATCAAATGTTATGCCGAGGTATTTACATTTCGACTCTTCAGCAAGTAGCTCCTTCCCCACTTTATAATTGTAATCAACCTTTAACTTTTTATCTGTGTACCTAATAAGCTGTCTCTTCTTTGCATTTATGTTCATCCCCTGTTGACTCACCCAGCTGGTTATGCTGTCCATATCACCCTGCAGCTGTTTGCAGTCTTCTATTGTTTTGATCCTTATACACAGACGGAAAAAAAAATCCCAACACCAAGAAAAAATTATTGTAGAGTAATGAAATTTGGACAATGCATTTGTCAAGTTAACATGTTTAATTGATTAAATTTTCAAGATCACAGGTTAATTTAAGCTCAAGAAAATGCATTTCAAATGTGAAATACTGTTAAATTAATAGCCGGTGTAACCTCCAGAATTTTGAATGCAAGCCTGCAAACGTGAATGCATTGTGTCATACAGGTTTCGAATGTCACTTTGTGGTATGGAGTTCCATGCTTGTTGTACTTGTGCTGTCAATACTGGGACGGTCAGTGCTGGCTGTGGATGATGCTGGAGTTGTCGTCCAATGATATCCCATACGTGTTCAATTGGAGACAGATCTGGTGATCTCGCAGGCCAAGGTAACATGTCGACACTCTGTAGAGCACGTTGCGAGACAACAGCGGTATGAGGGCGAGCGTTATCCTGTTGAAAAACTCCCCCTTGAATGCTGTTCATGAATGGCAGCACTACAGAAATTCGAGCTGCAGTTGGTACCACAGTGACACAACGAACTGTTAGAAATCGGTTACTTCAAGGACAGCTCCGAGCCAGGCGCCCTGTAGCGTGCATTCCACTGACTACAAGCCATCGCCGTTTGCGACTCCAGTGGTGTCAAGCCAGAGCTCATTGGAGGACGGAGTGGAGATCTGTTGTGTTTTCTGATGAAAGCAGGTTCTGCCTTGGTGCCAGTGATGGCCGAGTGTTGGTCAGAAGGAGGCCAGGGGAACGCCTGCAACCAAACTGTCTGCGGCCTAGACACACTGGACCTACACCTGGAGTCATGGTCTGGGGAGCAATTTCCTATGACAGCAGGAGCACTCTTGTGGTTATACCAAACACACTGACTGCAAATTTGTACGTCAGTCTGGTAATTCAACCTGTAGTGCTGCCATTCATGAACAGCATTCAAGGGGGAGTTTTTCAACAGGATAACGCTCGCCCTCATACCGCTGTTGTCTCGCAACGTGCTCTACAGAGTGTCGACATGTTACCTTGGCCTGCGAGATCACCAGATCTGTCTCCAATTGAACACGTATGGGATATCATTGGACGACAATTCCAGCATCATCCACAGCCAGCACTGACCGTCCCAGTATTGACAGCACAAGTACAACAAGCATGGAACTCCATACCACAAAGTGACATTCGAAACCTGTATGACACAACGCATTCACGTTTGCAGGCTTGCATTCAAAATTCTGGAGGTTACACCGGCTATTAATTTAACAGTATTTCACATTTGAAATGCATTTTCTTGAGCTTAAATTAACCTGTGATCTTGAAAATTTAATCAATTAAACATGTTAACTTGACAAATGCATTGTCCAAATTTCATTACTCTACAATAATTTTTTCTTGGTGTTGGGATTTTTTTTTCCGTCTGTGTATATATAACTATATGTCATCTGCAAATAATCTAATTTCTCACAGTAATCCATTAACACAATCATTCATTAGAATAACGAATAACAATGGTCCCAATATGCTACCGTGTGGTACTCCAATTTTATTTTTACTTCCACTTCTTTTGCTCATGATTTTCTCTAAAACCATTTTAATTGCTATATACATACTCGTAAAAGTTTGTGTGTGTATTAGTATGTACACTCACAAGAAGTGAAACTTGTATGTGTTTTCTGTGTATTTTTTGTGTATTTTTTGTGTTTTGTTTTGTTTTGTTTGTTTCGCACTTAGTGAACAAAAGATATTACTTTATTTCATTTGTACAAGTTATTCCCGTAAACATATGAAAATTATTAAAAATTTAAAGGCCACGTAGCGGAATTTAAATACCTAGGTTACAACCTCAGCTACACCCCAGAAACCGAAATGCAACAAATAATCACAAATTTCACGAAAGTTACAGGAATAATAAATAACACCTTCAGATCATCTCTTGTTCAACGGCACGCAGGAATCAGGCTGTATAACATCCAGGCTAAACCTACACTACTGCATGGCAGCGAGGTCTGGACACTACGCAAAGGTGATTGGCGGAGATGCGATTCATGAGGAGAACGGCTGGATACACATTACGAGACAGAAAGACATCTGATGAAATCCTTAAAGATCTCAAAGTCAAACCAATCCTCCAAACTGAGCAGACCTACAGAAAATCTGGAAAATACCTTGAACTAAGGATCAAGATGAACCGGATCCCACGAAAAACTCTCAAATGCCATCCCAGAGGCAGGAGAGATGTAGGAAGACCACCAAGAACGTGGTGGGTGAGCGGTTAACGTTCGCGAGGACGCGGGTTCGAATTCCCGTCCGGGCATCCAGATTTGGGTTTTCCACGGTTTCCGCAAACCAATCCAGGCGAATGCCGGGATGCTTCCTTCAAAAAGGCCATGGCCGAATTCCTTCCCGTTCCTAGTCTCCAGTCACCAGGCCTAATACTGCATAGGAAGAGAAGAAGAAGATTTAAAGCACACTTGGCTACATTATAGAGTATTACGTTTAGGCTTAGTGTGTGTTTAGTGTTTAGAGGTGTTATATGTGATAACATCTGGGTCTAGTTTGCACCGCGATACAGTGAATATACAAGGGGTGATCAAATGAAAAGGTACGAAACGACGTAAAAACGTAACAGCTAAATATTTGCATATTCCGCCATGGGAGAACGTAGCGAGGCATCTCGGGATGCGATTGGAGTCTCTGACTGGGATCGGAGCATGCGCAGTAGAGAGCAGAGGCTCTTATCAAAAGCGGCGTCCAAATGATGCGGCAGTCCGTATGAGGACAGGATGGCGTACAGGTGGGGGATGTGTACTGTGAGACACTCCGACGCCTACGCAGGTCCATCGGGGGCTGCTCACGGAGGGTGTGGTTCAGAGTCACACACGTGGAACTGGCCAAGTTCAAGTGGGAGACGTTGGACCAGTCCGGACATGTCGCCCTGCAAGGGAAGCGCTTCAACTCGGACGACGTACTCGAGGACGCTGTGAAGGACCGGGTCTCGTCATGGCCACAGGAATTCTGGGAACGAGGAATCCTGCGGCTTGTTCATCAGTGGGATCGTTGTGCTCAGGCCTATGGTGTATATTTTGAATAAAGTCTACATTTGTACCCACTGTGTCGTTTCGTACCTTTTCATTTGATCACCCCTTGTATAACTGCGCTGGTTTAGTCCAGTTGCAGCTCATACTGAAGGTGTGTCATGAAATCAATTGTGATCAATTATGCTACGCGAACTAGGAATCCTGATGTAGACAATATTGTTAGTTCTCTAAATGTAGCTTGCGATGCATTTCATGTGTTTAGGTGTGCCACCATCGTTTGATTTCGTAGCGGCAATATTAGCGGAGATTGTGGTTAGATTGAAATGGAGCCTGGACTAGAATATTCTTGTTACAAGTATGTAGCACGAGGAATTTAGTTATTTTTATTAACTACTGTAAGCCCGTGACTGTTTTTTGCGTATCGTCACGGATCTAGAATAGTTCCAGTTTCTAGGATGGATGAAAGATTATGACAGGTTGACCTGATAAAAACAAACCTGACCTGTGTTTCAGGGTGAATAAAATCTCTGAGCTTGAAGAACTCAGAAGCATTAACAGAGGTAGGTATTAAACACGAACAGGGACGATAGCGAATAGTATAGTTGCTTAAATACAATATTGACTTGTTTTTTACCCTTAAAGTTCACTCTGCAAAATTTAAAAATTCCTGTTTGCTTTGAAAGCATCTCGTTGTTTTTTTTTATTGAGACTGGGCAAACACTAATGTAATCTTTGGTCATAGTGTCTGTAACGGCCAGAGAACTTAATACACATTCCGTGTTATTAAACAGTTGAGCAACTCCGAAGAAATGAATTGTCACAATAGGTGATTTTGTATAATATTTGGTCTGGTGTCCACTTAAAATAACCTAATAACTCACGTATAGCGAGCAAGAACAAAGACCATTAACGAAAGTGGTCAGAAAACACCTAAAAAGCAAATAAACCGTAATGCTTAAACTTTGGTCAAGCAACAACATTAGTGAAAGTTTTAGTTAAATTGAAATTTTTCATAATCCAGAATGACAATTGGCATTCATGGTTACAGCGGAGACGATGAGTGATTTCATTTTTTTTTAAGTTGTTTTAATTAGTTGCTGAAAAGCAGATACACGTTTTTTCAGATGTAAAGTTTATAAATTTTTTTAACTATGAAACGCTACGAAAATGATACTTGATGAATGTATTATGGCAATTAATTTGGCAGTAGTTGCTTAGCTATAAAATTGTAGACATAACCGCTAATTTCTATTAATGTTATCTCTGGTCGCTGTTTTGCGAGCGAAGCCTGACACGTGACACCGTTCTCCAGCCAATAGCTATCGAGGGGAGTGAATGAGTGACCTTACGGAATTATATAGTAGATTAATAAGCGCTTTCATGGGCGCCATGTTACTCACGATGTGTATCGCGATGTAAACTGCTCCCCAGCATCTTGGACGAAATTATCTTATAACAGTTCTTACATTAGTTTTCGTTAGTAACCAGAAATGGCGGATTGAACGTAGATTTTCTCGCTAATAACTAACAAAAAAACAATTAAAAATACTGGTGCATGTATCATTGATCAAAAAATTTCGTTAATAACGCAGATTTCTGTCACATAACAAGAAAAAAATTAAAAAGTTAAATTACACATTGCTCCCCATTGTAGAAACCAATGCTAATATTTCTGCAAGAAAATTAAACCTTTTATCGCAACAGCGATCACGGAATATGACGAAACAATAAGCAAGTAATAAACAAAAAGTAATTAGAAATACTGGTGCATGTCAAGCTGTTTAATAAAGGCGACTCCTCTGGATACAAATATCACGTGATTCAACGTTCTACACATGTGGAGAACGTTGCGGCGCATGCGCACTGTTAGTGTAACTCGTAACTTGTAACGCGTAACTCGTAACACATAATTCGTAACGTGTAACTCGTAACGCATAACTTGTAACTTGTAAAGTGTAACTCGTAACTTGTAACGCGTAACTCGTAACGCATAATTCGTAACGCGTAACTTGTAACGTGTAACTCATAACGCATAATTCGTAACGCGTAACTTGTAACTCGTAACTTGTAACGCGTAACTCATAACGCATAATTCGTAACGCGTAACTCGTAACTTGTAACTCGTAACACATAATTCGTAACGTGTAACTCGTAACGCATAATTCGTAACTCGTAACTTGTAACGTGTAACTCATAACGCATAATTCGTAACGCGTAACTTGTAACTCGTAACTTGTAACGCGTAACTCATAACGCATAATTCGTAACGCGTAACTCGTAACTTGTAACTCGTAACACATAATTCGTAACGTGTAACTCGTAAAGCATAATTCGTAACGCATAACTCGTAACTTGTAACGCGTAACTAGTAACGTATAATTCGTTACGCATAACTCGTAACGCGTAACTCGTAACGCGTAACTCGTAACTCGTAACACGTAACTTGTAACGCGTAACTGTAACGCATAATTCGTAACGCGTAACTCGAAACGTGTAACGCTAAAAATTTCTTTGAACCACGGGCAATGAAGTTTTACTCAAAAAATATATGGAATGTCTCTCACACACATACACTTATCATAAATAATAGATAACGAAGGGATTTTTTTTTTTACTTATGGCTTTTCGCCTAGTCGACTTCGAGGTCATTAGAGGCGGGATGGGTCTGGGGACAAAGAACGGGTAGGAATTCGGCCGTGGCGTTTTGAAGGAAGTATCCCGGCATTCGCCTGGAGTGATTTGGGGAAACCATGGAAAACCCAAATCTGGATGCCCGGACGGGGATTCGAACCATCGTCCTCCCGAATGCGAGGCCAGAACGCTAACCACTAATCCACCAGGCTTGGTAAGAGAGGGATACTATATCTTAAAATTTAGACTTGATACATCAAAATGGGTGTTGTATTTGAATCAGGGGACAAATTTCGTGTAGAAATGATGTTCATTTCTTTAACACCAAAATGGTTGTTCCCAGTGTAATTGAGGACATGGTCTGTAAAGGGTGTGTTCAGGTGAAGAGGTAAGATAGGAAGGGATGGAGGATCGCATCAAATCAGTCGAAAGACTGATGACAACAGACGGTCTAAGGAAGGATGGAAGGAAATTTTTTAATATAGTTTCTTCGTCCTTCGATCGTATTGGAACATTGGCGCATCTTAGTACCTCTCTCGGCGGCAGCCAATATCGATAGTCGATATCTCGAGCGACGGCGACGGCTCTCGAAGGAGCTAGCGACCGGGAGAGCTAGTCGATATCTGTGACAGACGCCGGCCAATCAGATAAGAGAAGACGTGGCGGGTAGGCTTCCACCTTGATTTCGCAAGGACATTGAACCGCGCTTCAAGAAATTCCATTATCAATCTACAGGGTGTCCAGAAAAGGACTCCCTGATTTCAAAATTAAATATCTCGAAAACATAGATCGATAGAGGAATGCAGTAAACGGTATGTTTATTGTGACAGCTGTAAGAAGTGTATACAGCAGTGTGAAATAATAGTTACAAAAGCTGCTAACAGATGGCGCTGTAATCGCCATACGTAATGCCTAAATAGTGATCCGAAGCTCAGGGCGATCAGTTCCACCATTGAAACGTGCCAATGGTGAACATTTTGAAAACATTGTGATGTGATAGTTTGCAAAGATTGTTTTCATACGATTATTTCACTTATGTATGCTGATATGAGCTGTACAGCGTACAGTGCCATCTGTTAGCAGCTTTTGTAACTATTATTTCCCACTGCTGTATACACTTCTTACAGCTGTCACAATAAACATACCGTTTACTGCATTCCTCTATCGATCTTTGTTTTCGAGATATTTAATTTCGAAATCAGGGAGTCCTTTTCTGGACACCCTGTATATCTATAAGTCGAAACCGGATAAAGTTGAAAAATAAAAACTCAGAAACTAATGATCAGATTTCGATGCGGCTTTCACCGTTTTAAAGCTTAGAATCTCTGTTCAGTTGTTTGGTCTTATGATTCTTCGTTACATAACGCTGGAGCATTCAATGAAATTTTTAACTTGTGGTGACAAATACCAAAGATGGAACCACTAGATGTGGCATACCCCGCAACTTCAATGTGTCTGACCATAGCTTATAATTAAAGCCTAAAAAGTAATTAATAGTAATACCTATGTCGCATACGCCACACTAAACAAAGCTTGAAATATTCTTCCATTTAATTGGGAAGATTTCCTTTTTAAACGACATAGACGACCGTGTTGAATACGAGAAATTAATAACGAAAAAGCAACAGACATTTTCTTTAACCACGATCTCTGGCAGTAAACTACAATGTCTCTGGCCAACAGAATTTTTAAAATAATATTATTCTGGATTCACTTTTGATATTTGTATAAAAGGCTAAATCTGCGGAGTTAAAATATCTGGCTTTTCGAGTAAAAAGTATGTTCATTGACTTAGCAATTGAATCAAATGTGAGTTTCTAACATAAACTAGCGTTGTTTAGTAATGCAGTAATGAAGTTTCTTAACCACGCTGTCGCAATTTATTACTCATGTTGATACTGTAAAAACTGAAACAAAATCAACTGTGAAATTTTCAGGTAACGCTAAAGTATTCGTAAAATAAATGTGTCGTAACGTCTTAAGACATTCCTTAAATTTTAACTTGGACCTCAAGCTTTCAAATTCTAGATGTGGCATATTGCGCAACTACAACGTCTCTGACCGTAGCCTATAATGAAAGCATCAAACGCAGTTAATAGTAATACCTTGTAACGATTCGCTAAGCTCCCTGTTACATATTACTTTTTATTGTATATAAAGTAAAGGATTAGAATATTTTTCCATTTCTTGGGATGTCCACTGTATGTTCGAAAGATGCGCATGAAAGGGTGAAAGGCAAGGATTTTACGGTTCAGTGAAGGGCAGACTGGCTGGCTGGCGCCTTGTTGGCAGAATGGTAAGAGGATTAGGGATTTCTGTCGGGCAGGCCGTAAACAGAATTCCTTCCTCCCGAAGGAGGCAACGGCTCTCGAAGATTGCCGAAACTTAACGTGGCCAAGAGAAGCTACAGAATCACATGACGTCAGATGGTCAGCCAATCACAGGGAACATGGTACTAAGATTCGGGGAATTTTATGTACTATGTCGTCTTCGAGCCACAAGAGGTGGAGTTAGAGTTTACCTCCGTGGCGGCAGAAAAGGAGGAGGACACTTCCTTCCAGTCGGGAGGCCAGCCAAGATCACGTCCATTCCGGAGCCCAGACGAGTCACTGGCGACTTGGGGTCCATGTGTGATGGGTTGACTTGTGTCCTGGAGACCATCTGAGGCACACTTCTAACTTGCGACTTGCCGCGTACTGCTGGCGTGGCCAATTACGACGATCGACCAGGTGGTCATCTCCGCCCAGCGCTACCTGCCGTGGAACGGTAATGTGTTTCTACGAAGCCATTCAGCCTGCAACTCCCTTTGAAACTGTACTGTACCCTTAAGCGCATCTGAGATAAAGATCCTTGCTCTGATCTGATAAAACCACTGAGCTAGACTGTGTAACTGTCGAATGACAGGTTAATCATTCGTGGCGTCCCAACCCATTAAAAATTCAATACTGTTTCCTATCATCATAACTGGTAACATCCTTTGTATTAGAATAATTGTGAGATTTTTAAAGTACAACTATACTTGTTTGCTTGCATTTAAAGGGCTCATTGTACGTCTGAGCATTGCTTAGAAAATTGCACAACCTCTTGTTTATTAACGTAATGGTAAATATGCTCAGATTTGTAGATGCCATTGTAAAAATCTTTATTAAAATGTCTTTTTGTGACAGTTTTCAAATCCCAAAGTCGTCCACTTCTTATTTGAATAATTTACATTTTGATATTCAATTATAGTACCCTGTATAGCGTGAAATATTAAGAATTAATTAATATTTCTGCCCCCCCCCCCCTGGTGATACACTACAACCTATGTTGCATACAACACGTTAAACAAAACTTGAAATATGCTTTCCTTTAATTGGGGAGATTTAGTTTTTAAACGACATAAACGGTCGTGTTGAATGCGAGAGATTAATAACGAAAAAGTAACAGAGATTTTCTATAACAAAGATCTCTGGCAGTAAAACTACAATGTCTCTGGCCATCAGCATTATTTACGATAATATTATTCTGGATTCACTTTTGATATTTGTATAAAAGGCTGAATCTGGGGGTTAAAATATTTGGCTTTTAGAGCAAAAAGTATATCTATTCACTAATATAATCCAGCGTTGTTTAGTAATGCAGTAATGAAGTTTCTTAACCATGCTGTCGCAATTTATTACTCGTGTTGATATTGTGAAAATTCAATCAAAACCGACTCAGAAATTTTCAGATAACTCTAGAGTATTCGTAAAATAAATGTATCGTAACGTCTTAAATTTTAACTTCGACCTCAAGCTTTCAAATTCTACGATATCTGAGCCACTGAAATTTGATAAATTTTATGGTCGATTCGTATACATCTGAGACATATCGAAAGTAAAGAATAAATTTTTTTGATATTGCAGTTAGTTGCAGTCAAAACTGAGGTGGTTAGGTTGAAAAGCGGCCAGGAAGAATTTCGCAAACGCCATATTTGATCATGAATTGTTCTGTAACTCGACGAGACAAATTGAAAGTAAAGAATACCTCAAAATTGAGTTGGTTGAGTGACATGCTACCTGGACCAGGAAAAAAATTGCGCTGGGAATTACACGGTGAACATGCACAATACTTTCTTTTTTTCTTCTTAGTTTTGGTGGTTAGGTATAAATACGGCCTGGATCAGAAGAAGAACGTCACCAAACGCACAGGAAATAGTGGATGTGTAAATAAACTTCTACCCATCCCTTTCTTCGTAGGGGGCGGATGAATTAGGTTTGCTTTAATTCCCAAAATGGTTGGCGCGAATTTTATAAAACTTTGTATACACATCTTTCTCATTGCGTGGATAAAAATGGCCAACTATACCGAACAAATCCTGGAACTCTGCTAGTTTGAAATAAATAAATACTGGTTGACATCATTAAGTTAATGTTTTAACGTCACTTCACTGTAGCCAACGGGTACGAGCCTGTGTACTATCTGTGATGTAAGTATCCAATTTTCACACACACAAAAACATACATACATATAAATAACATGTAGCGATGAATTAGGTAGCAGTGAAGAGGGTTTCTTTTGCCGATGCTTGAAATACCATACTCAGTTTGTGGTAAAACACGTTATTTACATCACCGCAGCTCCTGGGACACTGAGACGCAGCCCGCCGCGCACAGCAGTCGGTTTGGTAGTGGCAGCTTTGGGGGTTACCAGCCTCCGAGAAAGTTTAATTGCTGTATGTTGTTTCTGTTGTCAACTGACCTTTTTCTCAACTGATACAGTAAAATAACTTCAGCCTCTAGGTATGGAATTGTAGCCCTAACTATCAAATATCCCTGCAAAGGGGGCATCCACAAATTACGTGAGGTGTTTTTCCGGATTTCTGAACCCCCCTCTCCCCTGGTGAGATTTCGTGACATCTGGCCGCCCCCCCCCCCCACCCTCTGGTGAGATCTGGTCCGTGAGAACCCCCCCTAGAAATCGCCCTGGAAACTTTTGTAGACCTTTTTTTTTAGGTCACACCCTAACTTTTTTGACGAAATACCCTCCTAAAATCGACTTTGGCGCAAATTGTAGACTTTTTTTGGCTCTACTGTCCCCAAATTTTTCGCAAAATCTCACGTGAGATTTCCGTAGCCCCCCCCCTCCTCTCTGGTGAGATTTCGCCGGATCCCCCCCCCCCCCTGTTTCACCTCACGTAATTAATGGATGTCCCCAAAAGTGCTGGTGGATAGGAGACTCTGCCGATTTCTGCCATTGGATACTAACCCTGCGTGAAAACATATTGTTTGTTTGAAATTTAATTTTAAAGTGGGTCCGTGGATGATGGGAACACAGTTTTCCCCACTCCAGCGCCTGTATGGGATACACTCAAACCACAGTGCACAACAGACGTTTGGGTAGGAGTAGCTTCAGGGGTTATCAGAAACTGAGTGTGATTCATTCCTGTGTATTATTTCTGTTGTCAAAATCGATTATTCTCAACTACTATTAAAGCTACAGCGATGAAGAAGATGGCACTTTTTATCGACTCTCGACATAGCATACTCAGTTTACGTTAAAACAAGTGGCGTAGCAATAGGGTGGCAGGACGGGCAAAATGCCACGGGTCCCCAGCTGGAGTGGGCCCCCAAGCTTCAAACAGATGGCGCTCACTGTCGCTGCCCAGGGTAGTAGTGGAGCTAAATGAAAAGGCCGCCCATAAAATGGTTGCCCAGTTCGAAACCCCCCCCCCCTTTTCCGAGATCCGACACTCAGGTAGGGCCCCAAACGATGAATTTTCCACGGGACTCAACGGTATATTTACGCCACTATTTGCTTATAATTTAAGTTGAAACTTGGTCCATGGGCGGTCGGAACACAGTGCACCTCACTGCAGTACAGAACAGTCGGTTTGGTAGTGGCAGCTTTAGGGGTTACTAGCGGTCGAAATCATTTAATTCGTGAAAAACCATTTTTCTCAGCTACTACTCAGTATACGGCGATGAAGAAAATATCAGTGAGTTGGATTTTTTACCCACCTCTAAAACTAAGTATACATGAAAGCAAATTGTTGTTATAAATTTAAGTTAAAGATGGTTCAACAGGCTACCAGGATATAGTTCACCTCACTGCAGCTCTTGTGTGGTTGATATGCAACCTGCCCAGCACAACAGACGCTTTAGTATTGGCAGCATGAGGGGTTACCAGTAGCTGAGATTATATTATTCCTATATTATATTACTTATTTCATATTATATTCCTATATTATATTACTGCTGTCAATAAAACAACTTAAATGGTGTAATTATTTTGTACTGCTTTTAAAATGATTGTTTTGTGGTAGTTCAATCTGCTAAAGAGACCATTGTGCATTATAAACATGCAATTAAAAAAATTACGATAATGATTTTTAAAAAAGGTTTATTTTAGATTTTTTTTTAATTGATTTAAGAGAAAAAGAACATTGTTTTAGATGGCTCAAACATCCTTGTGTAAATTTAAATTAAAAAAATTGTTCAAAAAGTTTTAATTTGTAGAAATGGCATGGAATAAAATCAACGAATTATCAGTTGAATGATATCGCCAATGAAACTGTTTAATTTATTTATTGTTGCGTCGTGCGCGTTGGGCCTAGTGTTGCGAATTAAAAAAAAAATTTTTTTTTCAGATTTGTGAAAAAAAATGAAAAAACCTAGCACCCTGTTTTTTTTTCAAATTTGTTTTTTTTTTCAGAAAACAATATATTTGATAAATTATAGTTATATTTACGGAAGTTACGTTTTACATGTGTGTTTTAAATCTTACTAAATCATATAATGTCTGACATGATGATTCATAAATGTATCTATATAGGTAACATAATTTTATTCATCCTCTATGTCAGTACCAGTATCATACCAACACTAGTTCGGTCGGAATTTTCTGTTTCTTCTTCTGTCTCCTCTGGATCCATAACTTCAGAAATAGTTACATTTTCTTTTCCTGGATGTATTTGACGCAAAACCTTTGAGATTGCAATTTTAAATTGTGAGCAAAGTACGCACTGTGCATAAAGACTGCGCCGATAGTTCCATATTACTGTCTTTTAAGTTTGAATTTAAATCTATTATCATACAAAATAGGAGCTTTATTTCTTTTCAATCGTTGCTTTATGCCAACTGTTGCAAGGAAATGATTCATAATAACTGACAATTTAATGACTCAGGATCACTATATGCTGCGAGTTTAACAAGTATACGAATATAAGGAAAGCACAATAAGTAATAAAAAGAGGCAAAAAACCGTAGATAAATTGAAAATTCCTAATTTTTTTGAAAAGATCCGTAGGTCTACAGATAAATTCGTAGGGCTGGCAGCACTAGTTCAAATAGTGAGTATCAAACCAAACAACGGGGATTCCTTCTCGTGCAATCTAGCCTATTCGGGAAATCCCCGTTCGTAAAAGAATACTTCAGTCAATGTTGCCAATATTTTTGTAATTTTTTTTCCTACTGAAGCAGAAATATATAGTAGATTTAAAAATTAAGATAAGTACTTAGTATAAACTAAAACAGTCGAATTAAACGATAAATGCCTTAAATATATGAAATTTAGTAGTTATGAAAAATAAACATGTCCCAGAAAAAAAAAATGTTTGTTTCACAGGTTTTTTTCATGTTTGTTTTTAAAGTCAGAAAAAAAACGTTTTTTTACAACACTAGTTGGGCCAGGCTAATGATTAGAACGCATTAAATGATAGAAGCAAAACATGCTTTGTATAAGTAAACGGTGAAGCGCAGCTGTATACCATAATAACAAATGTAAATAGTAAGTAACTGTTAGCTACAAAAATATCCCACGCTCATAATTACCTAATAATAGGATAAAACTGTATATAAAAACTGTAACGCAGATTCGTCGCTGATGATGCCTCGATGAGTGGTGAAACGCATAGGACGCAATAATAAATAAATTAAACAGTTTGCATTGGCGTTATCGTTCAACTGGTAATTAATTAAGCAACTGTGGTAACATGACCTGCAACAACATTGCATTAAAATCAACAGTCTCATGTTTCGCAAATATATATATATATAAAATAATATATATATATATTAAAGAAATCATTATTTCGAAAATGGTGAGACTTTCACTAAAATAAAACTTAGTGATATAGTAGGACATCATGTGACCTATCAGCGGTTCCTGAACACCCTGAATAAAAATAAATGTTTGTTTGTAGTTTTTCTAATTTTCTTCACACAAACCCACAGTTTTTATCCGTTTTTTATAGTAGCCTACTTAGCACACGTATAGTTCAAAACGTTGGCTCTGATCCTATTTCACGCGCACACACACGTTCTCAACTTATTTTTTTATTTTAATAATCTATTTGTATCATGTATTAACTATGCTTATTATATTTTTGGATGGGGTGGGACATTCTCAACCAGTGAAAAACTGTTACTGACCTGTTGAAATTTAGATTAACTGTTTCCTTATAGTGTCCTCTTCACGTTTAGCACTCTCCTTTTCCGGAAAAGTCACCACGAATTAAATTAAAAATGCCGAAATATTAGATGCTCCACAACCGCGAAATGTTAGCAGCACTGTAGAAATGACACAAAAATTATCGGTACAGGGATCATATCAACCTAAATAGGATCGTTTTGTCATAGTGATCATGGTTAGGTTGAAATTCGGCCTGGACCAAGAGTAAAATGTTTACGGGAAATTCGTTCTGCGCAGACCATGTCGCAAACCAGAGACAAACTGCGCATTTGTTTACAACTGAACAAATCGATTATCTCTGACTGCTTATATCGATTCCAAGATTTGTAAAATATATTATATATAATTTTAGCTTTCTGTATTTCTTTAAGTTCCTCCGTTCGACCAATATTCTGGCCGCTAGGTGCGCTATCTACCATCCCTCGAAATGTTGCTTCTTGCTTCTATATAAGTTCCGAGATTATTTTCGACTTCTGTTTCACCAAAGAAGAGAAAGTAAGGCCGCTAGCTGCGCCATCTACCAGCCACCTGATCGAACTACGTAGGCGAGCGAGCGTTTTATTCTACTTAATTTAATGTATTTGTAACGCATATTATATATAGATTTTACGTTGCTGCACTTCTTCTCCATATAAACTTTAACTATGCCAAATCTCACACTTCTCCGTGCGCGCAATATTCTTAAAAATGTAACATAAGTTTTCGCTTAGCGTATTAATATAACAATTTAATATATCTGTAGCTATAAATATGACGTGCTGCGTGTATGATATTCATAGTTTCAAGTTTTCACTTCTGTTGGCAAGACCCTATGACTACCAACTGCTTTTAGTCTTAATTTCGGTAACAGTAATTTAAAAGTCGGTTTTCCATTTGTTACAGGTACGTGTTTGCGAGTACAGATGCTATGCGTTGAAGCTGTTTCGTGTTGAGGCACTAGAATCTCGATTGCTGATGGAAATTATCTGGTATCGAGTACTACGGTAAGTGTTGAGATAACAGTCTCCCTTAGTAATGGATTGACCGTATATCAACACGACAGCTTTAAGTCTTCGCACTTGTTATCAACATGTGTCATCTGCCGACAGCGGTGTTATATGGACACAGGAACATAGCTGAATAGTACCCTATATTAACTAATATTTATTAGACTATAACCACCCTCCTACCAATATAAAGCCAGACGTGCAATTATTACAAATTAACAACCACAAAAATCATCTGCTAATATTTCAGGAAAGCTATCATATAGACAAATTGATAGCAATGGGGAAAACAATAATAAATGAATTTACGATTTTAACCAATAAAACACTGTGCAACACTCTAAAAACACAAAAAACAATCTCAAAACAAGAAAATGAATGCAGTCACTAACACAATAATTACAAGCAACAACTGATACAAATAAACAGAGAGATAATTTAATAGAATGAACAACACAGATACAATAACAACAGGAAATAAGTTGGCAAATATTCACTACAACAAAAAGTGCAGCATAAAAACAACTTCTGATATAAGGCGCAAATGAAACTACAATGAATTGTGATGTGAAAGTATGTGAAGTACTGTTACAGACCGGCATGTGAGGATTACCAATATAGCTGTGAGTGCAGTGTGTACATGTGTATATACATATTTATAATGAGTTGTACTGTATATAATTATTGTAACAACACATGTAAAACACTTATAGCCACTGAAGATGCCCTACACCACAAGGACGAAACGCGTCTGGGGCATCAAATAAAAACAAAATTCAACAAAACAGTTTTTTTTACGGAATTATTTACAAAATTAATATTTTACTGTACCACATTATTATTATTATTTTTATTTTTATGGCATATATATTTACATCCGGAGGGATTGCCGTTATCCAACAATGATACATGGCCGACCCCGGCAGCGTAGGGGTAGCGTGCTTGCTTCTCGTTGCAGGGGTCGCCGGTTCGAGTCCGGCGTAGGGCATGGGTGTTTAATTAAGTGTTGTGTTCGTCTTGTGTCGTCCTTACACATTAGAGAAAAATAATCATACTTATAAGAAATCTGTACATTGTAAAACAAACAAACACATTGAACTGGCTGAATGGCTAACATGGCCGAATGCCATTTTACAAATTAAATTAAAAAAAAAACAGTGATACATATACTAGTGTTCTTAGTGACTTCATGTTTACTTACATCTGTTCGATGTAGATGGTTTCATTATATGTTCGGAGAGCAGTTATGGTAAGAAATTGGATTTGGAATCTCATATCGCGATACATTCAGTGTATTAATGGGTGTGTGATATAAGTTTTTATTTACATGCAGAAGTATTAGCATTTCTATTTACATCGGTTGGAATGAGGTCTTCATTTCTACATACCCCTCACAACCCACGTCCTCAATTATCTGCTTCATATATTCTAATCTCTGTCTTCCTCTACAGTTCTTACCTTCGACTGTTCCCTCCACTAACAAATTAACCAATCCAGCATGTCTCGAAATATGACCTACCAGCCTGTCTCTTCTTTCTGTAAGCTTCTTCCATAAACTTCTTTTCTCACCCATCATTTCCAAAACTCGTTCATTTCTTACTTTGTCTGTCCACTTAATTTTCAGCATTCTTCTGTAGCACCACATTTCAAATGCTTCAATTTTCTTTCTTTCCGGTATTCCTAAAGTCCATGTTTCGCTAGCGTAAAGTGCTGTGCTCCACACATAGAGTTTTAAAAAGTTCTTTCTAATTCCTAGATCAATATTTGAAACTAAAAGGTTTCTCTTTTTCATGAAGGCTCTTTTTGCTAGTGCTATTCTGCTTTTAACATCATTCCTGCTTCGGCCATCGGTTGTAATTTTGCTACCCAAGTAACAGAACTCACTCACTTCTCCTATTGCATCGGACCCTATTTTTATATTTAATATACTGGTATTGGTATCATTTCTGTTACATTCCATTACTTTTGACTTGTTTTGATTTATATTGAGTCCAAAATCTGCCTTCAGTATTTTGTTCATGCCATTGAGTAACTTCTCAATATCCTCAGCCTGTTCTGCAAACAAGAAAATGTCAGCAGAAAATTGTAGCATACTGATTTCTTCTCCCTGAACACTTATGCCACTTGAGTTATTTAAGTTTTTAAAAATTATTTTAGTTATGAGCTAGAAATCTGCTTTAGAGCCGTTATTGTTGACGGCCTTAGAAGCTAGTTATCGGTGAAAATTGATTGCAAGGCATGGTTATCAGATGACTTCTTCCAAGATGTAGAATCTCTAAATACAAAACACAGACCAAGGGGAAATGAAATACATTGTTATCTAGCTATATTTGTTTTAAATTTTTAATAATTTACATTTGTTTACGAGAATAACTTGGAAGGTACGAATGTAAATCGATCGTCCAATCGAGTGCGAAAGAAACATCAAAATATACAAAAATACACAGGAAAAATACAATGAAGTTTCACTTCTTCCATGTATACACACTGATTCACGCGCCAGTTTTTAATTGTATTTGTGCGATGTAGATGGTTTCATTATACGATCTGAACGGTGTTATGATAAGTAAATAATTTTTTAATCATGTTTATATCCCGATATGATGAATGTATCGCTTTTGATAAAGGTTTTCGTTTTCGTGCAGAAATATTAGCACTAATCTTTACTGCAGAAGGAATAAGTTATTTAAGCTTATTTAAAAAAAAATTACTTACTACCCAAAGATCTGTCATCAACCCGTCATTTTTTAGTGACTTAGAATCCAGTTATTAACGAAAATCGATTGTAAGAACAGTTGTTAGTCTATAGTTCGGATCTTTAAGAAAAGACATATTTTTTTCCTGCCTTCTTTTTGAGCTCAAATGCTGAATTAAATACAGTTCAACGTTTCTGATAGTATGTAAATGTAATCTATATAGCATATAAATGCATATTTAGACCATTTTCATAGTTTTGGTCATATTTCGATAATATTTATATTCATATGGTCATATTTTGGGGAAAAATCTGGTAATTTTTTAATAGTACCGGGAATTCACTAGATATAGACGAGAAAAAATATTTTTTTTTACTTGTTGCTTAATTCCTCGTCGACGGCTAAGGTAATTAGAGGCTGGATGAGACTGGGGTCAAGGAACGGGAAGGAAATTGGTCATGGCCTTTTTTTTAAAAAAAGGAAACATCCCGGCATTCGCCTGGAGTGATTTGGGGAAACCATGGAAAACCCAAATCTGGATGCCCGGACGGGGATTCGAACCCGCGTCCTCGCAAATGCGTAGAAAATATACAGGTGGCGGGAAAAAAAAACTAATTTTCACTGTGGTCAGAATTCGCCAGTCGAGAATTAAAGTTACACATTATTGTGACTCTCTAAACGTGATGTTCCGCCCGCCTTTTAATCTCAGCAGCATGCCTGTGTCGATCAGCGTCAATCAATATCTCAATGAAATATCCTCAGTCATCGTTAAATCTGCAGTGGATCAGTGAGCAGACCTACCAACATGCCGAAAGTAAAATTTTCTGAAATTGCGAAGTCTCGTAAGGGAATTTAGAGAGGAGTATTTTAGTACAGATGAAAGAGTACTATTCTGTAAATTATCTGAAATTAAAATGACTTCAACAAAACAATTTAAAATTTAATCTCCCAATGGTGCAGCGAGTGCACGGAAGCAAATTATGCTGTCTACATGAAAGCGACACTACTAGATAAAATAAATGATGTGAAATTGAGCATGTTTTGATGCATACTAAATTTAAATGTTTGGTGATTTTTGTAATTTTTAGGTCATATTTACCCCATTTTTAAGGTCATATTTGCCTGCATATTTCTCTGTGGTTTTTTTTTTTTTTTTTTTTCGTAAACATGAGAACCCTACTTATCAGATAAATTCTTCCAAGATGATCTTAGATATAAAAGCTCTAAATACAAAATACTGACCAAGACTGGCTGCAATAATCTATAATATAGCGAAATGTACCTTACATTTTTAATAATTTTCATTTGTTTACAAGAATAACTTTGTAGTTTCTATCTGCTGTACAAATAGAATAAATATAAAATCGTTCGTCCGCTCAAGTGAGAAAGAAACATCGAAAACACAAAAAATACACAAGAAATTTCACTTCTTGCGCGTGTACGCACTAATAAACGCACGAAGGGGTTTTTCCTCGCTACTAACAAAGCAGAAATATTCGTAACTTACTATAAATTTAATCTTTACCATGTCTTAAATTACATAATATCGATACTCTTATTGGAATGTTAATCTTTGATGTAGTGGATAATCTTTTTCCGGGTATTCTATCGTACTATAGAGCTATTTAAAAAAAACTGAACAAATAAATAACCAGAATTACATAGTCAAAAAGCAATGTAAGCAGGATTTAAAGAGTAGAGTGTTTTATCTGTGTTGGTGTTTGATCTTTGGTGGCTATCTCTTGTAGGAGTGTTCATCTGTGATGCAGTGTAATCTGTGGAGCCTATCTGTTCTCGGTACTAACGAATTATCATTTCTCGCTCAGTTCCGCGGTCACATAAAGTGATAAGATATACCACAGATTTTAGGCTACACCATAAGCTATGAAACTGTGAAAACTATATCCAAATTGGTTCTGTAGTTTTCACGTGATGCCTGTTCAAACGGACAGACACACACAGCCCGATTACAGAATTGTAGTAGTATGGAAGTGAATAGTGATGTAAAGATCTTAAAAATCAGGTGAGTAGGTATATCAATGAATCGTATTCACGAATATAAAACGTTGTAGTTTGAATATTGCCTTCCCCTCCTTTTCCTTCTTCGCGCATGTAACCAGCCAAATGGTAAGTCTTGACATACCAATCGGAAACCGGGTCAGACCATTGTCAGGCAGCGAACAATTTGTTCAGCGAATCCTTGTACCGGTCGCTCAGTTTTCGAATGTGTCCCCCTGTATATCGACCTCCGTTTTCGGTACCACCCTTTATAACGTCGGAAGCGTCAGCCACTGACGCAACAGGTTGTCGCGACAGGGAATCAACAAGTGGTACACTCGGACACGTAAGTCGCGCAACGAAACTTGTCATCCACGAAGTAAACAGATATATGTTGCGACAGGGAAAATACGGGGAGATCTTCATAGTATGATTATTAATTTTGTGACCTTTGTTGAGCATGTAAAGGTCTCCTTGAGTAGTCATAGCTTTAGGGATTTTATCCTTTTGACTTCTAGTTTTCGAGTGATATTAGACGTGGAAGCTTAATGCGATGATTCAATCTCCTTTGTTCACCCAGCCCTTAATAAGAAACCAGTACCAGATTGTATCACACGTTTTATTTTCTAGTCATTTTTGTCGTTTACAGGAATCTATCCGTTTAGTTAAAAATCTGTGAGTGGGCCGCGTGTGTTTGTCCCTTTGTCTAACCCGCAAAAACGTCCGAACTAATTTCGATGGTAATTGAAAGCTTATGGCGCATCTACGTAACCAAGGAACGTAGCGAGAAATAATAATTTGGTTGTACTGGGAACAGATAGTAGGATAACATCAGTTTGGGTTTAGGAATAACCGCGGTACTAGGGAATCTATTCTGCATTTAAGATTAATACTTCAAAGTTAGATCAAGGAAAAAAAAAAAAAATGATACTATTATGTCGGCTGTAGATTTTTTTTAAAAAAAAAAAAAAAAAAAAAAAACCTTTCATAATGTTAGGTGGGACAAGATTTTCCAAATTTTAAAGAAGTCAGGTCTAAAGTATCGAGATAGAAGAATACTCTATAAACTATATAAGAATCAAGTGGCTATAATAAAAGTAGAGAATCACGAGAGACATGCATCAGTTAAAAAGGGTGTGAGACAAGGTTGTAGTCTATCCCCGTTAATATTCAACTTGTATGTAGAAGAAGCAATGAAGTAAAAGAAAAATTTCTAGGTGGCATAAGTTTTCAGGGAGAAAAAAATCAGTATGCTACGATTTGCTGATGACATTGTCTTGTTAGCAGAGAGGGCTGAGGATATTGAGAAGTTACTGAATGGCATGAACAAAATACTGAAGGAAGATTTTGGACTGAATATAAATCAAAGCAAGACAAAAGTGATGAAATGTAACAGAAATGTTACAAGTAATAGTAGATTAAATATAAAAATAAGATGGGTAAGCAATAGAAGAAGTAAGTGAATTCTGTTACTTGGGAAGCGAAATTATGGCCGAAGCAGGAATGATGTTAAAAGCAGAATAGCACTAGCAAAAAGAGCCTTCATGAAAAAGAGAAATCTTTTAGTTTTAAATATTGATCTAGGAATTAGAAAGAACTTTTTAAAACTCTATGTGTGGAGCACAGCACTTTATGGTAGCGAAACATGGACTTTAGGAAAACCAGAGAGAAAGAAAAATCGAAGCATTTGAAATTTTTCCGAAATAACTGATCATTTTCAGGAGTGGCTATACTCAACATTTCATTCATAATATTTATGATTATAGAAAAGTACATAACGCAAATATCGGTTGTGTTCGTTATACACCCAATAATTTTAACGACAGTGTGTCAAGAGGAAACAGTACCAAATGTCCCAAAATGTCTACTGGAATTAATAGGAAAAAAAGCTACCCGCGGGGGGGGGGGAGGGGGGGTGGTGGCAAACGTCACATCAGGCCACGTTCTGGGGGGGGGGGGGGGGAGGTTTCAAGAGAGGCCAAATTGGTGCCTCGTAGTTTATGGACGGTCCACAAGCAGTGAAAGAACAAAAAATAGCACCCAAAACCACAAGTTTTCAGCTGGTATAGGCTGCCTCGAAAACTTGGGCCCAATGAGGTGAAAGTCGTCGGGGTTTGACAATGGGATATCCCCTTATCTGTACACCAAATGTCAGCAAAACACTCTGACATCGCTATGTGGATATCACCATCTAAGACACGTCCATGCGACCTAAAATTGACGCTTTTATTTATTCTAGGTGTTACAAAAAACAAGTTGTGCGGCGACTGTTATTTTCAACCTACTTCAAAAAAGGATAAGGTTTTCAGTTCGACTGTATTTTGTTGTTGTAGGTATGTATATTCAGCGATATCTTCAGCAATTTTGAACCGATTTTAATAAAAAAAAAATTATCGGATAGTGTACTTTCAAAATGGTCTCATATACATTTAATTGAGATACTTGTATTGCCCACTCAATTCCGGAATCGAAAAATGTGAAAAAAAATAGTTGTCAATTCCTGGATTCCATGTTCTCGTGGTTTCACAGATTTTTTGCAAGTTCTTATTTTGTGAAAGTTGATAACCAGGCTGCTTATTCCTTTGTTTTCAAATATTGGTTGTATTTTCTTTCCCTGTTTCTTCTTAACCGATCGCCCCGTTCGTCTCTAAGTTCTTCTAAAACGCGTTGTCTCATTCGCGCAGCGTGTTTAGAAGTGATAACCATATTTAAAATACAAACCAGATTATAATACCATTAAATACTTAATAATAAATATTTCTTGACAAAAAAAAACTGCCTTAAAAAAAAAATACTCTTAAGTTTTAAAACAAGATTATTCCTTAGTTAGAAGAAAATTGATAGTATTTTACATTTTTATTATTTAAATTTCAACATTAATCAATTATTTTTTGAGTTAATGCCAGCAGAAGCAAAAAAAAAAAAAAATGACAGTTACATATTACTTGATAGAACAGCGCAGATAAGATTTAAAGATGAAAAGATAAGGTTCCAAGAAAAATCTAAAATAAAGTCAAAACCCATCATCTCGGAAGAGGATTGAAAAAGGAGGTCAGAGAGGATGAAGAAATACTGGTCGTAAAGGAAGGAATAGCATGCAAAGAAGTGACTGATTCTTCGTACCCCAAAGAGGGTGGAACGAAAGAAGAATATGACAATAACACATTAGTTCTGTAAATATCTTCACGAGATTAACGCTTCTTCACAAATCTCGTGAAGATATTTATAACAGTTTGACGACGGCTGCGAAAACCGCAAAATCTTTTATAATAATACCTTAGATTTAGTAGGAAACTTTTACTGTATGATGCAGCCCACCAGCTGATAATGTAGCGCCAGAGATATGCTTCGACCACCATAGGAGGCCGAGGCACAGATTAAAATACCGTCTAATTTACTAGTAATTATTGTTTAACTATTGGATATTCAACAGTTGCAGTGGCGTATTTATTAAACAATAATTACTAGTTTATCAAGCAACTGTAGAAGAAATGGCCCACAACAATCAAATAGAATACCGTCTAATTTGTTTCGCTACAGTGTTCCCCGCAAAAAAAAAAAATCCGCCTCACTACAATTGTTGTAAATATTCGGAATTTTCGTCCGTACTCCCCGTGCAGACTCGAATAGCAAAGTAATTCGTTCGCCGCGATGTTTCAGCTCGAGTCGTTGGATGTTTTTTTGTTTCACGTTTTAGCGGTATGTTACGTAATGCTACAGGGAAGATCGTGGAAGATGCCCGACTGTTGTCTCTTTGTTTTTACAGGGATGGTGCGGCTGTATTCGCCCGTAACTTTGTTTACCTGTCACAGGCACGCTCTGGTGATACGTTTTGTCGGGAGTGTAACGCTTAACTGTAGCCATAACAAAACAACGGCGCAGGAGCGACAAAGTGTAATTCGTACAGACTAGACGACTTGTGCGAAAATATCGCGAATAAAATACGGCGAATAGCGAAGTTGATTTATAGAAGAATTGGCTCATTTGTAGTCGCACTATCACAGACCTCACCGGAATACAACTATCTAGTTGGTTCTGAACTGTCTCATACGCGTGACCTTCATAGCTAATACAACTAAGCTGAACAAAACACACAGTGTATGTCGATACCTCTGTGATAATGGCTGATGCTGACTAGCGGTAACGCGATCAATCCTCATCGACGTAGTGTGCGAATTTATTGATATGTGCTGCTGCTGTCTATTTGGTTCTGAACTGTCTCATACGCGTGACCTTCATAGCTAATACAACTAAGCTGAACAAAACACACAGTGTATGTCGATATGTCTGTGATAATGGCTGATGCCGACTAGCGGTAACGTGATCAATCCTCATCGACGCCAGTGTGCGAGTTTACTGATATGCGCTGCAGCTGTCTAGTTGGTTCTGAACTGTCTCATACGCATGACCTTCATAGCTAATACAACTAAGCTGAACAAAACACACAGTGTATGTCGATATGTCTGTGATAATGGCTGATGCCGACTAGCGGTAACGCGATCAATCCTCATCGACGCAGTGTGCGAATTTATTGATATGTGCTGCTGCTGTCTAGTTGGTTCTGAACTGTCTCATACGCGTGACCTTCATAGCTAATACAACTAAGCTGAACAAAACACACAGTGTATGTCGATATGTCTGTGATAATGGCTGATGCCGACTAGCGGTAACGCGATCAATCCTCATCGACGCAGTGTGCGAATTTATTGATATGTGCTGCTGCTGTCTAGTTGGTTCTGAACTGTCTCATACGCGTGACCTTCATAGCTAATACAACTAAGCTGAACAAAACACACAGTGTATGTCGATATGTCTGTGATAATGGCTGATGCCGACTAGCGGTAACGTGATCAATCCTCATCGACGCAGTGTGCGAGTTTATTGATATGTGCTGCTGCTGTCTAGTTGGTTCTGAACTGTCTCATACGCGTGACCTTCATAGCTAATACAACTAAGCTGAACAAAACACACAGTGTATGTCGATATGTCTGTGATAATGGCTGATGCCGACTAGCGGTAACGCGATCAATCCTCATCGACGCAGTGTGCGAATTTATTGATATGTGCTGCTGCTGTCTAGTTGGTTCTGAACTGTCTCATACGCGTGACCTTCATAGCTAATACAACTAAGCTGAACAAAACACACAGTGTATGTCGATATGTCTGTGATAATGGCTGATGCCGACTAGCGGTAACGTGATCAATCCTCATCGACGCCAGTGTGCGAGTTTACTGATATGCGCTGCAGCTGTCTAGTTGGTTCTGAACTGTCTCATACGCGTGACCTTCATAGCTAATACAACTAAGCTGAACAAAACACACAGTGTATGTCGATATGTCTGTGATAATGGCTGATGCCGACTAGCGGTAACGCGATCAATCCTCATCGACGCAGTGTGCGAATTTATTGATATGTGCTGCTGCTGTCTAGTTGGTTCTGAACTGTCTCATACGCGTGACCTTCATAGCTAATACAACTAAGCTGAATAAAACACACAGTGTATGTCGATATGTCTGTGATAATGGCTGATGCCGACTAGCGGTAACGCGATCAATCCTCATCGACGCAGTGTGCGAATTTATTGATATGTGCTGCTGCTGTCTAGTTGGTTCTGAACTGTCTCATACGCGTGACCTTCATAGCTAATACAACTAAGCTGAACAAAACACACAGTGTATGTCGATATGTCTGTGATAATGGCTGATGCCGACTAGCGGTAACGTGATCAATCCTCATCGACGCCAGTGTGCGAGTTTACTGATATGCGCTGCAGCTGTCTAGTTGGTTCTGAACTGTCTCATACGCGTGACCTTCATAGCTAATACAACTAAGCTGAACAAAACACACAGTGTATGTCGATATGTCTGTGATAATGGCTGATGCCGACTAGCGGTAACGCGATCAATCCTCATCGACGCAGTGTGCGAATTTATTGATATGTGCTGCTGCTGTCTAGTTGGTTCTGAACTGTCTCATACGCGTGACCTTCATAGCTAATACAACTAAGCTGAACAAAACACACAGTGTATGTCGATATGTCTGTGATAATGGCTGATGCCGACTAGCGGTAACGTGATCAATCCTCATCGACGCAGTGTGCGAGTTTATTGATATGTGCTGCTGCTGTCTAGTTGGTTCTGAACAGTCTCATACGCGTGACCTTCATAGCTAATACAACTAAGCTGAACAAAACACACAGTGTATGTCGATATGTCTGTGATAATGGCTGATGCCGACTAGCGGTAACGCGATCAATCCTCATCGACGCAGTGTGCGAATTTATTGATATGTGCTGCTGCTGTCTAGTTGGTTCTGAACTGTCTCATACGCGTGACCTTCATAGCTAATACAACTAAGCTGAACAAAACACACAGTGTATGTCGATATGTCTGTGATAATGGCTGATGCCGACTAGCGGTAACGTGATCAATCCTCATCGACGCCAGTGTGCGAGTTTACTGATATGCGCTGCAGCTGTCTAGTTGGTTCTGAACTGTCTCATACGCGTGACCTTCATAGCTAATACAACTAAGCTGAACAAAACACACAGTGTATGTCGATATGTCTGTGATAATGGCTGATGCCGACTAGCGGTAACGCGATCAATCCTCATCGACGCAGTGTGCGAAGTTATTGATATGTGCTGCTGCTGTCTAGTTGGTTCTGAACTGTCTCATACGCGTGACCTTCATAGCTAATACAACTAAGCTGAACAAAACACACAGTGTATGTCGATATGTCTGTGATAATGGCTGATGCCGACTAGCGGTAACGTGATCAATCCTCATCGACGCAGTGTGCGAGTTTATTGATATGTGCTGCTGCTGTCTAGTTGGTTCTGAACTGTCTCATACGCGTGACCTTCATAGCTAATACAACTAAGCTGAACAAAACACACAGTGTATGTCGATATGTCTGTGATAATGGCTGATGCCGACTAGCGGTAACGTGATCAATCCTCATCGACGCAGTGTGCGAGTTTATTGATATGCGCTGCAGCTGTCTAGTTGGTTCTGAACTGTCTCATACGCGTGACCTTCATAGCTAATACAACTAAGCTGAACAAAACACACAGTGTATGTCGATATGTCTGTGATAATGGCTGATGCCGACTAGCGGTAACGTGATCAATCCTCATCGACGCAGTGTGCGAGTTTATTGATATGCGCTGCAGCTGTCTAGTTGGTTCTGAACTGCCTCATACGCGTGACCTTCATAGCTAATACTTTTGCTCTTTAAGGGTCGAATTCCGAAAAATTCTTTCTTTGATTATCATCTTAGCGAAGCAGAGGACATAGCCTTTAAATTGATACGTCATTTATCTACTTCGTGCGGGTATGAAGCGATATAAATCTCTCATGACCAAAAAAAAACACATATTTTAGAAATAATAAAACTTTTGACTTTTAAGTGTCGAATTCTGACAAATTCTTTTCTTAAAATATGGTATTATTAAAGAGACCTTATTCTTTTAAATGATATCCCATTTATCGATTTCAGTTAGGTATGAATAGTGTTGTAAACTGAAAAAAAAATGTTTTTTTTCTAAATTTGGTTGTTTTTCTCTTCGGAAAACAATATATTTCATAAATTATAGTTTTATTTACGGAACTTACATTTTACATGTGTTTTTTAAATCTTACTAAATCATATAATGCCTTACACAATGATTCATAAATGTATCTATATAGGTAACATAATTTTTTATTCATCCTCTATGTCGGTACCACTTTCACTAGTATCAGTACTACCAACACTAGTTCGGTCGGTGTCGGAATTTTCTGTTTCTTCTTCTGTCTCCTCTAGATCCATAACTTCAGAAGTAGTTACATTTTATTTTACTGGTTGTTTTGTACACAAAAGATTTTGAGATTGCAATTTTAAATTGTGAGCAAAGTACGCACTGTGCATAAAGACTGCGCCGATAGTTCCATATTACGGTCTTTTAAGTTCGAATTTAAATCTATTATCATACAAAATAGGAGCTTTATTTCTTTTTCAATCGTTGGTTTATGCCAACGGTTGCAAGGAAATGATTCATAATAACTGACAATTTAATGACTCAGTATCACTATATGCTGCGAGTTTAACAAGTATACGAATATAAGGAAAGCGCAATAAGTAATAAAAAGTGGCAAAAAACCGTTGATAAATTTAAAATTCCTAATTTTTTGAAAAGATCCGTAAGTCTACAGATAAATTCGTAGGGCTGGCATCACTAGTCAAATAGCGAGTACCAATCCAAACAACGGGGATTCCTTCTCGTGCAACCTAGCCTATTCGGGAAATCCCCGTTCGTAAAAGAATACTTCAGTCAATGTTGCCAATATTTTTGTTTTTTTTTTCTACTGAACCAGAAAAATATAGTAGATTTAAAAATTAAGATAAGTATTTAGTATAAACTCTAAAACAGTCATATTAAACGATAAATGCCTTAAACATATGAAATTTAGTAGTTAAAAAAAAACATGTCCCAAAAAAAACATGTTTTTTTCACAGGTTTTTTTTTCAAGTCAGAAACAAACCGTTTTTTTACAACACTAGGTATGAATGGAAGAAACTGGCTCATGACAAAAAAAACACGAATGATATATATATATGTATATATAGGGTACTATTCAAAAACCGACATGTATAAAAATGCAGACATTTATTAAAGAAACATTTTTTGTAGTGCTTGGTGATATGTTGATTACATTCAACAAATGTAACCCTATCCTAACAATGTGTATCTGATCTTGTTTGTAGTATGCTGTAGTAACTCTTAAATACCGATAAATTTTCTTTAAAAACCGATAAATGTCCTTGTAATACCAACCTGTGCATTCGCCATTACATGTCCATGGCTGGCTGATGAATGGGGCATGCGCCATTGCGCGTCGCCGTTTCGTGAGGTACCGATCTGTCACCTCCGCAAATTCACACTTGAATAAACACTGCACTGCTTTTATAAAACCTGCCTCTAAGTCTGGAAAACTAATGGTTTGATAGACTCTTCTGGCAAGTCATTACCTTGCAGTTGCTTAACTAAATAGAAATATTACAACAAAAGTCATTGCAGTTTTTCGTGCGTTACGCTGTAGTAAAAAGGTTTCAGTTGTCACCCTGGTCCTGAAACTAACCACAAACTCCGCTAATATTTCCGCTAGAAAAATCAAAGTTTCATTCACCGCGCACAATTACGTCATGTCGCACAGTATCAGTCACAATCGTGATCTAGGCCGCATACATCACGGTACAACTATTTCCATTCGAACGGAGTAATGATTCAAATAACATGGAGCTCATGAGCACAAATTATTTTCTTTTAAAAACTAGCATTGAATAATTCATTCCCTCAGTTGTAACAACGAATGATAATATTTCTCATGTTGGTGATTTTTTCGGCCCAAGTGCTTAGTTGCTATGATAACTGTTTTGTGGGTTGTTTCTGACTTGCAACTATACATAGGACAAACAGCTAGAAAATTTGAAACCATATACAAGGAACACCTGAGAGCCCTCAGATGTACCTACCACTCAACATTCGCCGAACACTTGTTACAACACAATCATTCACACACTAATATACAAACAGATATGCAAATACTACAGATTAATAATCACAACAAAAACATGTTGACAATTCAGGAAAACCTTCACATACAAAAACCAATCAATAATGGTAAAAAAGTTATGAATGAATATATACACCTAACGAACCAAACCTTGTTCAAAACACTAAAACAGGAATAAATAACACATATCCTATAATCAAACATACCGCCACAGAATACACACAGCTCAGATTAAATATAAAAATAGGATCGGATGCAATAGTAGAAGTGAGTGAGTTCTGTTACTTGGGAAGCAAAATTACAACCGATGGCCGAAGCAGGAATGATGTTAAAAGCAGAATAGCACTAGCAAAAAGAGCCTTCATGAAAAAGAGAAATCTTTTAGTTTCAAATATTGATCTAGGAATCAGAAAGAACTTCTTAAAACTCTATGTGTGGAGCACAGCACTTTACGGTAGCGAAACATGGACTTTAGGAATACCGGAAAGAAAGAAACTTGAAGCATTTGAAATGTGGTGCTACAGAAGAATGCTGAAAATTAGGTGGACAGACAAAGTAAGAAATGAACGAGTTTTGGAAATTATGGGTGAGAAAAGAAGTTTATGGAAGAAGCTTACAGGAAGAAGAGACAGGCTGGTAGGTCATATTTTGAGACATGCTGGATTGGTTAATTTGTTAGTGGAGGGAACAGAACTGTAGAGGAAGACAGAGATTAGAATATATGAAGCAGATAATTGATGACGTGGGTTGTAGGGGGTATGTAGAGATGAAGAGGTTAGCACAGGATAGGAAGGGATGGAGGATTGCATCAAACCAGTCAAAAGACTGACGACAGCAAAAAAAAAAAAATGATCGCAGATTCAAAATAACAAATAGTTACACAACACATAATCTTTGGCTCACGACTTTTCGATGTCAACAACAACAAATAAGTTTATATACAGTTCGTGGCCGGTGAAATTACCCAGAATGCAGCCCACACAAACTTTGGACAGTAGTGATAGTGCGAAAACAGTAGCTTGTATGGAAACACGAACTTGCGCGTGTTAATGTATAAATAAAAACTGTAAGTACCTACTTAATATTTTCAGAAAACTGTACAAAAAGCAAAACAACAGCATTGTGTATATATATGTGTATATATGTTTATCTAGGTCACTGATGATGCCTTGAATAAAGGCGAAACGCGTATGCTATCAAAAGCATTTCTTTAGTTGCAAGTCAGAAACAACCCACAAAACAGTTAATATTTCTGCTCTTATACATAAGCTACAATCGAGTGCGTATTAATACAATCGCTGTATCGAGAAATGAATGTGATACCATGTTCTTCAGCTGCAATATATAAATACACAGAAATCACCAACTAACAAATAATATGTTGGTTTAAACGAAATAGATACTTTCTTTCGGCGTTCTGGCAAGTCAATTCTTAGGTAAATAGTATTGCTGTTAAATAACGCGCATCACCTCGATTTTGCTGTAATATCTCTGATCATTGTTATGAATACCGGGAGCGTTCCGGACACGCTGAGACATTGACCAAACTTAGCTTTGTATTACTACTGATTGATTGCTGGTCGGTTATTTGAACGCCATCCCACATTTCTTAGCTTATTATAACAGTAATAGCAGAATATAACGATAATATCTACATCGATATAATATAAATAAATAAAAATCAATCAATAATTAATATGTTGATTTCAGCAAAAAGTATACTTTTATTTCAGTGTCCTGGCTAGTAATTTCTTCGCATGTGTATTTTTTTTTTTTTTGCTGTCATCAGTCTTTCGACTGGTTTGACGCAATCCTCCATCCCTTCCTATCCTGTGCTAACCTCTTCATCTCTACATACCCCTTACAACCCACGTCCTCAATTATCTGCTTCATATATTCTAATCTCTGTCTTCCTCTACAGTTCTGTTCCCTCCACTAACAAATTAACCAAACCAGCATGTCTCAAAATATGACCTACCAGCCTGTCTCTTCTTCCTGTAAGCTTCTTTCACAAACTTCTTTTCTCACCCATCATTTCCAAAACTCGTTCATTTCTTACTTTGTCTGTCCACCTAATTTTCAGCATTCTTCTGTAGCACCACAGTTCAAATGCTTCAAGTTTCTTTCTTTCCGGTATTCCTAAAGTCCATGTTTCGCTACCGTAAAGTGCTGTGCTCCACACATAGAGTTTTAAGAAGTTCTTTCTAATTCCTAGATCAATATTTGAAACTGAAAGGTTTCTCTTTTTCATGAAGGCTCTTTTTGCTAATGCTATTCTGCTTTTAACATCATTTCTGCTTCGGCCATCGGTTGTAATTTTGCTTCCCAAGTAACAGAACTCACTCACTTCTCCTATTGCATCCGATCCTATTTTTATATTTAATCTGCTAGCATTGGTATCATTTCTGCTACATTTTATCACTTTTGTCTTACTTTGATTTATATTCAGTCCAAAATCTTCCTTCAGTATTTTGTTCATGCCATTCAGTAACTTCTGAATATCCTCAGCCCTCTCTGCTAACAAGAGCATCAGCAAATCGTAGCATACTGATTTTTTCTTCCTGGAAATTCCACATGGAAATTTTTCTTTCACTTTCTTCATTGCTTCTTCCAAGTTGAATATTAACGGGGATAGACTACAGCCTTGTCTCACACACTTTTTAACTGATGCATGTCTCTCGTGATTCTCTACTTTTATTACAGCCACTTGATTCTTATAAAGTTTATAGAGTATTCATCTATCTCGATACTTTAGACGTGACTTCTTTAAAATTTTGAACATCTTGTCCCACCTAACATTATCAAAAGCTTTTTCTAAATCAACAAATGCCATAAAAGTATCTTTGTTTTTCTTGATCCGCCCTTCAAGTATTAATCTTAAAGACAGAATTGCTTCCCTTGTACCGCGATTTTTCCTAAACCCAAACTGATCTTCACCTACTATCTCTTCTACTACCCTTTCCATCCTTCTATATATTATTCTGATTAGTAATTTTGAAGCATGTGATGTTAGACTAATTGTGCGATAATTCTCACATTTGTCGGCTTGTGGTTTCTTTGGAAGTGTGAAGATGATATTTTTATTAAAATCAGTTGGAATTTCTCCTGTTTCATAACTTTTTGATATCAGCTTGAATAATCTTTCGATTCCTTCCTCTCCTAGAGATTTAAGAAGTTTTGCAGGGATCTCATCAATTCCAACTGCCTTATTTGCTTTCAAGTCATTCAGGGCTTTATTAAATTCTGTCCTCAAAACAGGATCTCCCAAGTCATCCATGTCGACATCGCCATCCTTTTCCAATACACCATTGTTCAAGTCGTCCCCATCATACAGTTTCTCAGTGTATTTGTTCAGTCTGCCAGTAAAGGCCCCTGCCAGGCAGACCTCACACACAACGCGCCTGCACGCCGGGATACATATACGACTCCAAACAGGCGCAGAGGCATCAAAACAAACCAGGAAAACAAATAGAATCATCTAGAGGCTAAGTGGGACTATTTCTTACAGAGGTCGCCGTACTACCACACAACGGAATTCCTGCGCCAGGCCGCCTATATAAGCGTAGCCGGCCGCTCCACCGCCAGCTCCGGCCTGACCGCGGAACCAGCTTCAACTCTAGAAGACCACCGGAAGTTCGCGAGAAGTAGAAGCCGTCTCTCTCTACCCCGGATCAGGACCAGGCTAAATTTCTCGACGGTCATCCGCTAACTGTACCTCATTTGTTATTGTTTACCAGTGTTTTGTGTACATAGTAATAAACCTCAAGGAACCATTAAGTGTAGTTCACTTCAGTGGCGACAAGGTTGGGATAAGAACTCTCGACCATCATGGCTACGCCAGCAGCACCTACGGAATGGCAACAGTTCCTCCAAGGACTTCTACATCAGTTCTTCGAATCTCAGAGACAACTGATTGCGGAAGTCAGGAATCTCCGCCAACCCACGGCCCCGCCTCCGTTCCCAGCATTCAACGACGACGTCGAAGAATGGGAGACCTACGAGAAGCGCATAAAACAACACTTCGCAATTCATCACATATCCAAAGAAGAAGACCAGCGTTCATATTTCCTTTCCTGGAACCAATCGAAGATGTATGTCTTGCTCACCAAACTTCAGCCACAAGACCCCGACACCCTCACCTTCACGACCATCTGTACGACACTGAATGCATACTACAGACGCCGGTACCATGTCGTCGCGGCCCGCGTCGAATTCTATCAATGCCGGAAGAAGCCCGATCAGACGTATCGCCAGTGGGCGGCCGAACTCCAAGGCCTTAGCAGAAAATGTAAGTTTCAAACTCGTTGTTCCCACGAATCCTACGCCGACGACATGGTGCGTGATCACATCATACAGGCTGCACCAGATGCCGCACTCCGGCATGACGCCCTCAAGTTAGAGGACCCATCCCTGGAGCAGGTCATCGAACTTGCCTACAAATTCGAAATATCTACGGCCGCAGATCGCCGCCTGGAGTCCTGGGCGGATGTGGCCGCAATCCGAACCGACGTAGAGGACACACAGGACGTCGCCGCCATCCAGAGCTCCCAGTCGCGCTCCTCCCGACACCACAACCGGGGACCGCTTCCTCAGAAGGACATCGAACCGGCCCGTTCCGGCAGGGGCACCAAGTCTCGGCAGCAGCAGCGGATCCCGCAGCGCCGACGCCGCAGCCCGCTCCGCCTACCCTCCTGCCCCGCCTGTTATTCAGCACATGAGAGGGAAAATTGTCCGGATCGTTGGGCTGAATGCTCACGTTGCGGCAAGGAAGGACACCTGGCGTCCGTCTGCCGCACCAACACCACCAATGCCAATCCCGGCTCTCGCCGCCCAGGGTCTTACCAAGACAGGTTGAGCGGCGCACCTATGGATATCAATCAGGTAGACACTTCCACAGCATCCAAACTTTTTATTGACGTTACGGTCAATGGCAAGCCCCTGCGCCTACAAGTCGACACAGGAGCAGCAGTCTCATTGCTTAATTATACTACTTATGTGCAAATTGGCTCGCCCCCCCTCTCGCCGGCCCCCAAGCGCCTCCTGACATACAACAAACAGGAAATAGCACTCCTGAGGACAATTCACAGCAAACGTCATGTATAAGTCTGTACATCGTTCAGTCCCCTTTTAGTAGTTAACAGTTCTCTCACAGCAGACTTATTTGGACTGGACGCTTTCCGCTTATTCGGATTTTCAATTGAGGATAACATACACCTCGTATCTCAGCATGTTCCTTTTCCTGAAGTGGACGCCCTTTGCACCGAGTTTCAGGACCTGTTCTCACCAGGCGTCGGCTGTGCAAAGGACTTCGAAGCATCACTCCAACTCCGGCCGGACGTACGGCCTCGATACTTCCGGGCACGCCAGGTACCCGTAGCGCTTCAACAACCACTTCAGGAAGAACTTCAACGTCTCCAAGACGAAGGGATCCTCCAGCCGGTGCGGTTTCAGCCCTGGGCCACGCCGTTGGTCATAGTTCAGAAGCCAGGACGCCGCTTACGTCTCTGTGGTGACTTTAAGACCACCGTCAACCCGCATCTGCTGGTAGACGACTATCCACTTCCGAGACCGGACGACCTCTTCCGTAAACTAGCAGGAGGTACCTACTTTACAAAAATTGACCTGGCAGAAGCATACCTTCAAATCCCTTTGGATATCCAGTCCCGACAATACACAGTCATCAACACTCCCTCTGGCCTCTTCCAACTCAACCGGCTCATGTTCGGCTTGGCCAGTGCTCCAGCGATTTTTCAACGGTATCTCGAACAACTTCTCCA
>JARYHS010006518.1:7468831-7568122 GCA_031002005.1 Vandiemenella viatica
AAAAACTGCATGTTGTTGTATAATCGAAGTCTTGCTGTTAAAACATCTGTGGTCAGTTTCAATGGTCTCTGGTAGAATTAATAAGTCTGTGTATTAGCGATTTCTCTCTAAAAGTATTTAATTTTGTTTTTTAGTTGAAGTCAAGGCATTATAACATCTCTGGTCTGCGCCTTTTACCCTAACAACAGTGTGTTACATGATCTCTGGATTTTAAAGTGTCTCATAAAATTTCATCTTCTTGTGTAATCGAAGTCTAGTTGTTGTAACATCTCTGGTAGCATTACGTGAACTGTTCCATGCAGACAGTGTGTTACAGCATCTCTGGATTTTATAATTTACTCACTCATAAAATTTCATGTTGTTGTATAATCGAAGTGTTGCTGTTATAACATCTGTGGTCAGTTTCAATTAATAAGTCTGTGTATTAGCGATTTCTCTCTAAAAGTATTTAATTTTGTTGTTTAGGTGAAGTCAAGTTGTTATAACATCTCTGTTCTGCGCTTTTTTCGTTAACAACAGTGTGTTACATGATCTCTGGATTTTAAAGTGTCTCTGTTAAAATTTCATCTTCTTGTGTAAATGAAGTATTGTTGTTATAACATCTGTGGTAGCATTACGTGATCTGTTTCCTACAGACAGTGTGTTACAGCATCTCTGGATTTTATAATTTACTCACTCATAAAATTTCATGTTGTTGTATAATCGAAGTGTTGCTGTTATAACATCTGTGGTCAGTTTCAATTAATAAGTCTGTGTATTAGCAAGTTCTCTCTAATAGTATTTAATTTTGTTTTTTAGTTGAAGTCAAGGCGTTATAACATCTCTGGTCAGCGCCTTTTACCCTAACAACAGTGTGTTACATGATCTCTGGATTTTAAAGTGTCTCTGATAAAATTTCATCTTCTTGGGTAATCGAAGTATTGTTGTTATAACATCTCTGGTAGCCTTACGCGATCTGTTTCCTACAGACAGTGTGTTACAGTATCTCTGGATTTTATAATTAACTCACTGAAAAAACTGCATGTTGTTGTATAATCGAAGTCTTGCTGTTAAAACATCTGTGGTCAGTTTCAATGGTCTCTGGTAGAATTAATAAGTCTGTGTATTAGCGATTTCTCTCTAAAAGTATTTAATTTTGTTTTTTAGTTGAAGTCAAGGCATTATAACATCTCTGGTCCTGCGCCTTTTACCCTAACAACAGTGTGTTACATGATCTCTGGATTTTAAAGTGTCTCATAAAATTTCATCTTCTTGTGTAATCGAAGTCTAGTTGTTGTAACATCTCTGGTAGCATTACGTGAACTGTTCCATGCAGACAGTGTGTTACAGCATCTCTGGATTTTATAATTTACTCACTCATAAAATTTCATGTTGTTGTATAATCGAAGTGTTGCTGTTATAACATCTGTGGTCAGTTTCAATTAATAAGTCTGTGTATTAGCGATTTCTCTCTAAAAGTATTTAATTTTGTTGTTTAGGTGAAGTCAAGTTGTTATAACATCTCTGTTCTGCGCTTTTTTCGTTAACAACAGTGTGTTACATGATCTCTGGATTTTAAAGTGTCTCTGTTAAAATTTCATCTTCTTGTGTAAATGAAGTATTGTTGTTATAACATCTGTGGTAGCATTACGTGATCTGTTTCCTACAGACAGTGTGTTACAGCATCTCTGGATTTTATAATTTACTCACTCATAAAATTTCATGTTGTTGTATAATCGAAGTGTTGCTGTTATAACATCTGTGGTCAGTTTCAATTAATAAGTCTGTGTATTAGCGATTTCTCTCTAAAAGTATTTAATTTTGTTGTTTAGGTGAAGTCAAGTTGTTATAACATCTCTGTTCTGCGCTTTTTTTCGTTAACAACAGTGTGTTACATGATCTCTGGATTTTAAAGTGTCTCTGTTAAAATTTCATCTTCTTGTGTAAATGAAGTATTGTTGTTATAACATCTGTGGTAGCATTACGCGATCTGTTTCCTACAGACAGTGTGTTACAGCATCTCTGGATTTTATAATTTACTCACTCATAAAATTTCATGTTGTTGTATAATCGAAGTGTTGCTGTTATAACATCTGTGGTCAGTTTCAATTAATAAGTCTGTGTATTAGCAAGTTCTCTCTAATAGTATTTAATTTTGTTTTTAGTTGAAGTCAAGTTGTTATAACATCTCTGGTCTGCGCCTTTTACCCTAACAACAGTGTGTTACATGATCTCTGGATTTTAAAGTGTGTCTGGTAAATATTTCATCTTGTTGTGTAATCGAAGTCTAGTTGTTGTAACATCTCTGGTAGCATTACGTGAACTGTTCCCTACAGACAGTGTGTTACAGCATCTCTGGATTTGAGACTCCCTCCTCTGCGATCTTTGAGCCTCTGTTCTTTGATCGAGGAGCAGATGTTGACGATGGATGTGCCGTGACGTCACAGCCCGACAACAGGTGGTCGCGGAAGGGATAGAGGCGGGGGGAGGGGGGAGTGAATGCGAAATGATGAGACGGCGAGGGAAAGGGGTGGAGGGGGGTCTGTGACGTCAGCACGAGGGGAGAGGAGAAAATCCGTCCATTAAGCACCTTATTCCTGGAGCTGGCACAGGGGAGGATAAAAGAGGGAAGAGGGACGCGAGGTAATAAGCGAATCTTCGGGCGAGTTGCGAGTGTGAAATATCAATGCAGAAACTTTTCGCGTGACATGGTCTTGATGAGGTGCCAATGTGCTTCTTTGGCACTGCCGCGCAGTTCAGAAATTTCACGGTGCTAAGTTATTTCACGTTAGGATTGCATAAGATATCGTTCAGACACAGTTCATCCATCTGACTGTGATCTTTCCGAATTTATAATGTGCCAACTAGTGACTTTTTTGTGTATCGCCACGAGTCTAGAATAGTTCCAGTTTTTAGGATGAAAGATTATGACTGGTTGATCTGATCTGACCAAACATAAGCTTTACCTGTGTTTCACTCTTAGGATGAATAAAATCTGTTGAGCTTGAAGAACTCAGAAGTATTAATAGAGGCAGGCATTAAACACGAACAGGGACGATAGCGCTATCGTATAATTGTTTCAAAAGTCATAAACTCGAACTTGCTTCAATACAAACTAGACTTGTATTTGACCCTTAAAATTCGCTCTACAAAGTTTAAAAAATCCTGTTTGCTTCAAAAGCATCACGTTAATTTTTATTGAGACTGGGCAAACACTCATAATGTAATCATTAGTCATAGTATCTGTGACGGCCAGAGAACTTAATACACATTCCATATTATTAAACAGTTGAGCAACTCCAAAGAAATGAATTGCCAGAATAGTCTGATTCGGTGACATATTTGGTCTGATGTCCACTTAAAATAACCTAATAACTCATATACAGCGATAGTGTTGTAAAAAAAAAACAGTTTTTTTTTCTGACGCGAAAAAAAAACATGAAAAAAAATTGAAAAAAAAAACGTTTTTTTTTTCTGGGACATGTTTTTTTTCATAACTACTAAATTTCAAATTTTTAAGGCATTTATCGTTTAATATGACTGTTTTAGAGTTTATACTAAGTACTTATCTTACTTTGAAATCTACTATATCTTTCTGGTTCAGTAGAAAAAAAAAATACAAAAATATTGGTAACATTGACTGAAGTTTTCTTTTACGAAAGGGGACTTCGCGAAAAGGCTAGGTTGCGTGAGAAGGAATCCCCGTTCGGCCGTTCCCCATTGTTTGGATTGATACTCGCTATTTGAACTAGTGCTTCCAGGCCCTACAAATTTATCTGTAGACCTACCAAACTTTTCAAAAAATTAGGAAATTTAACTACGGTTTTTTGCCTCTTTTTATTACTTGTTGTGCTTTCCTTATATTCGTATACTTGTTAAACTCGCAGCGTATAGTGATAATACTGAGTCATTGTCAGTAATTATGAATAATTTCCTTGCAACTGTTGGCGTAAACCAACGATTGAAAACAAATAAAGCTCCTATTTTGTATGATAATAGATTTAAATTCAAACTTAAAAGACCGTAATGCAGAACTATCGGCGCAGTAAAAATTGCTTGCCATACGACAAATAAAATAAATAAAATCGGCGCAGTCTTCATTCACAGTGTCTACTTTGCTCACAACGTAAAATTGCAATCTCAAAAGCTTTTTCATGCAATACAACCAGTAAAAGAAAATGTAACTATTTCTGAAGTTATGGATCTAGAGGGGACAGAAGAAGAAACAGAAAATTCCAACTCCGACCGAACTAGTGAATGCGGTACCGAAATACAAGATGAATAAAAAATTATGTTACCTATATAGATACATTTATGAATCATTATGTAAGATATTATATGATTTAGTAAGGTTTAAAACATACATGTAAAATGTAAGTTCCATAAATAAAACTATAATTTATCAAATATATTGTTTTCTGAAAAAAACACCAAATTTAGAAGAAAAAAAAAAACGAGGGTGCTAGGTTTTATTTCATGTTTTTTTTCACAAATCTGAAAAAGTCATTTTTTTTCAGTTTAAAAAAAAATTCTATTTGCTTCGAAAGCATCACGTTGTTTTTTATTGAGACTGGGCAAACACTCATAATGTTATCATTGGTCATAGTATCTGTACCGGCCAGAGAACTTAATACACATTCCATATAATTAAACAGTTGAGCAACTCCGAAGAAATGAATTGCCAGAATAGTCGATTCGGTAATATATTTGGTCTGATGTCTACTTAAAATAACCTAATAACTCACATACAGCGAACATGAAGAAAGACTATTAACGAAGGTGATCAGTAAAACACCTAAAAAGCAAACAAACTATAATGCATAAACTTTGGTCAAGCAAAAGCATGATATAGATGAGAGCTGAGGCGCTGGGCTTCGCTGACATTGATAACGGTTAATCTAACTACCGCTAGATAGAAGCACCAAATACTACAGAGATGTGGGTATAGTGGTGTGTGTGTTTTGTTCAGGTTGGTTGTATTCCGGTGAGGTCTGTGACAGGAAGGGATAGCTTCAGGTGTTTACGTCAGGTTGGGGGCTGAAGGACAGCGTACATCAAGTGGAATCACAAAGATATTACTACTAATGAGTCAGAATTGTTATCATCCTACTACTAACCACCAACCTAGTCATTCACCGTATTTTATGCTACTCAGAATGTAATGCCATGATATATACATTTCAAGTCTTCAACAAGCAATCCTTTCCTCACCTAATGATCATAACCAACCTTTAGTTTCTTATCTGTGTATCTAATAAGCTGACTCTTCTTTTCATTTATCTTCATCCCATGTTTACCAACCCAATAACTAGATATCCTGTCCAGATCACCCTGCAGCTGTTTCGTACAGATCATCTGATTTTAATTAAACGCTCTATATTTAAAATTAAAATCGGGGAAGAAGGTAATAATGAAGGCATGATATATACAATTGGAACAAAATTGAAGGAAGAGAGGAAAGTTTGTGACGTTGATTAGTAAAAAACGGGGACACAAAATGGCTGACAATTTCCAGGAGCAGGATTGTCAATGGTTGGACGAGGTAGCCTTTGCAACACTTTAACCTACAATTAGCCAATTATATCTAAAAACGATTTTAACCTGCGTACTCATTAATTCGGTTTCAGTACAAATTTTTCATATACAAGCAGTTCCCAAAAATGTGTAGCTAATTAACTTTGTTAAAGCAATATGCTACCAATCAAACGGTGGGTTATCAACGGGCTTATTCTGCGATAACAATAACGCTCAAAATGCGCGCTTAGAGTAATTACAGAGGGCTCCACCCTCGCTAATTATGTTAAATAATACATTGCTTTGACACTCCAACATGGCGGGCGGAAAAAACGGAATGCGAGGATATTAGCAGCGGATATATTTATCGGGTTTTAATTTTTCGGCTATTTGAACACTCCTTTTAAACTAAACCTGTGCTGTTTTAAACTCGCTTCTGAGCACGTCGAAAATGACACGTTGAATGCAGTGCCACGCAATCAATTTCTTTGAAGTTTTTCAACTAAATAAAATTGCCTATCTGGCTCTGAACTGTCTCGTACGCGCGACCTCCATAGTTATTACTTTATAATAATAATTGATACAATTGTGATGGAGCGAATGCTCCGGCGGCAATTTCCCTACACACCCATCTTTCTCCTTTCCTCTTCCAACCTACTTTTACCCTCTACTAATTTTTACTTTAAATCCCTTCAATGTTTCCGGTAAAGTATTCATTACTTCTCTTGCAATTTATTCCAGTCCCTAACACCCTTTCCTACGAAAGAAGATTTTCCCACACCCTTGTGTCTGAAATCAAGTGCCAGCTTGTGGTCATGGTCATCTTTACCCTTCCAAGTATCTCTCTTAATTTATCGACCAATATCTTTCCATGCTTCATCACCAATATACGCCTTGTACACTCCCATGATCTCTTCACCCTCCTTCTATCCTCCAATGAATCCCATTCCAGCTCCTTTATCATATCCGTCACTGATTGCATTCTGCGGTAATTTCCAGAAACAAATCTAGCAGCCCTTCTCTGCACCCTCTCCAACTCCTGTAATTGATACTCAAAATGTGGGTCCCATACTGCACCACCATATTCAAGCAATGGTCTGACCAAAGTTTTGTACCCCAATTCCCTTACTTCTCTCGTGCATCCCCTCATCACTCTTTCCAACAGGTGAAGGATTTTGAACCTTTTCCCTACCACCTGTCCAATGTGTCCTGCCCAGTTAAGACTGCTATCAAATGTTATGCCGAGGTATTTACATTTCGACTCTTCAATAAGTAGCTCCTTCCCCACTTTATAATCATAAACAACCTTTAGCTTATTATCTGTGTACCTAATAAGCTGGTTCTTCTTTGCATTTATCTTCAACCCCTGTTGACTCACCTAGCTGGTTATGCTATCTAGATCACCCTGCAGCTGTCTACAGTCTTCTATTGTTTTAATCCTTATATATAACATTATGTCAACTCCTAACAATCTAATTTCTGACAGTAATCCATTAACACAGTCATTCATTAGAATAACGAATAACAATGGTCCCAATACTCTACCGTGTGGCACTTTAATTTTATTTTTACTTCCACTTATTTTGATACTACATTTCATACCCTAACTTATGCTCATGATTTTCTCTAAAACCAGTTTAATTGCTATGTACTTAAAAGTTTGTGTGTGTATTAGTATATACACTCACAAGAAGTGAAACTTGTATGTATTTTCTGTGCATTTTTTGTGTATTTTTTGTGTATTTTTTGTTTTGTTTCTTTCGCACTTTTTCTTTTGTTTTTTTGTTTCTTTCGCAGTTGAGTAAACAAAAGATATTACTTTATTTCATTTTTCCAAATTATTCCCGTAAACAAATGAAGATTATCAGAAATTTAAAACCCACGTAGCGAAATTTAAATACCTAGGTTACAACCTCAGCTACTGCCCAGAAACCGAAATACAACAAAAAATCACAAATTTCACGAAAGTTACAGGAATAATAAATAACACCTTCAGATCATCTCTTGTTCAACGGCACGCAGGAATCAGGCTATATAACGTCCTGGCTAAACCTACACTACCATATGGCAGCGAGGTCTGGACACTACGCAAAGGTGATGAGCGGAGATGTGATTTATGAGGAGAACGGCTGGCTACACATCACGAGACAGAAAGAGATCTGATGAAATCCTTAAAGAACTCAAAGTCAAACCAATTCTCCAAACTATGCAAACCTACAGAACATCTTGGACAGACCATGTCGGTACTAAGGATGAAGACGGACCGGATCTCACGGAAAATTCTCAAATACCATCCCAGAGGGAAGAGAGATGTAGAGATGGGTCCGAGCGTGGTGGGTGAACGGTTAACGTTCTGGCCTCGCATTCGGGAGGACGCGGGTTCGAATCCCCGTCCGGGCATCCAGATTTGGGTTTTCCATGGTTTCCGCAAACCAATCCAGGCGAATGCCGGGATGCTTCCTTCAAAATGGCCATGGCCGAATTCCTTCCCGTTCCTAGTCCTCAGACACCAGGCCTAATACTGCATTGGAAGAAGAAGAAGATTTAAAGCACACTTCGCTAAATCATAGAGTACTCCATTTGGCCTTAGTCTGCATTCTGTGTTTAGAGCTTTTGTATCTGAGAACATCTGGGTCTAGTGAATTACTGCGCTGGTTTAGTCCAGTTTCAGATCATACTGAAGGTGTGTCATGAAATCAATTGTGATTATTCATGCTACACGAACTAATAATCCTGATGTAGACAATGTCGTTACTCCACTAAATGTAGTTTGCGATGCATTTCCTGTGTTTAGCCGCGTCCACATCGTTTGATTCTGTAGCGGTAATATTAGCGGAGATTGTGGTTAGGTTAAAATGGAGTCTGGACTAGAATATTCTTGTTACAGGTTAAAGCACTAAGAATTTAATTGTTATTAATAATTAATAAGCTGCATTCACGAGCGCCATATTAGTCACGACGTGTATCGCGATGCGAACTAATCCCCAAAATCTTGGACAAAAATCTGATAGTCGTTCTTTAATGACGGATTGAACGCTGGTTTTCTGGCTAATAACTAACAAAAAACAATTAAAAATACTGATGCATGTATCAATGAGCAAAATAATTAATTAATAACGCGGGTTTCTGTCTCATAACTAGAAAAAAACAATTAAAAACTTAAATTACACATTGTCCGTTGTAGAGACGAATGATAATATTTCTGCATGAAAATGAAAGCTTTTATCGAAACAGTGATCAAATAATATGATGAAAGCATCAGTATTGAGCGAATATACGAGGCGCGTCCAGAAAGTAAGATCCGTTTGGTAATAAAATGAAATTGTACACAGATACAGAAGAAATTTTTATTGCACAAAATTCTACAACTCGTTAAACTACTTTTCCACATAACTTTCGAAATTTTGCAGGCATTTGTCATAGCGTGGCACCAGGTTTTCTATACCTTCTTCATAGAAATCTGCCGCCTGTGTCTTCAACCAGTTGGAAACAGTTTCTTTCAGCTCGTCGTCATTGGTGAAGTGATGACCGCCAAGGAAAGACTTGAGATGTAAGAACAGATGAAAGTCTTGCCAGTTCTTCTGTAACCAAAGGTGGACGCCCACTTCGTTCTTCATCGTGCACATCACTACGCCCGCCATTGAACTGTCGGACCCTTCTTCTCACCATCGAATCACTCATCGCATTTGGTCCGTAAACATCGCAAATTTGCCGATAAATTTCACTTGGTTTCACTTTCCTCGCATTCAGAAACCGAATCACAGACCTGATTTCACAGGCGGCGGGATTTTCAACCAACGCCGACATTTCAAACAAGCACAACAAAGCGTACGTAACTGACAGCGATCTCCAAATGGCGCACGTTCTTCCCCTTGATACACATCGTCTACAGCGCATGTGCGGAACTGCAATCGCAGCGCTGCAGCGGAGATAAATTGAAACGGAACTTACTTTCTGGACGCGCCTCGTAGATAGATAAAAAGCAGGTATTAAACAAAAAATAATTACAAATACTGGTGCATGTCTCGCTGTTTAATAATGGCGACTCCTCTGGATATAAGTATCACGTGATTCAATGTTCTACGCGAGCGGAAAACGTTGCGGCGCATGCGCAATGATAGTGTAACTCGTAATCTGTAACTTGTAACTCGTAAGTCGTAACTTGTAATATGTAACTTGTAATACGTAACTCGTAACTTGTAATATGTAACTCGTAATTTGTAACTCGTAACTCGTAATTTGTAACTCGTAACTCGTAATTTGTAACTCGTAACTTGTAATATGTAACTTGTAACTCGTAACTTGTAATATGTAACTTGTAACTCGTAACTCGTAATTTGTAACTCGTAATTTGTAACTCGTAACTTGTAACTTGTAACTCGTAACTTGTAATATGTAACTCGTAACTCGTAACTCGTAACTCGTAACCTGTAACTTGTAACCTGTAACTCGTACCTTCTAACTCGTAACGTGTAACGCTAAAAAATTTCTTTGTACCGCGGATAATAAAGTTTTACTTAAATTGTATGTGGATTGTCACTCTCACATATACACTTATAACAGAGGAAATTTTTTTTTTACTTACGGCTTTACGCTTCGTCGTCGTCGAGGTCATTAAAGGCGGGATGGTTCTGGGCACAAATAACGGGAAGGAATTCGGCCATGGCGTTTTGCAGGAAGATTCCCGGCATTCGCCTGGAGTGATTTGGGGAAACCATGGAAAACCCAAATCTGGATGACCGGACGGGGATTCGAACCGGCGTCCTCCCGAATGCGAGGCCAGAGCGTTAACCGCTCACCCACCACGCTCGGTAACAAAGGGATATTATATCTTAAAATTTAGACTAGATACATCAAAATGGAGGTTGTATTTGAATCAGGGGACAAATTTCGTATAGAAATGATGTTTATTTCTTAAACACCAAAATGGTTGTTCCCAGTATAATTGAAGACATGGGTTGTAAAGGGTGTGTTGAGGTGAAGAGGTTAGCGCAAGATAGGAAGGGATGGAGGATTGCATCAAACTAGTCGAAAAACTAATGACAACAGAGGGTCTAAGGAAGGAAGGAAATTTTTTAATATAGTTTCTTGGTCCTTCGGTCGTATTGGAACACTGGTGGCTCAGATATTAGGGGGCGTCCATAAATTACGTGAGGTGAAATAGGGGGGGGGGGGTCCGGCGAAATCTCACCAAATCTCACCAGGGGGGAGGGGGGGTCTACGGAAATCTCACGTGAGATTTTGCGAAAAATTTGGGGACAGTAGAGCCAAAAAAAAGGTCTACAATTTGCGCCTAAGTCGATTTTAGGAGGGTATTTCGTTAGAGGGGGGGGGGAGGGTCCGGCCAGATCTCACGAAATCTCACCAAGGGGGAGGGGGGGTCCAGAAATCCGGAAAAACACCTCACGTAATTTGTGGATGCCCCCTTACCGCCCGCATCTTAGTACTTCGCTCGGCGGCAGCCAATATCGATAGTCGATATCTCGAGCGACGGCGACGGCTCTCGAAGGAGCTAGCGACCGGGAGAGCTAGTCGATATCTGTGACAGACGCCGACCAATCAGATAAGAGAAGACGTGGCGGGTAGGCTACCGCCTTGATTTCGCAAGGACGTTGAACCGCGCTTCAAGAAATTCCGTTATCAATCTATATCTATAAATCGAAACCGGATAAATTTGAAAAATAAAAACTCAGAAACTAATGATCAGATTTCGATGCGGCTTTCACCGTTTTAAAGCTTAGAATCTCTATTCAGTTGTTTGGTATATCTTATGATTCTACGTTACATAACGCTGGAGCATTCAATGAAATTTTTAACTTGTGGTGAAAAATACCAAAGATGGAACCACTAGATGTGGCATACCTAAGGATTGCAATCCCGCAGTGTTTTCAATCGCGCGGGATTTAAGCCAATCCCGCGGGATCCGTGCGGGATTGGTACAAACAGTTTTTTAACGCATATATTTAAAACATAGTTACTTAAAACGTTAATAAATTAAATAATAATTAAATTAATAAATAATTTTTAATGTTAAATAATAAAAATTAACAGTTAACAATATTTTGATTGGCAAAATGACATTAAAACTTTTTAGCGTGTCTTAAGTGTATTTCCAGGTTTTACATTTTTGTTTTTTAATATAAATAAATTTTCACATAAGTTTACAAATATGGTTTTCTTAATGGCCAAGTTACCAGAGTATGAAAAAAAATATATATATATACATTCCATAACACCGATAAAAGCATTCCATTTCACAAAGTGAAGTGAATATACTCTGTAAAGTTTAGACTTGACTCAGAACAAGATTTCATAACTTTTTGTCACTGCACAAGCACGAGACTTGGCCTTTTTTTGCGTGATTCATTATTATATCTCCTCATTCCTTGATTGATATTACAGTTGATTCAATGTTATTAAAAGAAACTAACTTACTCACCAACACGTAAACTGTCAAGTATTTCAGATTTACTTATGTGGCGTAACGACGTTTTTAGAGTGGAAATTATTGGGGTTTTTTTATTGGTAAGAAAGGAGACTTTCTTGGCGAATGATTGCAGTGAAGTCCTCATAGATTGTATCTCCGGATTTCATTGCAAACACACGAAACTACACACGTGAGGAAGACGGCGGAGACGGCAGCTGTCGAAGTATGGTGTTCTTGCAACACAATTCGTCGATACACCCGTGAAAAATTCATTATTACTTTTTTTGCCTTTAGTCGAAATAATAAGGAGAAGAGGGATTAATCGAAAGCCTGAACGGCACATGCAAGCAGGTGGCTTTCGTCAAAGAAAACGCATTGAGGCAGCGGCCAAAACAACAATAAGTCAAATGATATACAATTTCCTTTTGATAGCTGTTAAATAAATAGGTACGCTATCGTTAAAATTACGATAACATTAGTTTCATATCAACGAATAATCAAATTTTCAGTCGCAAATTAGGAAATTGTCACAATTACTTTATCTGCAAATACAGAAAATAGGAATAATGAAACCGTGAATAGAAAGCTGTAACCGTGTAGTTCAGATAACGTGTGCGACACTTAAAAAATAATTACATAGTTAGAAAATCGTACTAAATACGCACATAACTCAAATTACAGAAATGTGTACTCCAAACAAACGTAAGTTTTTATTAATACGTAAAAGTGTATCTATTTACTTAGGAATGACGAAGGTTGACAAAAACAAACGTTTGTTCACACGCGCCAAATGCCAACTGCTCTGGTACAGCAAACAGTGCAATACATGCGATAGAGACCGAGTGGGGCAGCGAGTCACGCACTGACACGCGTTTCCGCCGGATTTTGCGGATTGCGGATCCGCTTAATTTTGTGCGGGATCCGCCAGACTGTCTAATGATGCGGGATCCCGCGGGATTGCGGGATCCCGCTTTGCTGGATTTCAATCCCTAGGCATACCCCGCAACTTCAATGTGTCTGACCATAGCATATAATTAAAGCATAAAAAGTACGTAGTTAATAGTAATACCTGTGTTGCATACGCCACACTAAACAAAGCTTGAAATTTCTTTCCTTTAACTGGGGTAATTTAAAAGTAGGTTTTCCATTTGTTTCAGGTACGTGTTTGCGAGTACAGACGCTATGCGTTGAGGCTGATTCGTGTTGAGGCACTAGAATCTCGATTGCTGATGGAAATTATCTCGTATCGAGTATTACGGTAAGTGTTGAGATAACAGTCTCCCTTAGTAATGGATTGACCGTATATCAACACGACAGCTTTAAGTCTTCGCACTTGTTATCAACATGTGTCATCTGCCGACAGCGGTGTAATATAGACACAGGAACATAACTGAATAGTACCCCATGTTAACTAATATTTATTAGACTATAACAATCCTCCTTTCAATATAAAATTATTACAAAAATCATCTGCTAACATTTCAGGAAATCTATCATATACAAAAATCGATAGCAATGGGAAAAACAATAATAAATGAATTCACGAATTTAACCAATAAAACATTATACAACACACTAGAAACAAAACAAAAACAAAAAACAATCTCAAAACAAGAAAATGAATATAGTCATTCAGACAATAATTACAAGCAATAACTCAAACAGAGACATAATCTAATGCAATGGACAACACAGATACAATAACAACAGGAACTACGTTGGATCTGGTAAAAGCAAAACAAGCTGTGTGTAAGGCCTTGTACACACTTGTATACAAAGTCGAGCGATTCTTGCATCTAGACAATGTCTATAAAAAAAATCGTGCAATTGTATACAGACAATCGAGAGACAAATTCAAGTCTATAGACATTCTTTTGAAACAAAGTCGTTAATATTTAACTGTACCACATTAAATGTTTTATCGCATGTTTACATCCGGAAGGATCGCCGTTATTCAACAATGTTGCATGTACTAGTGTTCTTAGTGACTTTGTATTTAGTTATATATGTTAGAGGTAGATGGTTCCATTATATGCTTGGAGTGCAGTTATGGTAAGAAATGAAATTTGGAATCACATTCATATCGCGATACATTCAGTGTAGTCTATTAACGGTTGTGTGATAAGTTTTTATTTTCATGTAAAAATATTAGCATTTGTATGTACAGCGGTTGGAATGAGCTTTTTTTTTTGCTGTCGTCAGTCTTTAGACTGGTTTGATGCAATCCTCCATCCCTTCCTATCTTGTTCTAACCTCTTCATCTCTACATACCCCTTACAACCCACGTCCTCAATTATCTGCTTCATATATTCTAATCTCTGTCTTCCTCTACAGTTCTTACCTTCGACTGTTCCCTCCATTAACAAATTAACCAATCCAGCATGTCTCAAAATATAAGCTACCAGCCTGTCTCTTCTTTCTGTAAGCTTCTTCCACAAACTTCTTTCCTCACCCATCATTTCCAAAACTCGTTCATTTCTTACTTTGTCTGTCCACTTAATTTTCAGCATTCTTCTGTAGCACCACATTTCAAATGCTTCAATTTCCTTTCTTTCCGGTATTCCTAAAGTCCATGTTTCGCTACCATAAAGTGCTGTGCTCCACACAAATAGTTTTAAAAATGTTCTTTCTAATTCCTAGATCAATATTTGAAACTAAATTTTTTTATTTTTCATGAAGGCTCTTTTTGCTAGTGCTATTCTGCTTTTAACATCATTCCTGCTTCGGCCATCGGTTGTAATTTTGCTTCCCAAGTAGCAGAACTCACTCACTTCTCCTATTGCATCCGATCCTATTTTTATATTTAATCTACTAGTATTGGTATCATTTCTGCTACATTTCATCACTTTTGTCTTGCTTTGATTTATATTCAGTCCAAAATCTTCCTTCAGTATTTTGTTCATGCTATTCAATAACTTCTCAATACCCTCAGCCCTCTCTGCTAACAAGACAATGTCATCAGCAAATCGTAGCATAGTGATTTTTTCTCCCTGAACACTTATGCCACTTGAGTTATTTAAGTTTATAAAAAATATTTTAGTTATGAGCTAGAAATCTGCTTTAGAGCCGTTATTGTTGACGGCCTTAGAAGCTAGTTATCGGCGAAAATTGATTGCAAGGTAGGTTATCAGATGACTTCTTCCAAAATGTTCTACGATATAGAATCTCTGAATACAAAAGCAGGCCAAGGGTAAATGAAATACATTGTGATCTAACTATATTTGTTTTAAATTTTTAATAATTTACATTTGTTTACGAGAATAACTTGGAAGGGACGATCGTCCAATCGAGTGCGAAAGAAACATCAAAAACATACAAAAATACAATGAAGTTTCACTTCTTCCATGTATACACACTGATTCACGCGCCAGTTTTTAATTGTATTTGTGCGATGTAGATGGTTTCATTATACGATCTGAACGGTGTTATAAGTAAATAATTTTTTTAATCATGTTTATATCCCGATATGATGAATGTGTCGCTTTTGATAAAAGTTTTCGTTTTCATGCAGAAATATTAGCACTGATCTTTACTGCAAAAGGAATAAGTTATTTAAGCATATTTAAAAAAAATTATTTACTACCCAAAGATCTGTCATCAACCCGTCATTTTTTAGTGACTGAGAATCCAGTTATTAACGAAAATTGATTGTAAGAACGGTTGTTAGTCTATAGTTCGGATCTTTAGGAAAAGTCATATTTTTTTCCTGCCTTCTTTTTGAGCTCAAATGCTGAATTAAATACAGTTCAACGTTTCTGAATGTATGTTACCGAGCGTGGTGGTGTAACGGATAGCGTTCTGGCCTCGCATTCGGGAGGACGGCGGTTCGAATCCCCGTCCGGGCATCCAGATTTGGGTTTTCCATGGTTTCCCCAAATCACTCCAGGTGAATGCCGGGATGCTTCCTTCAAAAGGCCATGGCCGAATTCCTTCCCATTCCTTGCCCCCATCCTTTCCGTCTCTAAAGACCACGTTGTTAAAAAGGGACGTTAAACTGTTACAAAAAAAAAAATAAAAAAAATGAATGTATGTAAATGTAATCTATGTAGCATATAAATCCATATTTAGACAATTTTCGTAGTTTTGGTCATATTTCGATAATATTTATGGTCATATGGTCATATTTTGGGGAAAAATCTGGTAGTTTTTTTAATAGTACCGGGAATTCACTAGATATGGATGAGAAAAAAATATTTTTTTAACTTGTTGATTAATTCCTCGTCGACGGCTAAGGTAATTAGAGGCTGGATGAGACTGGGGTCAAGGAACGGGAAGGAAATTGGTCATGGCCTTTTTTAAAAAAGGAAACATCCCGGCATTCGCCTGGAGTGATTTGGGGAAACCATGGAAAACCCAAATCTGGATGCCCGGACGGGGATTCGAACCCGCGTCCTCGCAAATGCGTAGAAATATACAGGTGGCGGGAAAAAAAAACTAATTTTCACTGTGTTCAGAATTGACCAGTCAAGAATTAAAGTTATGTATTAATGTGTCTCTCTAAACGTAATGTTCCGCCCGCCTTTTAATCTCAGCAGCATGCCTGTGTCGATCAGCGTCAATCAATATCTCAATGAAATATCCTCAGTCATCGTTAAATCTGCAGTGGATCAGTGAGTAGACCTACCAACATGCCGAAAATAAAATTTTCTCAAAGTGCGAAGTTACGTAAGGGAATTTAGAGAGGAGAGTTTTAAAACAGATGAAATAGTTCATTTCTGTAAATTATCGCAAATTAAAGTGACTTCAACAAAACAATTTAATATCTAAGTTCGCAATGGAGCAGCAAGTGCCTGGAAGCAAATTATGCTGTCTACATGGAAGCTACACTACTAGATAAAATAAATGATATGTAATTGAGCATGTTTTGATGTACAGTATAGTAAATTTAAATGTTTGGTGATATTTTGTCATTTTTAGGTCATATTTACCCCATTTTTAAGGTCATATTTGCCTGCATATTTCTCTGTTTTTTTGTCGTTAAGATGAAAACTCTACTTATCAGATATATTCGTCCAAGGTGATCTTACATATAAAAGCTCTGCATACAAAATACTGACCAAGACTAGATGCAATAATCTATAATATAGCGAAATGTACCTTAAATTTTTAATAATTTTCATTTGTTTACAAGAATAACTTGGTAGTTCCTATCTGCTGTACAAAAAGAATAAATATAAAATAGTTCGTCCGCTCAAGTGAGAAAGAAACATCGAAAACACAAAAAATACACAAGAAAGACACAGAAAAATACAAATAAGTTTCACTTCTTGCGCGTGTACGCACTAATAAACGCACGAAGGGGTTTTTCCTCGCTACTAACAAAGCAGAAATATAAATATAAATTTAATCTTTACCATATATTAAATTACATAATATCGATACTCTTATTGGAATGTTAATCTTTGATGTAATGGATAATCTTTTTCCGGGTATTCTATCGTACTATATTTTTAAAAAACTGAACAAATAAATAACCAGAATTACATAGTCAAAAAGCAATGTTAACAGGATTTAAAGAGTAGAGTGTTTTATGTGTGTTGGTGTTTGATCTTTGGTGGCTATCTCGTGTAGGAGTGTTCATCTGTGATGCAGTGTACTCTGTGGAGCCTATCTGTTCTCGGTACGAACGAATTATAATTTCTCGCTCCGTTCCGCGGTCACATAAAGTTATAAGATATACCACAGATTTTAGCCTACACCATAAGCTATGAAACTATGAAAATAACATCCAAATTGGTTCTCTAGTTTTCACGTGATGCCTGTTCAAACGGACAGACACACACATCCCGATTAAAGATTTACAGTAGTTTGGAAGTGGATAGTGATGAAAAGATCTTAAAAATCAGAGGAGTAGGTCTATCAATGAATCGTATTCACGAATATAAAACGGTTGTAGTTTGAATATAGCCTTCCCCTCCTTTTCCTTCTACGCGCATGTAACAAGCCGAATGGTATGTCTTGACATACCAATCGGAAACCGGCGCAGACCATTGTCAGGCAGCGAACAATTTGTTCAGCGAATCCTTGTACCGGTCGCTCGGTTTTCGAATATGTCCCCCTGTATATCGACCTCTGTATTAGGTACCACCCTTTATAGCGTCGGAAGCGTCAGCCACTGATGCAACAGGTTGTCGCGACAGTGAATCAACAAGTGGTACACTCGGACACGTAAGTCGCGCAACGAAACTTGCCAGTCACGGAATAAACAGATGTATGTTACCGAGATTGGTGGTGTAACGGTTAGCGTTCTGGCCTCTCATTCGGGAGGACACTGGTTCGGATCCCCGTCCGGGCATCCAGATTTGGGTTTTCCATGGTTTCCCAAATCACTCCAGGCAAATGCCGGGATGCTTCCTTAAAAATGCCATGGCCGAATTCCTTCCCATTCCTTGCCCCCATCCTTTTCCGTCTCTAAAGACCTCGCTGTTGAGAGACGTAAAGTTGTTAAAAAAAAAAGATGTAGATGTTGCAACACAGAAAATAAGCGAAGATCTTCATAGTGTGATTATTAATTTGGTGACCTTTGTTGAGCATGTAAAGGTCTCCTTTTGACTTCTAGTTTTCGAGTGATATTACACGTGGAAGCTTATGGCGATTATTAAATCTCCTTTGTTCACCCAGCCCTTAATTAAAAACCTGTATCAGGGGTCATCGCGCGTTTTATTTTCTAGTCATTTTTGTCGTTTATAGGAATCTATCCGTTTAGTTAAAAATCTGTGAGTGGGCCGCGTGTGTTTGTCCCTTTATCTAGGCAACCCGCAAAAACGTCCGAACTAATTTCGATGGTAATTGAAAGCTTATGGCGCATCTACGTAACCAAGGAACGTAGCGAGAAATAATAATTTGGTTGTACTGGGAACAGATAGTAGGAGAACATCAGTTTGGGTTTAGGGAAAACCGCGGTACGAGAGAATCGATTCTGCATTTAAGATTAATACTTGAAGGTTGGATCAAGAAAGACAAAGATGCGTTTGTAGATAAAAAAAAAAGAACCTTTGATAATGTTGGTTGGGACAAGATGTTAAAAATGTTAAAGAAATCAAGTCTAAAATATCAAGATAGAAGAATACTTAATAAACTGTATAAGAATCAAGTGGCTATAATAAAAGTTGAAAATCATGAGAGATATGCATCAGTTAAAAAGGGCGTGAGAGTCTATCCCTGTTAATATTCAACTTGTATGTAGAAGAAGCAATAAAGAAAGTAAAAGAAAAATTTCTAGGTGGCATAAGTTTTCAGGGAGAAAAAATCAGTATGCTCCGATTTGCTGATGACATTGTCTTGTTAGCAGAGAGGGCTGAGGATATTGAGAAGTTACTGAATGGCATGAACAAAATACTGAAAGAAGATTTTGGACTGAATATAAATCAAAGCAAGACAAAAGTTATGAAATGTAACAAAAATGATACAAATAATAGTACTGCAGATTAAATATAAAAATAAGATGGGTAAGCGATAGAAAAAGTAAGTGAATTCTGTTACTTGGAAAGCAAAATAACAAAGGATGGCCGAAGCAGGAATGATGTTAAAAACAGAATAGCACTAGCAAAAAGAGCCTTCATGAAAAAGAGAAACCTTTTAGTTTCAATTATTGATCTAGGAATTAGAAAGAACTTTTTAAAACTCTATGTGTGGAGCACAGCACTTTATGGTAGCGAAACATGGACTTTAGGAATACCAGAGAGAAAGAAAAATCGAAGCATTTGAAATTTTTCCGTAATAACTGATCATTTTCAGGAGTGGCTATACTCAACATTTGATTCATAATATTTATGATTACAGAAAAGTACATAACGCAAATATCGGTCGTGTTCATTATACACCCAATAATTTTAACGACAGTCGGTCAAGAGAAAACAGTACAATATGTCTTCTGGAATTAATTGGGGAAAAAGCTACATATTGAGGCGAAAGCCAATTCATGCTACATGGGGTTTCAACAGATGCCAAAATGGATCCACGTAGTTTATGGACGGTCCACAAGCAGTGAAAGAACAAAAAATACCACCCAAAACCACAAGTTTTCAGCTGCCTCGAAAACGTGGGCCTAATGAGGTGAAAGCCGTCGGGGTTTCACAATGGAATATTCCCCTATCTGTACATCAAATGTCAGCAAAACCCTGTGACATCGCTATGTGGATATCACCTTCTAACATACGTCCATGCCACGTAAAGTTTACGATTTTCTTTATTCTAGGTGTTACAAAAAAAACAAATTGTGCGTGACTGTTATTTTCAACCTACTTGACAAAAAGATAAGTGTTTTTTTTTTTTTTTTTTTTTAATGGCTTTCGGCGACTAACCCATTCAGCCAGCTCAATGTGTTTATGATCTCTTCATGTGAATTTTTTTTAGTTTATCCAGTGTGTTTATGCTTCCTATGTATAGACACCACAGGACGGACAGGACATTCACACAGACACACAACACTTAAACATCCATGCCCGCGGCCGGATTCGAACCGGCGCGGCGACCTTCGGCACGTGGAGCTAGTGCTCTAGCCCCTACGCTACCGAGGCCGGCAAAAGATTAGGTTCTCAATTCGACTGTATTTTGTTATTGTTTGTATTTATGAATATTCAGTGATATATTCGGCAATTGTGAACCGATCTTAATTATTTTTTTTATTGGATATAGTATAGTTTCAAAATGGTCTCATTTAAATTTAATTGACATTCTGGTTTTTTGTTTGTTTTTTTTTTTTGTTTTTTTTTGTTTTTTTTTAGCCCACTTAATTCCGGAATCGAAACATCGTAAAAAAATCGTCGATTCCATCTTCTAGTGGTTTCATAAAATATTTGCAAGCTCTTTTTTTGTGAAAGTTGATAAGCAGGCTGCTTATTACTCTGTTTTGAAGTATTGGTTGTATTTTCATTCCCTGTTTGTTTCACCCGATCGCCCCTTTCGTCTCTAAGTTCTTCTAAAACGCGTTGTCTCATTCGTGCAGCGTGTTTAGAAGTGATAGCCATTATTAAAATACAAAACAAATTGTGATACCACTAAATATTTAATAATAAAAATTTCTTGGCAAAAAAAACTGCCTCCAAAAAAACACTAAAAATTTTAAAATTAGATAATTCCTTACTTAGAAGAAAATGGATAATATTTTACATTTTTATTATTTAAATTTCAACATTAATCAGTTATTTTTTGAGTTGATGCCAGCAGAAGCAAAAAAAAAAAAAAAGATGACAATTATACAATTATACAATATTACTTGATAGAACAGCGCAGATAAAATTTAAAGATGAAAAGATAAGATTCCAAGAAAAATTTAAAATAGAGTCAAAACCCATCATCTCGGAAGAGGAGAGAATAAGGAGGTCTGAGAGGATGAAGAAATAGTGGTCGTAAAGGAAGGATCAGCATGCAAAGAAGTGGCTGATTCTTCGTAGCCCAAAGAGAGTGGAACGAAAGAAGAATATGACAATAACACATTAGTTCTGTAAATATCTTCACGAGATTAACGCTGCTTCACAAACCTCGTGAAGATATTTATAACAGTATGACGACGGCTGCGAAAACCGCAAAATCTTTTATAATAATACCTTAGATTAAGTAGGAAACGTTTACTGTATAATGCAGCCCACCAGCTGACAATGTAGCGCCAGAGATATGCCTCGACCACCAAAGGAGGCCGAGCCACAGATTAAAATACCGTCTAATTTACTAGTAATTATTGTTTAACTGTTGGATATTCAATAGTTGCACTGGCGTATTTATTAAACAATAATTACTAGTTTATCAAGCAACTGTAGAAGAAATGGTCCACAATAATCAAATAGAATACCGTCTAATTTGTTTCGCTAGAGTGTTCCCCGCAGGGGGAAAAAAAAAAAAATCCGCCTCACTACATGTTGTAAAATATTCGGAATTTTCGTCCGTACTCCCCGTGCAGACTCGAATAGCAAAGTAATTCGTTCGCCGCGATGTTTTCAGCTCGAGTCGTTGGAAGTTTTTTTTGTTTCACGTTTTAGCGGTATGTTACGTAATGCTACAGGAAGATCGTGGAAGATGCCCGACTGTTGTCTCTTTGTTTTTACAGGGATGGTGCGGCTGTATTCGCCCGTAACTTTGTTTACCTGTCACAGGCACGCTCCGGTGATACGTTTTGTCGGGAGTGTAACGCTTAACTGTAGCCATAACAAAACAACGGCGCAGAAGCGACAAAGTGTAATTCGTACTACAGACTAGACGACTTGTGCGAAAATATCGCGAATAAAATACGGCGAATAGCGAAGTTAATTGATAGAAGAATTGGCTCATTTGTAGTCGCATTATCACAGACCTCACCGGAATACAACTATCTACTTGGTTCTGAACTGTCTCATACGCGTGACCTTCATAGCTAATACTTTTTGCTCTTCAAGGGTCGAATTCCGAAAAATTATTTCTTTGATTATCATCTTAGCGAAGCAGAGGACATAGCCTTTAAATTGATACGTCATTTATCTACTTCGTGCAGGTATGAAGCGATATAAATCTCTCATGACAAAAAAACATATTTTAGAAATAATAACACTTTTGACTTTTAAGTATCGAATTCTGATAAATTCTTTTCTTAAAATATGATGTTATTAAAGAGACCTTATTCTTTTAAATGATATCCCATTTATCGATTTCAGTTAGGTATGAATAGTATGAAAAAAAATGTTTTTTTTTTCAGATTTGTGAAAAAAAAACATGAAAAAAACCTAGGAACCATGTTTTTTTTTCTAATTTTTTTTTTTCAGAAAACAATATATTTCATAAATTATAGTTTTATTTACGGAACTTACATTTTGCATGTGTTTTTTAAATCTTACTAAATCATATAATGCCTTACATAATGATTCATAAATGTATCTATATAGGTAACATAATTTTATTCATCCTCTATGTCAGTACCACATTCACTAGTATCAGCACTACCAACACTAGTTCGGTCGGTGTCGGAATTTTCTGTTTCTTCTTCTGTCTCCTCTGGATCCATAACTTCAGAAATAGTTACATTTTATTTTACTGGTTGTATTGTACACAAAAGATTTTGAGATTGCAATTTTAAATTGTGAGCAAAGTACGCACTGTGCATAAAGACTGCGCCGATAGTTCCATATTACGGTCTTTTAAGTTCGAATTTAAATCTATTATCATACAAAATAGGAGCTTTATTTCTTTTTCAATCGTTGGTTTACGCCAACTTTTGCATGGAAAAGATTAATAATTACTGACAACTTAATGACTCAGTATCACTATACGCTGAAAGTTTAACAAGTATACGAATATAAGGAAAGCACAATAAGTAATAAAAGGAGGCAAAAAACCGTGGATAAATTTAAAATTCCTAATTTTTTGAAAAGATCCGTAGGTCTACAGATAAATTTGTAGGGCTGGCAGCACTAGTTCAGATAGTGAGTATAAATGCAAACAACGGGGATTCCTTCTCACGCAACCTAGCCTATTCGGGAAATCCCCGTTCGTAAAAGAATACTTCAGTCAATGTTGCCAATATTTTTGTAATTTTTTTTTCTACTGAACCAGAAAAATATAGTAGATTTAAAAATTAAGATAAGTATTTAGTATAAACTCTAAAACAGTCATATTAAACGATAAATGTCTTAAAAATATGAAAATTAGTAGTTATGAAAAAAACATGTCCCAGAAAAAAACATGTTTTTTCACAGTTTTTTTTTCAAGTCAGAAAAAAAACCGTTTTTTTACAACACAAGGTATGAATGGAAGAAACTGGCTCATGACCAAAAAAAACACGAATGATATATATATATATATATACATATATATATATATATATATATAGGGTACTATTCAAAAACCCACATGTATAAAAATGCAGACATTTATTAAATAAACATTTTTTGTACTGCTTGGTGATATGTTGATTACATTCAACAAATGTAGCCCTATCCTAACAATGTGTATCTGATCTTGTTTGTAGTATGCTGTAGTAACTCTTAAATACCGATAAATTTTCTTTAAAAACCGATAAATGTCCTTGTAATACCAACCTGTCCATGCGCCATTTCATGTCTATGGCCGGCTGATGAATGGGGCATGCGCCATTGCGCGTCGCTGTTTCATGACGTACCGATCTGTCACCTCCGCGACTTCACACCTGAATTAAACACTGCGCTGCTTGTATAAAACCAGCCTCTAAGTCTGGAAAACTAATGGTTTGATAGACTCTTCTCACAAGTCATTGCCTTGCAGTTGTTATAAAACAAAACTCATTGCAGTTTTTCGTGCGTTACGCTGTAGCAAAAAAAGTTTCAGTTGTCACCATGGTCCTGAAACTCCGCTAATATTTCCGCTAGAAAAATCAAAGTTTCATTCACATGCGCACAATTACATTATGTCGCACAGTATTAGTCACAATCGTAATCTAGGCCGCATACATCACGGTACAACTATTTTCATTCGAACGGAGTAATGATTCAAATAACATGGAGCTCATGAGCACAAATTATTTTCTTTTAAAAAATAGCATTGAATAATTCATTCCCTCAGGTTTAACAACGAATGTTAATATTTCTCATGTTGGTGATTTTTTCGGCCCAAGTCCTTAGTTGCTATGATAACTGTTTTGTGGGTTGTTTCTGACTTGCAACTATACATAGGACAAACAGCTAGGAAATTTGAAACCAGATACAAGGAACACCTGAGAGCCCTCAGATGTACCAACCACTCAACATTCGCCGAACACTTGTTACAACACAATCATTCACACAGTAATATACAAACAGATATGCAAATACTACAGATTAATAATCACAACAAAAACATGTTGACAATTCAGGAAAACCTTCACATACAAAAAGCAATCAATAATGGTAAAAAAAGTTATGAATGAATATATACACCTAACCAACCAACGTTGTTCAAAACACTAAAACAGGAATAAATAACACATATCCTGTAATCAAACATACCGCCACAGAATACACACAGCTCAGATTAAATATAAAAATAGGATCGGATGCAATAGGAGAAGTGAATGAATTCTGTTACTTGGAAAGCAAAATAACAACCGATGGCCGAAGCAGGAAAGATGTTAAAAACAGAATAGCACTAGCAAAAAGAGCCTTCATGAAAAAGAGAAACCTTTTAGTTTCAAATATTGATCTAGGAATCAGAAAGAACTTCTTAAAACTCTATGTGTGGAGCAGAGCACTTTAAGGTAGCGAAACATGGACTTTAGGAATACCGGAAAGAAAGAAACTTGAAGCATTTGAAATGTGGTGCTACAGAAGAATGCTGAAAATTAGGTGGACAGACAAAGTAAGAAATGAACGAGTTTTGGAAATTATGGGTGAGAAAAGAAGTTTATGGAAGAAGCTTACAGGAAGAAGAGACAGGCTGGTAGGATATATTTTGAGACATGCTGGATTGGTTAATTTGTTAGTGGAGGGAACAGAACTGTAGAGGAAGACAGAGATTAGAATATATGAAGCAGATAATTGATGACGTGGGTTGTAGGGGGTATGTAGAAATGAAGAGGTTAGCACAGGATAGGAAGGGATGGAGGATTGCATCAAACCAGTCGAAAGACTGACGACAGCAAAAAAAAAAAAAAAATGATCGCATATTCAAAATAACAAATAGTTACACAACACATAATCTTTGGCTCACGACTTTTCGTTGTCAACAACAACAAATAACTATATATACAGTTCGTGGCCGGTGAAATTACCTAAAATGCAGCCCACACAAACTTTGGACAGTAGTGATAGTGCGAAAACAGTAGCTGGTATGGAAACACGAACTTGTACGTGTTAATGTATAAATGAAAACTGTAAGTACCTACTTAATATTTTCAGAAAACTGTACGAAAAGCAAAACAACAGCATTGTATATATATGTGTATATATGTTTATCTAGGTCATTGATGATGCCTTGAATAAATGCGAAACGCGTATGCCATCAAAAGCATTTGTTTAGTTGCAAGTCAGAAACAACCCACAAAACAATTAATATTTCTGCTCTTATACATAAGCTACAATCGAGTGCGTATTAATACAATCGCTGTATCGAGAAATGAATGTGATACCATGTTCTTCAGCTGCAATATATAAATACACAGAAATCACCAACTAATAAATAATATGTTGGTTTAAACGAAATAGATACTTTTCTTTCGGTGTTCTCGGTTCTTAGGTAAATAGTATTGCTGTTAAATAACGCGCATCACCTCGATTTTGCTGTAATATCTCTGATCATTGTTATGAATACCTGGAGCGTTTCGGACACGCTGAGACATTGACCAAACTTAGCTTTTTATTACTATTGGTTGATTGCTAGTCAGTTATACGAACACTATCCCACGTTTCTTAGATTATTCTAACAGCTGTCAGAGAATATAACGAAACCATCTACACCAAACGAATATAAGTAAACAAAAATTAACAAATAATTAATATATTTATTTAAAACTAAATACATAATTTTCTTTTTTTACTGGCAAAACATTCGTTTGCAGGTGCTTTACTAGATAGAATTGTTAAATATCGCCTATAACCTCGATTTCGCAATAACATCTTTGGTCGTTGTTGGTTTCGCAATGAATGCGGGGAACAATACGCACACGCTTATACACTGACCAAACTTAGCTTTTTATTATTATTGTTTGATTTCAAGTCATTTATAGAAACGTGATTCCACACTACTTAGCTCAAAATAACAGCGATCAGAGAATATAACGAAACCATCTACATCAAACGAATATAAGTAAACAAAAATTAACAAATAATTAATATATTTATTTAAAATAAATACATAATTTTCTTTGTTTACTGGCAAGACATTCGTTTGCAGGTGCTTCACTAGATAGAGTTGTTAAATATCGCCTATAACCTCGATTTCGCAGTAACATCTTTGGTCGTTGTTAGTTCGGCAATGAATGCTGGGAACGTTACGCACAAGCTTATACACTGACCAAACTTAGCTTTTTATTATTATTGTTTGATTTCTAGACAGTTATACAAACGTGATTCCATACTATTTAGCTGAAAATAACAGCGATCAGAGAATATAACGAAACCATCTACATCAAACGAATATAAGTAAACAAATATTAACAAATAATTAATATCGTTGATTTAAACGAATTATATACCATTCTTTCAGTTTTCTGCTAAGTCATTTCTCTCCAGGTGCTTAATTAAATTCAATAGTTGTTAAAAACGCGCATAACGTCGATTTCGCGGTAACATCTTTGGTCGTTGTTGGTTCGGCAATGAATGCTGGGAACGTTACGCAGACGCTTATAAATTGGCCAAACTTAGCTTTTTATTGTTACTGATTGATTGCTAGTCGGTTATATGGACCGCGATTGATAGAACAGAGGAGGAAATACAGAACCTACCGTCCTAACGCTTTACGTGTTTATTGCTCAGGATTAATCCTGTGGTTCCTGGATCGAAGTCGGTTGGTGCCAGTGATGTGCGGCGTACCTCCATTTGCAGCGAGTGTCGACTGGACGCGAGAATCGATTGCGGTAATCGATTTTGCGCTCGCACCTACCTGTTGAACGCTCAAAGCGAGTCTATAATCAAACCCTCTTAGCAGTTCACGATACTTAAGAACCCAGTGAAAAGGGCGTAGCTGCATATTTTTCGTTGTACTCACTGAGTGACTGTCTACTTTCGCTTCCATTGAGTATTGGAAATCGAAGATTGACTTCCACTTTTTAGGGTCCAGGAATGGAGCCCTATGCTCGTAAATAGAATAAGTTGAACATTTGAAATTGTCTAAAGTGATGTACTTCGTTGATCCATTTTTCGAAAGTGAAAACTTATAGGCGCTGTTTGGACGGGGATAAATCTAAGAGTTCGCGACTTCGTCACCGATATGCTAAGACGTGATGCGCGAATTATATGCGCGTTGGACACTTATAGGATGGGTCAAATCTTTGGAGTACACGTCACCGACATGCTAATGTTAACAGTGTATCTGTAGCTCTAAGTAAGCCGTGTGGCGCTTGGACAGAAGTGAAAGTATACATTATACAGGGTGTTTCAAAATGGACTTTACAACTTTGAAAATTTTATGAAACAAGGTACAGAGCTGGTTTTGGTGTTGTTTTAAAGGAAAGCACTTCAAGTTTTGACTCGCGTAGTCCGCTAGTGCCTAATCGCGCCGCACAAGCGCTAGCGGCAGTTACGTTAAAGATGGCTGCCTTCACTGGACCCGAGCGTGCTAGCTGTGTGTTTTGGTTTGAAGAATCGAAGTCTGCGACAACAGTCCAGCGTAATTTTCGTACCAAGTACGCTGAAGATCCTCCTAGTAGGCCTACAATTTATGAGTGGCATAGATGTTTATAGAAACAGGGTGCTCAGTAAAACATTAAAATTCCTCAGGTCGTCCGAGCACATCTGACGTGGTCGTTGAGCAAGTGAGAAAAAGTTTTGTCAACAGCCTTACGAAATCGACCCGGCGTGCATCTAGTGAGCTGCAAGTCCCACATACGACGGTTTGGCGTGTGTTCAGAAAACGTTTGCATTTGAAACCATACCGATATTCGCTTTTACAAGCAATTAAAGACACTGATAAGATTGCACGTAGGAACTTCTGTGTGGATATGTTAAATCGAGTGGATGATGATGAACATTTCTTGGACAACATAATCTTTTCTGACGAGTCAACTTTTCACTTAAGTGGCAAGGTTAACACACATAACTGTAGGATTTGGGGCAGTGAAAATCCACATGAAACATTGCAACATGTTCGTGATAGCCCTAAAGTGAACGTTTTTTTGTGCGTTGAGCAAGAGGAATATGTACGGCCCCTTTTTTTCCAAGAGATTTTTTTTTAAACTGCTTTACGTCTCTCAACAGCGAGGTCTTTAGAGACGGGAAAGGATGGGGACAAGGAATGGGAAGGTATTTGGCCATGGCCTTTTTAAGGAAGCATCCTGGCATTTGCCTGGAGTGATTTGGGAAACCATGGAAAACCCAAATCTGGATGCCCGGTCGGGGATTCGAACCGTGATCCTCCCTAATGCGAGGCCAGAACGCTAACCGTTACACCACCACGCTCGGTTTTTCCAAGAGAGAACCATCAACGGGATAGTGTACCTTGATATGTTGCAACAATTTTTGATACTACAGATCTATGAGGATGACCGAGAACGAAATGTTTTCTTTATGCAAGATGGCGCACCACCACACTATCTGACTGACGTCTGGGATTTTCTCAATGACCGCTTTCCAGGTCAATGGATTGGCCGTGATGCGCCAATTGCATGGTCCCCCCGTTCCCCAGACCTGACACCGCTAGATTTTTTCTTCTGGGGTTTCATAAAAGATATGGTGTACGTACCTCCTTTGCCGGCCACTCTACCTGAACTTAGAGCAAGAATTTACGCTGCTGCTGAGCAAGTTACACCTGAAATGCTAGTGCGAGTCTGGGAAGAAATCGACTACCGATGGGATGTCTGCAGAATAACCAACGGAAGCCACATAGAACATCTATAGTTTAAGGTAAAAAAACTTGAAGTGCTTTCCTTTAAAACAACACCAAAACCAGCTCTGTACCTTGTTTCATAAAATTTATACGAATTTTCAAAGTTATAAATTCCTTTTTCAAACACCTTGTATTCTATCTAATATATAAAAATGAATGTATTTTCTTCATAGAAACACACAGCTATTATCCGATTTTGATGGAACTTTGCATACATATACTTCAAAACAAATAGAAAACCACTGTTTACGTTTAATTTACAAAAACCTAATCCTTCTCCTCCACTACCCCCCCCCCCCCGCCTTAATTTCTGTTAACGTTATTCGGATTTTGATAGTACTTAGCACACGTGTACTTCAAAACAAGGCGGTCTGGTAGCTCAGTGGTTAATGTGCTAACTTCCGGAACTTTCCTCTTCGGTCGGGGGTTAAAATCCGGTAGTGAGCAGGAATGTTTATGAGTTGTATTTGATTATATGAGCTACGCCGGGACGTTCCGTGGTTCTGATTCCACGTTAAACTGTAGGTCCCTGAGGAAAGGAATTGGCCTTCCTGCCTCTGACACAACAGCTTCGGCCAACTTGTGGTTTCTCTGTCAGGAACATGTGTACCAAGTTTCATAATAATAACCACAGCAATTCGTGCAGTGATAGAAACAATTAATTTTTTCAGGAATTGTGCTAAAAACAGAATCGTTCAACAACAAATTATAATAATACCGGAAACGACAATACTAAAGGTTTTAAACAGTTCACTTTCATGTTTAGACCCATCAAATATGCGTTAAGTACCAACAGCGAATTTAATTTCACTTCCAAATATCAGAGATTGTAGCTGTGTCACCTGAGAAAAGCAGCTTCAAAAAACAAATAAAATCTAGGAATATTTTCACTTTATTATTAAGATTAATTAACATGTGTGGGATTTAAATTCTAAAGACCAAAATTTATGGCTATTTTTTTTTTTTTTTTTATGGAGAATGACGTATGCATCTAGTTGGTATTTCACGCGGTACGTTCAGATTTTCACTTACTGCCCACAGATTATGTTACGTTGAACCATAAGTTATACCAAAAAATTTAATTGAGATTCTAATCTTTAAAACGGTGACAACCCCATCGAAATCTGTGCAGTAGTTTTTGAGTTTTTCTGGTACCAATATAGCCGGTTTTCGCTTTATAGGTATATATTTAGCGTGATCTTTGGTAGCTGTCTGTAATACAGTTTGATCTCTGGCTGTGGCACCTATCTTTACCCGCCACCAACGATTTATCGTGATAATATATACCACAGATGTTAAGCTAGACTATAAGCTCACAAACAGTGAAAATCCCATCCCGATTTGTTCAATAGTTTTCCCGTGATGCCTGAACAAAGGTACAGACACACGCAGATTTGTAACTGTGACGGAGGTTGTGGAGAGGACGAAATTGTCTGAGGATAGGAGGAGACGGGACACTACATCAAACCAGCGGAGAAATTGATGACAGAGAAACAGGGCTCGCTTTTTCCCCGTCTCTTGGCGTCAGTGTTTTTCTCTGCTGACAGCCAATCAGCTAGTAGCTTTGTCTGCACGCTACCCCACACCCCACCCTTTCAGGCGCACAACGCTTTCCGCTCGTCATTTTTTTTTTTTTTTCTTTTCTTTGTGTCAGGACAACAACACTGCTCACTTTGAACGTTACAGTAAATGAGACATAGACGCAACGCCGCTTGTTCCAAAATAACTGCATAAAATCGTCAGCGATTCCTCTGTTTCTATTGGTTAATTGGAAAGAAGTATCTCCAAAAAGGAAAGGAAAAAAAAGTTTTCACATCGCAAAAATACTGGCACGTGGAATGTACAGGGTGTTTCAAAAATGACCGGTATATTTGAGATATCAATAAAAAACTAAACGGGCAGCGATAGAAATACACCGTTCGTTGCAATATGCTTCATACAACAGTAAATTTTCAAGCAGCAAACTTTCGAAATTAGTTACGATTTTCAACAACAGATGGCGCTGCAGTCTAGGCGGTGGAATTCTTACACCAGAAAAATCCTCCGTTCTAAGGAGTAAACCATTTTTTTCACAGCAAACCTGCAATCTGTGAACAGCACACGCTTACAGCAGAAAGACGACTTACAGAATGGCGAACTCACAGACTGCGTTTACTTCTATATCTTTCAAATCGCCTGCAGCGCCATCTGCTGTTGAAAATTGTAACTAATTTCGAAAGTTTTTCCGCCTGAAAATTTACTGTTGTCCCAAGCATATTGCAACAAACGGTGTATTTCTATCGCTGCCCGTTTAGTTTTTATTGATATCTTCAAATATACCGGTCATTTTTGATACACCCGGTATGAAGGAATGGCTGAATGAGAGGAAACTCCTATAACTTTAGAACTACCCTCTGGCGAGTTTATTATTATTAATAATATTACTCCGCTATTCACTAAAAGTGTGTGGCGGAGGATGCAATGCACCTACCCGAAAGGGTAGTGGCAGGGGCGGATCCAGGATTTTGGTTTTGGGAGGGGCTTCAGCGGACTTTGGTTTGAGGGGGGGGGGGGCTTGTGTCGAGCAAAAGGGTAGTATTTATAGTCTCCTAGGGCCTCAAATCCATAGAGCTAAAAAAAAAAGAAGAAAAAACTCCAAAATTAAAAAATTATTACAATGTTGGAGGTGGACCTAGATACTTTTGGGGGAGGGGCTTGAGCCCCCTAGCACCACCCCCCCTGGATCCGCCCCTGGGTAGTGGTTTGGAAGGGTTATAAGGAATATGGCAGGAGGCGCCCATGGGCTATTGTGAGTAACCATCCCAGCATTCGCGTGGAGTGATCCGGGAAAACCATGGAACACCCAGATCAGGATGGTGTTTGATTATAACGTCATAATACTGCGGTAGCCAATCGCAATAGCACGACACAACTAAGACAACTTTGCGAAATAGTTCTAGCGGTGATCATTCGAGGTTTATTACGTAGCCAGAGTACGCGTGGACGTAGAATTTTATTGCTAGAATTAGATATAGAAAGATTTAAGTTGCGTTTAAAGGGTCCCAAAAGTCACAAATTGACTACGAAAGAAACGAGGCAATAGTAACCGATGTAATATTGCGAAGACTCACACACGATATCCGTCTGTCTATCACTATTCAGTTGGTTTTAAAAATTTCAGTACAAAATCTGTTATCTGTTGCCAAAAAAGATCCTTGTATTCTTTCTAATGATACACAGTATTTCCGTGTCGATTATCATCAAGACCGGTTTAGCAGTTTAGTCGTGAAAATATGACAGACAGAATGAGTTTCTTTCGCATTTATAATATTCATCTACATCTACGTATATACTCTGCAATTCACAAAATTGTGGGTGGCAGAGGGTGCTCAGCACCAAAGCTAATCTCTTTGTTGTGCATTCCAATCCCTAATGGTACGAGGGAAAAAGGAATTCATATAAGAATCAGTGCGGCACCTTATTTCTCTAATCTTATCTATCCTGTCATTCCGGCTCAAATAGGTTGGTGGACGAAGTATTTCACTACACTCGTGAGTGAAAGTGGGAGTACGCATGTTTACCAATAAGTTTAAACGAATCGTGCGTCGTCTATCTACCAGAGACTCCCAGCCTAGTCTACTAATCAGTTCTGTGACGCTTTCATAAGGACTGTAGCAAGCGGTCACGAATCGAACGGCTCTTCTCTGTACTTTCTCTATACTTTCGATCAACCCCTTACGAAACGGGTCCCAAATGGCACAACAATAGTCCAAATGTGGACGCACAAGAGATTTGTAAGCTATCTCCTTTGTTTGTTCATCACAATTTTTCAATATTCGACCTATGAATCGCAGCCTAGAATTAGCTCTACCTACCAACGAATTAATGTGTAAGTCCCATTTCATGTTCCTTTGTACTGTTGCTCCCAAATATTTCATAGAATCGACCATATCAATAACTGAATTGTTTAACTCGTATTTCTGAACAATTGGATTCTTTTTGTTAGTTATGCTCATTGTCTTGCACTTTTTACAATTTAGCGTAAGTTGCCACTCAGCGCACGATGCCAAAATAATATCCAGATCACGCTGAATTTCTAAGCAATCGGCCAAATTCTTTACTTCCCTATAAATAACCGCATCATCAGCAAACAATCTAAAAAGGCTTCTCACTTTGTCTCCGAGATCGTTTATAAAAATTAAAAAAAATATATTAGTGAAGATTTTAGAATTTTATTGCTAGAACTGGATGTAGAAACCTGTAATATACGTAAAAAGTGTCAAAAAGGAAACACAAACTGACTGCGAGAGTGACCGTAACATTACACAGACTTATACACGATATCCATCTGTCGGTCACCGTTCAGTTTTCAAAAATTCGTCTCTCATAAGGGGGCGTCCATAAATTACGTGAGGTGAAATAGAGGGGGGTCCGGCGAAATCCCACAAAATCACACCAAGGGTGAGGGGGGGGGGGCAACGGAAATCTCACTTGAGATTTTGGAAACTTTTGTCGGACCGCCGCGTCCCCGTCGCTCCCCGCGGACACCCACATGGGTGGTGAAGTGTGCTTAGCCTCACCATCCCCGCTGTAAAGGCGGGTAATTCGGAAGAGTCCACTTGCTGAGGTGATGGATTGATTGGGGGGGGGGGGGTTTCTGTGAGGCGGTGATACTGTATATTCGATTACCGATACCGTCGTTGATCGGCCCCATCCACCCTGGAAAAGTAGGACTGCTAAAAAAAAAAAAAAAAAAAAAAGGGCAACAAATGACGTGAAAGTCCATTTAAGGGGGTGGGGGCTGTTTCGTCGAAAAGTAGGGGTGTAACCGCCTTTGGAAGGGTGAGACCTAAAAAAAAAAATCTGTTGTGAGGGAGATTTCCGGAGGGGGGGGGGAGGCTCTCGGGTCTCACCGATCAAGATCTCACCAGAAGGGGGAGGGGATCCGCAAATCCGTAAAAACACCTCACGTAATTTACGGATGTTTATTATTGTCTTGGAAAATTCCAACAACATTGGTTCAGCCGTTTGAAAACGTAACAGGCAGCGTTTCTTTCGCATTTATATTGCTAGTAAAGATTATTGCTTCAAAATACAGGGCGTTCGCCGGGAAACGCAACCCACTGTTAGCGCTACAAGGAAGAAACTGCTCCCGGCGAGCGAGCGGTCAGCTTCCGGCATTGTTCGACCGTCGGCCGCGGACTATTTCAAAATAATTACGCTTCATAAACTTGTATGTGCTAAGCATTTAAATGTGACGTAATTCATTAGCTTACCTTATAAAAGATGCTGGAAGTGTTGACCCTCTAGTGTAATGCACATTGCACATCTGAACATATTTCGAGACACACGCTGCCCTAACTGACTTAATGATTTTTTGGGTGACTGTTCTAGTCGAAAAGCGATATCGTCAATTTTCTCCTCTGTGAGAATACGGTTGACCGACAGTCTCTTTTTGTTAAAAAATGAACCCGTTTCTCTTACTTTTTTAACCAGACGCAGAATTGTTGATTTAGCTGGCAGTAAAGCGCCAGGAAATTCGCGACGAAATTTACTGCGACACTTTTTAAACGACTTCTTCTTCACATATGTATCGTAGAGAAATATTCTTTGTTGCAAACTGTAACGAACCATAATTTTACTCACACTCAAACACGGTACAGATTAGTAAGAGTATGAAGCCCCAAACCAACCAAACCGCAAAGAAACGTTTATTCACAACACTGATTAATAAGAGACTGAAGTCACAAACTAGCTACAATGCAAAGAAACCGTTCTTAACAATGTAAGGGTCCCATTATACTGCGTCACTGCACTGTTGGGGCAGCGGAGGTGTTAAACAGTGCGGTGATTCACGGTGCCGTGTGGCGGGAGTTGCTGGCTCCACTGTCCGAGCAAGTTGCCGACGGCAACAGACTGGGAGGGTAGCGTTTTCCGGCGAACGCCCTGTAGTATCGACTTCTTGCGAATGACTGCTGCAGTATTACTGTCTATCCATAAATTCCGCTACACTTTAACAGGTGGTTGGGGGGGGGATAAACACAAAGGGTGAAGGGGGAGAGTAAACTTCGTGGTATCACGTTGGAACTGCTGTTTTAATCAAATTTTCACTTTAAAAACGCAATATATATGTTGTCAAAATGGGAGTAGGAGTGAGGTTGTGATATTGGATCATTGAGAGTAAAAGGGGGGGGGGATAATTGAAGAAACATTATATTTATGTGACGTAATTTATGGATGATCCCATGTGACGTCATTACTTGGTGCGGCGGGAAGTAGTTTCTAGCGGTATCGGGATGTGCAGTAATCCCGTGACGCCATTAGTGGTTTCGGTTTTAATGAGCAGATCTCATCGCAACCCAGCTTGGATTCTGATACTGAAATTAGTTGCTTCCTCAGAAATTCAATCCATCTATAGTACAGACATTGTGCTCACACCAAATAAAACACATGCCGCTTGCATCTGTTTGATTGCTTGATGATTTATCTCTTTATTGCACTTGGAAAGAAATAATTTCCGCAACTATTACTAGGCCGGTTCAGTTGATACATTCCGCAGGTTAAATTTGGGCGTGGTACATCTCTGCAACATTATGGTCAACTTTGACAAAACTTATGCTCATATAAAAATCAGGTGGTTGTAATAAAAGTAGAGAATCACGAGAGACATGCATCAGTTAAAAAGGGTGTGAGACAAGGCTGTAGTCTACCCCTTTTCATATTCAACTTATATGTAGAAGAAGCAATAAAGAAAGTCAACAAGAAAAAGTTTCATGTGACATAAGTGTTCAGGGAGAAAAAATCAGTATGCTACGATTTGCTGTCTTATTAGCAGAGAGGGCTGAGGATATTGAGAAGTTACTGAATGGCATGAACAAAATACTAAAGGAAGATTTTGGAGTGAATGTAAATCAAAGTAAAACAAAAGTGATGAAATGTAGCAGAAATCATACCAATGCTAGTAGATGAAATATAAAAATTGGATTAAATATTGATCTAGAAATTAGAAAAAAAAACTTGTTAAAACTCTATGTGTGGAGCACAGCGCTTTATGGTGGCGAAAGGGGGCATCCACAAATTACGTGAGGTGTTTTTCCGGATTTCTGGACCCCCCCCTCCCCCCTGGTGAGATTTCGTGAGATCTGGCAGGACCCCCCCCCCCCCCCTCTGGTGAGATCTGGTCCGTGAGAACCCCCCCCCTACAAATCGCCCTGGAAACTTTTGTAGACGTTTTTCTTTTTAGGTCACACCCTAACTTTTTTGACGAAATACCCTCCTAAAATCGACTTTGGCGCAAATTGTAGACCTTTTTTTTGCTCTACTGTCCCCACATTTTTCGCAAAATCTCACGTGAGATTTCCGTAGACCTCCCCCCTCCCCCCTCCCCCCTGGTGAGATCTGGTGAGATTTCGCCGGACCCCCCCCCTCCCCCATTTCACCTCACGTAATTTATGGATGTCCCCAAACATGGACTTTAGGAATACCGGAAAGAAAGAAAATTGAAGCATTTGAAATGTGGTGTTACAGAAGAATGCTGAAAATTAAGTGGACTGACAAAATAAGAAATGAAAGAGTTCTGGAAATGATGGGTGAGGAAAGAAGTTTGTGGAAGAAGCTTACAGGAAGAAGAGACAGGCTGGTAGGTCATATTTTGAGACATGCTGGATTGGTTAATTTGTTAGTGGAGGGAACAGTCGAAGGTAAGAACTGTAGAGGAAGACAGAGATTAGAATATATGAAGCAGATAATTGAGGACGTGGGATGTAAGGGGTATGTAGAGATGAAGAGGGTAGCACAGGATAGGAAGGGATGGAGGATTGCATCAAACCAGTCGAAAGACTGACGACAGCAAAAAAAAAAAAAAAAAAAATTGATAACTCCTGTAATTTTCTTCAATACACAGTGTTTTTGTTCCTTTTCACTAAAACGAGCGTGGTTTGTGAGCAATTACAATTTGATACTCTATTCATCGCTGTAGCCTTTGTTTTAGTATGTTGATAGGAGAATAACGTCTACTCCCGCTAACCCCTCAACCTGCCGCTACCAAAGCGACTATTGTGTGTAGTGGGTTGCGTCTCACCCACGCAGGCGCTGAGTTGGAGTAAACTGTGTTCCGACTGCCAGTTAACCAATTTTTCAACTTAAATTTTAAACAACACAACGTTCCGACGTAAACAGAGTATGCTATGTGAGGAGTTGGTAGACACCTCCTATCCACAGATTCATTACTGATCGCTGTATTAGTTTTAAAAAGGTGATATTGACAACAGAAGTAATCTTTGGCTCCGCTAACCCCTCAACCTGCCGCTACCAAAGCGACTATTGTGTGTAGTGGGTTGCGTCTCGCCCACGCAGGCGCTGAGGTGGAGTAAACTGTGTTCCGACTGCCAGTTAACCAATTTTTCAACTTAAATTTTAAACAACACAACGTTTCGACGTATACAGAGTATGCTTTGTGAGGAGTTGGTAGTACATCCTATCCACAGATTCATTACTGATCGCTGTATTAGTTTTAAAAAGGTGATATTGACAACAGAAGTAATCTTTGGCTCCGCTAACCCCTAAAACTGACACTACCAAAGCGGCTATTGTGCGCGGTGGGGTGAGGTAATTTTGTTCCGACCTCCTATGAACCCACTTTTCAACTTAAATTTTAAATAAATAATGTGTTTCAACACAAATTGAGTATGCTATGTCAGAATTTGGTAATAAATCCTATTATGTGATTCTTTATTAATCGCTATATGCTTTGTATTAGTTTTAAATAAGGGATGTTGACAGAAGAAATAATCTCGGCTACTGGTAACCCCTAAAGCTGCCGCTACTAAAGCGTACATTGCGTGTAGCGGGTTCCATCTCGCTCACGCAGGCGCTGCGGTGAGGTAAACTCTGTTCCAGCCGCCAGTTGACCAACTTTTCAACTTAAATTTTAAACAAACGCAACTTTTAAGACGTCAATTGTGTTTGCCAAATCAGTAGTCGGTAGTGCATCATGTCCACTGACTCATTAATCATCACTGTATTAGTTTTAAAAAAAATGGATGCTGTTAACAGAAGTGAACTCTGATCCTGCTAACCCCTGAAACTGACACTACCAAAAAACGACTGTTGTGCGCTGTGGGTGGCCAGTTGACAAAATTTTCAACTTAAATTTTAAACAACAACAAATTGAGTATGCCATGTCAGAATTCGATGGTAAATCCTATTCCGTGATTCCTTATTCACCACTGTAGGGTTTTTACTAGTTAAAAGAACGAATGTTGGCAACAGAAATAATTTATGATCCAGCTAACCCCTGAACATGACACTACCAAAGTGACTATTGTGTGGAGCGGGTTGCATCTCGCCCGCGCAGGCGCTGCGGTGAGGTGAACTGTGTCGCGGCCGCCTGTGAACCCACTTTTAATTTAAATTTTAAACCAACCATTATGTTTTAACGTGAACTGAAATTCCTGTCAGAAATCGGTAGAAAATTCTATTCGCCGACGCTTTATGCGTTGTTGTACATTTTTTATTAGTTGAGAAAAGGGATGTAGACAACGGTCCATTTTTTGCCTTTGGCTCTGCGATTCGAGTTCATTGGGGTCGCGACAGGGTTTGGCGAAAGGAACGGGAAGGTATTCGGCCGTTTTCAGAATCAACGATAAACCAAAATCTTTTTGGCCTAGGGGGATTCGACCATCTATTGGGCGAGTGGTAACGTACTGGTATCGCATTGCGAAGGACGAGGGTTCGAATCCCCACCCAGGCATCAATATTTCGGTTTTTTAAATCAGTTCAGGTGAATGGTGGGATTCTTCCTACTACGTGCGTCTGAAATAATGACGTCAGTAAGGTGGCGTCGGTGAAAGCAGAGTAAATTAAAAATAAATTTTTACAACTTACGTTACTCCGCGTAGTATTAGCTCTAATTCCGGTCCGGTACGCATAGAGCACGGTAACTGTGGAACTACAGGGCGTTCGCCGGGAAACGCAACCCACTGTTAGCGCTACAAGGAAGAAACTGCTCCCGGCGAGCGAGCGGTCAGCTTCCGGCATTGTTCGACCGTCGGCCGCGGACTATTTCATAATAATTACGCTTCATAAACTTGTATGTGCTAAGCATTTAAATGTGACGTAATTCATTAGCTTACCTTATAAAAGATGCTGGAAGTGTTGACCCTCTTGTGTAATACACATTTCACATCTTCTGAACATATTTCGAGACACACGCTGCCCTAACTGACTTAATGATTTTTTGGGTGTCTGTTCTAGTCGAAAAGCGATATCGTCAATTTTCTCCTCTGTGAGAATACGGTTGACCGACAGTCTCTTTTTGTTAAAAAATGAACCCGTTTCTCTTACTTTTTTAACCAGACGCAGAGTTGTTGATTTAGCTGGCAGTAAAGCGCCAGGAAATTCACGACGAAATTTACTGCGACACTTTTTAAACGACTTCTTCTTCACATATGTATCGTAGAGAAATATTCTTTGTTGCAAACTGTAATGTACCATAATTTTACTCACACTCAAACACGGTACAGATTAGTAAGAGTATGAAGCCCCAAACCAGCCAAACCGCAAAGAAACGTTTATTCACAACACTGTTGGGGCAGCGGAGGTGTTAAACAGTGCGGAGATTCACGGTGCCGTGTGGCGGGAGCTGCTGGCGCCACTGACCGAGCAAGTTGCCGACGGCAACAGTCTGGGAGCGTAGCGTTTTCCGGCGAAAGCCCTGTACTTTCATCCCCACAGAACTTCAGTAACATGGAGTTAGTGAATTGACTTAATTTATTTAAAAAAAGTTAGTTATCCATGCCTTATGCTGTAAATAAATATGCCAGTTGTCATTCTGGCCCACGCTAAGTTACAATCTAATCAAAACTCCCGCTAATATTTCTACACAAAAATGAAAACGTCCGTCTTACATCTGAAATATCTAGGGATAATGCAATCATGGCACAAGGGAAAATTTTTTGTCGTGCTCCTATCTAGCGGTATGCGATCACTCTTAATTGCCGCCAGCGAAGCCTAGCAGCGTGGCTCCGAACTATCCACGCAGAATATAACAAAAACATATACATGGAACGATTATAAATAAATATAAAGCAACTAATAATTAGTATGTCGATTCAAAAGAAATACATACTTTTCTCTCACTATTCCGGCAATTCATTTCTTCCTAGTTGTTTGACTATTAAATTGCACTAATAACCTCGATTTAGCAGTAATATTTCGGGCCTTTATTAGGCCCAGCGCGTTACAGACACTATGACCGAGGTATCCTTTTATTGGTATTTATAAAAAAAAAGGTGAAATTAACATTTATGTAATAAAAAAAACATAAAAAGAAAGACATCAAACTTTGAATTAGAACATTTTTTTTTTTTTTTTTTTTTTTTTTTTTTTTTTTTTTTTGTAACTGCTTTACGTCTCTTTTTAACATCAAGGTCTTTAGAGACGGGAAAGGATGGGGGGCAAGGAATGGGAAGGAATTCGGCCATGGCCTTTTGAAGGAAGCATCCCGGCATTTGCCTGGAGTGATTTGGGGAAACCATGGAAAACCCGAATCTGGATGCCCGGACGGGGATTCGAACCGCCGTCCTCCCGAATGCGAGGCGAGAACGCTAACCGTTACACCGCCCCGCTCGGTGTGTATTAGAACAGAACGAGCAAAAGAAAAGAAGAAGAACTACTGTATAACGCCGAGTTATACTATAAAGATGGATTTAATACTTTCGTATAAAAAAAGAAACTAATCATATATATTATTTCTAAAATACTTTTCTTTTGTGATCAGTCGTCTTTTTCACTTCATAGTTAACCAAAAAATGATAAATGAGGTATCATAAAATAAAGATTAAATTTTTCGATTTGGTAAGACAGGAATTCTTCGAAATTCAACACACAAACTATTAAGTTAACATTTCATCATTTCTAACTGTTTGTTTAGATGTTCAAAGTCGTTTTGTTTCGTATCTTTTTCGGATGACAAATAAACAATTGCTGGAAATGGGTCGGTTCCTCTTATGTTCGATATCTTTTCTCTTTACATTGACAATACACTAACAAATTATACTAACCATATTCTGTACTTTACGAGACAGTATACAGTCTACCTTCCATTAATTACGTGAGGTGATTTTCCGAAATTCCGGACCCCCTCTTTCCCTCTGGTGAGACTAGAGTTGCAGACTGAAAAAAAAGTTTTTTTTCAAATTTGTGAAAAAAAACATGAAAAAAACTTAGCACACTGTTTTTTTTTTCTAATTTTTTTTTTCAGAAAACAATATATTTGATAAATTATAGTTTTATTTACGTAACTTACATTTTACATGTGTGTTTTAAATCTTACTGAATCATATAATGTCTTACATAATGATTCATAAATGTATCTATATAGGTAACATAATTTTATTCATCCTCTATGTCAGTACCACATTCACTAGTATCAGCACTACCAACACTAGTTCAGTCGGTGTCGGAATTTTGTGTTTCTTCTTCTGTCCCCTCTAGATCCATAACTTCAGAAATAGTTACATTTTCTTTTACTGGTTGTATTGTACGCAAAAGATTTTGAGATTGCAATTTTAAGTTGTGAGCAAAGTACACACTGTGCATAAAGACTGCGCAGATAGTCCTGTATTAAGGTCTTTTAAGTTTGAATTTAAATCTATTTTCACACAAAATAAGACCTTTATTTCTTTTCAATCGTTGCTTTATGCCAACTGTTGCAAGGAAATGATTCATAACAACTGACAATTTAATGACTCAGTATCACTATACGCTGCTAGTTTAACAAGTATACGAATATAAGGAAAGCACAATAAGTAATAAAAAGAGGCAAAAAACCTTTGATAAATTTAAAATTCCTAATTTTTTGAAAAGATTCGTAGGTCTACAGATAAATTTGTAGGGCTGGCAGCACTAGTTCAAATAGTGGGTATCAATCAAAATAACGGGGATTCCTTCTCGTGCAACCTAGCCTATTCGGGAAATCCCCGTTCGTAAAAGAATACTTCAGTCAATGTTGCCAATATTTTTGTAATTTTTTTATTCCTACTGAACCAGAAAAGTACAGTAGATTTAAAAATTAAGATAAGTACTTAGTATAAACTCTAAAACAGTCATATTAAACGATAAATGCATTAAAAATTTGAACTTCAGTAGTTATGAAAAAAGACATGTCCCAGAAAAAGAAACATGTTTTTTTCACAGTTTTTTATGTTTTTTTTTTTTCAAGTCAGAAAAAAACATTTTTTACAACAAACACTAGGTGAGACTTCGTGAGATTTGGTCGGACCCCCCCTCCCCCCTCTAAAGTCTCATAAGATTTTGACGCAGACACCGCCCCCCACCCCCCTACCAATCGACCTCGCAACTTTTGGAGACCTTTTTTCTTCTTTTTTTAGGTTCATGTTCCGAAGAGCGAATATACACCCCCTAAAGTCGGTTTTTGGACTAAAATCGGCCGCCCCAAAATCGGCCGCCCCAAAATCGGCCGCCCCAAAATCGGCCCACCCCAAAATCGGCCCACCCCCAAAATCGGCCCCCAAAATCGGCCCACCCCAAAAAATCGGCCCCCCAAAATCGGCCCACCCCAAAAAATCGGCCCCCCAAAATCGGCCGCCCCAAAATGACCGCCCCAACATCGGCTCACACCAAAATCGGCCGCCCCAAAATCGGCCCACTCCAAAATCGGCCGCCCCAAAATCGGCCCCCCAAAATCGGTCGCCCCAAAATCGACCGCCCCAAAATCGGCCGCCCCAAAAATCGGCCCACTCCAAAATCGGCCCCCCAAAATCGGCCCCCCAAAATCTACATTCTCGTCAGTTGTAAACCTTTTTTTTTAGCTCTACAATTCTAAAAGAATTTCAAAACCTCACGTAACATTTCCGTTGACCCCCCACCCCCACTACCTCTTCGTGAGGTTTCGTGGGATTTCGCCCAACCCCCCCCCCACACCTCCTATATCAACTCACGTCATTAATGGAAACCCCCGTACCATCTCAATCGCTTCCTTTCTACGCCAATGCTTTTATCACTAATTTCACAAACAAAACTCTCAACTCCTTTCCTCTCCACCTTCAGCGTACATACTCAATTCAGTAGCATTAAACATTAATGTTTATATCCGTCCAACTTTGACTTCCTCACATGTATTTCCCCCCCCCCACCCCCCTCGATCCGACCAACTAAGAATCACGTCCACCGGTCACTGTTGTTAACAGTTTTCCAGTGTGAATCATGGGAGACGGGCAAGGACTTACGGCGTGCCAGAATTCAAACCGGATTTATTAGAACTGGCATGCTAAAACTAAAAGAGAAAGTCTATGTTGACAACTGGCGGCGTTATCTATAATTAGGTAAATTAATGGAGAGATTGATATGCAACCACGTCAGAAATGTATGTGAGGAACGTAAGTGGTTTTCAAGTAGGCAACATGGGTTCAGGCAAGGATATTCATGCGAATCTCAGTTGGTGGGATATATGCCAGATATTTCAGATGAAATGGACAAGGGAGGCCAAATTGATAGTGTAGCATTAGATCTATGAAAGGCTTTTGACAGAGTGAGCCATAAAATGGTAATGAATAAGATAAAAACTATTCGAGTGGATGAGGAAGTGATTTACTGCGTAGAAGAATTGTTAAAACGTAAAAAACAGAAAGTTAGGGTAGGAAATGCGGTATCAAAAGAAGGGGAAGTCGAAATGGGTGTGCCACAGGGTAGCGTATTGGAACCATTGCTATTCATTATTCTAATGGATAATTGTGTTGATTGTTTACTATCTGATATCAGATTGTTTGTAGATGACATAATGCTGTATAAAAGAATCAAAACGATAAAATATTGTAAACAGTTGCAGGGTGATCTGGACAGGATATCTAATTGGGTTGGTAAACATGGAATGAAGATAAATGCAAAGAAGAGTCAGCTTATTAGATACACATATAAAAAAAAAGGCTGATTATGAATATAAGGTGGGGAAAGAATTGCTTGCTGAAGACTTGAAATGTAAATATCTTGGCACTACATTTGATAACAAGCTTAACTGGGCAGGACACATTGGACAGGTGGTAGGAAAAGGTTTCAAAGTTCTGCACTTGTTGGAGAGAGTGATGAGGGGATGTTCGAGAGAAGTAAAGGAATTGGGTTACAAAACTTTGGTCAGACCATTGCTCGAATATGGTAGTGTAGTATGGGACCCACATTTTACGTATCAAATACAGGAGTTGGAGAGGGTGCAAAGAAGGTCTGCTAGATTTGTTTCTGGAAATTATTGCAGAATGCAATCAGTGACGGATATGATAAAGGAGCTGGAATGGGATTCACTGCAAGACAGGAGGAGGATGAGGAGGGTCATGGGAGTGTACAGGGCATATACTCGTGATGAGGCATGGAAAGATAATGGATTAGGTATGAAAAGTAATGCACGGAAGCGAAAAGATGACCATGACCACAAGCTGGCACTCGATTTCAGGCACAAGGGTGTGGGAAGATTCTCTTTTCTGGGTAACGGTGTCAGAGATTAGAATAAGTTATCAAGAGAAATGATGAACAATTTACCGAAGACGTTGAGAGAATTTGAAGTTAAAATTTGTGGAGGGAAAATGTAGGTGGGTGCAGGAAAGCGGAAAGACGGGTGTGTAGGGAAATTGCCACCGGGGAGTGTGCTCCATATCAATTTAATTAAATATAAGTTTTTTTGTGTAATGTGTAGCTTGTGAAGCGGAGATTGGGGACTATCACAGCCACGACGGCGGTTACCTGTATAGGAAAGTAACCAATCCGGGAGCAGGGGCCTCTAAAGCCGCGTTCCCACGATCCCTTGTAATGAAGGTGGGACGGGACCTCATTAGCCGAAGTGTAGGGACGACCGCGGGCCGCAGGTTAGCCCGCGCTTACCTCGCCGCCACCTCCCCACCACGTTGCCTAGTGTCATTTGGCACAGAACACTTTGCAGCAACAGAAGGGGTGCGCAGCGCTACGCACGCCTGTGATGTTTACCGACTCAGAGTGGGTAGCTGCGTCTCGTCTCCGCTAGCAGAGGCGGCCCTGTTCCCATGGCGTGTGGTTGAGTATTCGTCCCGTCCCGCCCCGCCTCCGTTACAAGAGATCGTGGGAACGCGCCTTTAGGCAGACCCCCACCTAATTTCGCTTGGAAGCTGCTACATTCTGGCGGCATATACAGGGTTTTACAAAAAGGTACAGCCAAACTTTAAGGAAACATTCCTCACACACAAACAAAGAAAATATGTTATGTGGACATGTGTCCTGAAACGCTTACTTTCCATGTTAGAGCTCATTTTATTACTTCTCTTCAAATCACATTAAACATGGAATGGAAAACACACAGCAACAGAACGTACCAGCGTGACTTCAAACACTTTGTTACAGGAAATGTTCAAAATGTCCTCCCTTAGCGAGGATACATGCATCCACCCTCCGTCGCATGGAATCCCTGATGCGCTGATGCAGCCCTGGAGAATGGCGTATTGTATCACAGCCGTCCACAATATGAGCTCTAACATGGAAAGTAAGCGTTTCCGGACACATGTCCACATAAAATATTTTCTTTGTTTGTGTGTAAGGAATGTTTCCTGAACGTTTGGCCATACCTATTTGTAACACCCTGTATAGTAGAATCGGGTAATATGGAATACCATTTAGGTATTGTTGTACAAAACAGTACTGAAAATAATTTAACACCTGAAACCGAAACGAATACAACCTTCAACTTCTTGTGATAATATATATATATATATATCTCATAAGAAACTGTCAAAATAGATTTTTTTAATTAGTAAAATTTAGTTTAAAAAATTTTATTTGGAGGGTAATATGGAATAGAAGGTTTCAAATAACAAACTATCCAGAATTGAGAAAAAACGGATTTAATGATAGTTTTTAGTCAACATGATCATCATCTTTGTCGTATTAAAGAGCCATCGCTTCATTCTTTTTCGGAACATAGTTAATTCAGAAATATTACCGTTCTCAATTGTTATATTATTATTTTAAAATCAATAGTAACAAAAACCGTATTACCCACATTTATATTTTATCAAAAATGTATTTCAATGCAGTAATTATTTTTGGGATTGTATGAAATACCCCAGTTTTATGTCTGGTTTTGTGGAATATTAAGTATCTCATATTACCCGAATCGCCATCTGGGAGAAAATAGGCTTGATGATATTATAAAAAACAAGATGCCAGCCAGAAACGAGAACTGTACAATAAACCATCACTTCTTTAGTACACATTATACTAAGACTAGCGATCAACAAAATAAATCTATATTTTAGAAACCTTATCTGCAAAAATTCTCGAAAGTGGAAAAACAAAAATTGTTGGCCAGCAAACACAGTTCAGCTCCCAAATGACCGACCTTCACGACAAACCATCATGGGAGTTTTGAGTAGCAGTTGACGGAACTTCCAGTGACCTGCAGCATTTGGCAGAGGAGAAACCTCGGTATTCTTTGTTACCCGGCTACTCCATATTACCCGAGTGTCCTCCATTTGAACTTGTAGATACCGAGGGAACTCGTGTATTTTGTAGTTTGAAGAGACAAGTGCCCCTTCACTTATGCTATTAGCGCCATTAGTAAGAGTGAAAAGTTTTTGCAGAAGTGCATAGATAGATAGATAGATATGTTCACTTTGATCCCATGTGAGAATAATCTCGGGGATGTGGAACAGTACATACACTTATTAGTATTGTCAATATTACTATATAATTGATAATATTATTATATATTGACAACAAGTTAGCAACAACCCATTAGTATAACCAATATCTCCTGTAATCTACAAATACAATCCCGAGTTAATTAATACTTATTATGTGGAACAGTGTGTACACCTGTTACCAGCATCTAATAACCAGTTATTTTCTTACCAACCAGTTACCATGATAAGTTGCACTGTAATTTGTGACTACATATTATATCATGTTAGTTGCTATTTATGTGGAACCGTACACACACCTATTAGCAATATCAATTATATTACCAACAACTCATAAGCAGTCAATTACTTAAAAACCTGTTAGTATGATAATTTTTCACAGCAGTTTTTGAGTGCATGCTATCCCATGTTAGTTACTATATATGAGTGAAATTTTGTAAACAGTGTAATTAGTTAATTTGTCAAATTTTCAACAGAAAGAAAAACCATATAGCATTTTAGTAATTGTGGACAACTTTGTCACCTTCCCCTTCCATACACCATATATACTATTTTATCAGTCAGTCTTAGTTACCAAATTCCAAGAAGAAAATTCTTTCACAGAGTAAAATGGTTTCTGAAGCAGAAACTCTTTGATTTTGGACTTAAAGTAGTTGGGTTTTTGTAAATAACATTTAATTTCTGTTGGTAAGACATTGAATAAGGAAGCTCCAGTAAATGTTAACCCTTTCTGTACAATTGACAATGATTTGTAATCCTTGTGAATATTATATTTATTCCTAGTATTATGGCTATGTATGTCAGCATTAAGATTGAAGTGTTCGGGATTTTCCACTACAAATGATAGTACGGAGTATACATCAAAGTATGTTCCAGTCAGAAAGTGACAAGCTGTTCTCTACAGTGTCCTTGGCAGATACTATTCCGTGTCACTGTGTCATTTCTTTACTGTGATACCTGCCCAACATTCTTTTTAAATACACCGAGGTGCAGGGTGAGCGGTTATCGTTTTGACCTCGCATTCATAAGCACAGCGGTTCGAATCCCCGTCCGGGCATCAAGATTTGGGTTTTCCATGATTTCCCGAAATCACTCCAAGCTAATGCCGGGATGCTTCCTTCAAAAAGCCATGGCCGAATTCCTTCCCGTTCCTTGTTCCCAGTCCCATTTCGCCTCTAATGACTTCCACGTCGACGAGGTGCAAGCCCACAGTCAGATGAAATTGACAAGGGAGACTAAATTGATAATGTAGCATTAGATCTTTCAAAGGTTTAATTTAATTTAATTTAATTTAATTGCAATGGAGCACAGGCTCCGGTGGCGATTTCCCTACACACCCATCTTGCCCCTATCCTGCACCCACCTACACTTGCCCTCTACAAATTTTATCTTTAAATTCCTTCAAAGTTTTCGGTAAATTATTCATCATTTCTCTTGGTAACTCATTCCAATCCCTGACACCCTTACCTAAAAACGAGAATCTTCCCACACCCTTGTGCCTGAAATCGAGTGCCAGCTTGTGGTCATGGTCATCTTTTCCCTTCCATGCACTACTTTTCATACCTATTGCAATATCTTTCCATGCCTCATCACCAGTGTATGCCCTGTACACTCCCTTGACCCTCCTCATCCTCCTCCTGTCTTGCAATGAATCCCATTCCAGCTCCTTTATCATATCCGTCACTGATTGTATTCTGCGATAATTTCCAGAAACAAATCCAGCAGCCCTTTTTTGCACCCTCTCCAACTCCTGTATTTGATACGTAAAATGAGGGTCCCATACTACACTACCATATTCGAGCAATGGTCTGACCAAAGTTTTGTAACCCAATTCGTTTACTTTTCTCGTACATCCCCTCATCACTCTCTCCAACAAGTGCAGAACTTTGAAACCTTTTCCTACCACCTGTCCTATGTGTCCTGCCCAGTTAAGTTTGTTATCAAAAGCTTTTGACAGAGTGAGCCATAAAATGGTAATAAATAAGGTAAAAACTGCAGTTTCAGGTAGGTAAAAAGCTTTTTTTTTTTTACTTGTTTTTTTTCGTCGGGGCTGAGGTAAATGCCGAGACGGTAGGGATGTTGTGTCGGCTGTCGCACGTGTGTCGCACGTGTGCTTGCGGTTCTCCCACGGCCCTGGCACCCGGTCTTAACTCGCTATTTCCTGAGCTGGGGTCCTGGCGACCGAAGATGGCTCTCTTCCTGTCCCAAGACGTGCGGTTGGCAGCACTGGTTGCGGGACTCCACCTAGCAGTCGGTGCCCCAGTGTGCCGCCCAACACCTCTCCAACAACCAACCACAGTCGCCAGAAATGAGTCGAAATAGCATCGCTACTTGTGTAACATCCTTTCAACGGCTAAACCGGCTCAAGAATTGCTACATATATTCAAATCGCTAATGGATATGATCCCTAGCCTAGGGTAAGCTTTCAGGTCATCGTAAGAAATTTGGACGAAAGTCAACAACTACAACCATGACGCCGGTATTTGATGTCGGATTCTTATGTAATTCGACGAGAAAAAATCGAATGTAAATAATATATATATATATCTTCCTTACTCCCAGTGGCGTAGCTAGGTCAACAAGGGACCCGGTGCAAAAATTTATTTTGGGCCCTCAGGACAGACGGGCGACCTTTTTTTTGCTTTGTGTGCTGATAGGGGCCCCCTGAACTGAGGATGAGGGCCCTTGAATTATTATTTAGGGGCCCCTGAGTAGTGGTTGGGGCCCCCCTGAGCACAGCGAGGGCCGTTAGTGAGGGGCTCTTGTACTCTCAGGGGCCCCTTAGACGACGGTAGAGCTAAAAAAAGAAAAGAAAAAAAAAAAAAGGTCGCCAGTTTGCCGTGAAGGCTCGTGGGGCCCTCTAAACTGCGCTTGAGGGCCCCTAGAGATGCTCTTTGGGGCCCCTTGATGTATGCTTGGGGGCCCCCTTAGCGTGAGGGCCCCGGTGCACTGCACCGCCTAGCCCCATAGTAGCTACGCCCCTGCTTACTCCTCGAGTTATGCTATATCAAAATTGAGGTGGTTAGGCTGAAATAAAGTCGCAAAAGCTAAATTTGATGCTGGAGTCTTATATACCTCGATGAAACAAATCGAAATTGAGGAGTAAAATGTTTCGAAATCTGCTTTAGTTCTCGAGATATCGTATTTCAAAATACGGTGGTTAGTTTGAAATGCGGCCTGGACCAGAAGAAAATTTCGCAAAATCGAAATTTGATGCTTGATTCTTATATATCTCGACGCAACAATCGAAAGTGACGAATAAAAGTTTTCGATATCTCGCTAAGTTCTCGGGATATCGACTGTAAAATTTGAGGTGGTTACGATGAAAATCGACCTATATGAGGAAAAATTTCGTAAAAGCCACGTTGCACATGTACAAAGGATGTTTCGCTTCCTTCCTAGCTGTTGTGATTAGATTGACAAGCGGCCCGGATCACATGAAAAGCGGCGCCAAAGGCACAAGGAACTATGCCTATCGCTAATTTTCGGCATTTGATATCTCGAGAACTAAGGAAGGTAAAAAAATAATTTTATTCTTCGCTTTCGATTTGTCTCGTCGAGTTAGATAAGAATCAACCATCAATTGCGGGGCCACGGTTACTATAGAATTCATGGAGATTTTGTGATTTTTTACAAATAGATTTAAAAGAACTGTTTGGTCCACTGATTTTATGATGTACTACTTACTAATCAATTAACGAACAGTGTACAAAAAATTAGCGCAGACACCGTGGAAATGGTGTACGTTAAGGCAAATGATTTTTCATTCTTCGAATGTGAAACGTGTGAATTTAGTACAATGTTAAATATCACGTCAGACACACTATGATACATATGTGTGTTCAGGAAAACGTTGTTGCAGATTTTTTTTTTTCAATATTAGTTGAAGATGTTAAGTGTAAACTAAAAACTAGATGTTATCTAGGTTGCCCGGGTTGAACCGCGTCAATTAATGAAAACCTAACGTTTCGGCCATCATTTTGTGTTCTTCTTCAGAGGACTAGATGACGTGTGCGAAAATTTCGATGAACAGCGAGCTAGAATTCTACCAAGCTAAACAAAGCACATGCAACATACATAATCTATATGATACGAGGTGCTCTTATCTAGTGGTAATGTTTACATCGGCATTGTATAGAAAAACCCAAATTTTTCATTAATATGATAAAATGTTTTTAGAAAATCTCCTTGCTGTAGAAAACCTGCAGTTTACAGGTATTACTATGATATGGGGTGCAGCTATCTAGCGGTAACGCGATCAATAATTATAGACGGCAGCGAAGTCTAGCGGCTTGGTTCTGAACTTTCTCATACGCGTGACCTTTATAGTTGATTCTTTTTCCTTTTAAGGGCCGAATTCCGAAAAATACCATTTTTATTTTATGATGTTACCAAAACATAGACATTAATCTTTAAAAGCATATCATTTGTCCAATTTGATTAAGTATGAACGAAGATAAGGGGGCGTCCATTAATTACGTGAGGTAAAACAAGGGGGGGAGGGGTCCGGCGAAATCTGACCAAATCTCACCAAGGGGGAAGGAGGGGGACCGAGTTGACGTCAGAGATGGTCCCACATATGTTCTATCAGGGATGGATCTGGGGATCTTGCTGGTCACGGGAGTACCTCGACAGTTCATAGAGACACGTGCCCTGTGTGGACGGGAATTGTCCTCTTCATATTGTCACGTTAGAGGTAACACATGAGGACGCAGGATGTCCGTGACGTACCTCAATCACTACCAGCCGTGACCACACAAGTCATACCCGATCGCTCTCCACACCATGACGCCAGGAGTAACACCACTGTGCCTCTACAAAACATAGGGACACCTCCCCAGGTCTCCGTTATACTCGCCGACGGTGGTCATCCGAGGTAATGCAGAACCACGATTCACTGCACTGCTGATGAATGATGTCGCAATGGAGGACCGCATCAAACCATTAAAGACACTGATGACAGCAAAAAGTCATATTAATCCACGTGCAAGGATTTGACTACCGTGGTCTGTGCATATATATAAATATATGAAGGTGGCTTCCCACGGCCTGTGCACTTTCTGGCCGCGCCGGTCCAGCTATCAACAGTGGGCGGTGGGAAGGGAGCCGCCTGTACTGGCAGAGATGGCGCACTTTTATCCCTCGCCCAGTCGGTAAACATCAAATGCCCGGATAGCTATAACGGCAGCAGACGACACCGTGGGGAGGTGGTGGCGAGGGCTACCCTGTCCCGCGTGCTGATCCGTACAATCGGGCTGTATGACACGGCCTACGAAACCACGGGCAGCGGGAAGCCACCATAAGCTTGTTTCGTGTGTCTGTACCTTTGCACCAGCATCACTGAAAAACTACACAAACAATATGGAAGCGATTTTACTGTTTGAATCCTTATGGTCTAGCTTAAAATCTGAAGTATAGCTTATCGCTATTCGTGACCGGAAAACGAAGCAACAATTTATACTCTGTTTATTTCAAGCGGAACGCGTTGCATGTACGATAAACAGTCTTTTCTCAATCTACCAATCAAAGATTACACTAAATTACAGATAAACATTACACCTCCTAGATTCTGTTAATATTGTTTTGACAATTTTGATTATTTATTTCCACAGATTCGTGACAGGGAAAACATAAATGCTGATAAAAGCAGTATTCTTGCTAGTACAGTTATAAGAATATCTGAGAAGCAGACAGTAGTTTTTATATTTAAATCCTTTACGTTTCGTCTACGTCGTGGTAATTAGAGTCGCGGAACGATTCGGAGGTATGTACAGGAATTAATTCGACCGCGACCTTTTGAAGGAACCATACAGTGCTTTCCTGAAACCATTGAAAACCGAAATCAGGATTGCCGGACGGGAATCCGACCCCCGTCTTCAGGAAGACGAGAATAGCGACTTGTAACCAAACAGGTTCCGTAGAAACACAAAACCGGAAGATCTGTTGAGAAGAGGAATTACAAATTTTGAATCATTACTAATTTCTGAGAAATCTATGGCAATGGGATGAACTATAGAGACATTCTATGGGGGACTCGACAAGTGTGCGTTAGCTGCGTGAGTGTGAGTGCGAGACCTCCCGCGAATAGGGCGTAAGTCTCGCCCGTATCCGGTCACGGCGTGTTCACAACGCATCAACATACCAAAATGGCGCCGCCAACACGCGCCGATATCCTGCCAGACGTTCTTCCGTTGTCGCAGTGCTTGCTCCATGTTCGACGAGTTTAATGTTCGTATACCCTGTGTCAGTCCCGCAGTCTTAGTTGGTTGCGGTACCGTGATGGCGTCCGGGGGTAGCTGGTTCGATTCCAGGCAGGTTTGGAGAGGTCTGGTGCACGACTCCTAGTCACCAGATTTAATTTAATTTAGTCGCAATGCAGCATTTGCAGCTATGACAAATTCCATTCAGACTCAAACCCCTGTTTCAGATTCTTAAAAAAAAATAAAAAAATAAATTTTAAAAAAAAAAAAATATTTGTAAAATTTTACCATCTACATTCCTCTGTCTAGTATGAATTTTATTTTTAAATTCTTTCAGTATTTTACTGTCTGCATGATGTTGAGGTACTCCCGTGACCAGCAAGATCCCCAGATCCGTCTCTGATACCACAAATGTGAGACCAATTCTGACGTCAACTCTGTCCCAGGATATCAAGGATCAGTTAAGGCCCGTTCCCACGATCCCTTGTAACGAAGGCGAGACGAGACGGGACGGGACGAATACTCAACCACACGCCATGGGAACAGGGCCGCCTCTGCTAGCGGGGATGAGACGCAGCTGCCCACTCTGAGTCGGTAAACATCACAGGTGTGTGTAGTGGTGCGCTGTTGCCATCGGTTTGCAGCAGCGGTGCGCACCCCTTCTGTTGCTGTAAAGTGCTCTGTGCCAAACGACACTAGGCAACGTGGGGCGGAGGTGGCGGCGAGGTAAGCTAGGACTAATTGCGGCCCGCGGTCGTCCCTACACTTCGGTTAATGAGGTCCCGTCCCGTCTCGCCTACGTTACAAGGGATCGTGGGAACGCGCCTTTATAACAGTTGTGTTCAGCTTGCCTCAGGAGAGGAGACAACGACTCTATGACAGCCTCCCCAACAGAATCAGTGCAAACATCCAGGACAGAGGGGTGCAACGGCATACTGACAAGTGGGCATATACTGCAAAGTTCTTCGTAAATCTGATTTTTCAATCACTGAAACAACATCATATGCCCTCTGAAACGGTGAAGTTTCATGTCAATTCCTCCTCCGCTTCTGAGTGTTTCTGGCAGTGAATATCCCGAAGGTTCTTTTTCCTGAAAAAACTCTTTTTCTCTATTCATACGTAACTGAAATCGGTATATGAGGTATTAAAAATAATATGAAAATTTCCGTTTCGATAAGATTATGAATTAAGAATGGAGATTATACGAAGTCAACAACAAAATGGCAAAACTATCAAGGTCACGCGTAGGGCAATGTTGATAGCAAGCCGTAACGCTTTGCTGCAGTGTATAAGGATATTTCGCGTTGCCGCTAGATAGAAGCATCACATTACAGCGATATATCTGTAAACTGTGTGTGTTCTACAGTAAGGAATTTTTGAATACTTTATTGTCTTGAGGAAAGATTTGTGTTTTGCTGTACATTTGCTATGTAAATAATGGCGCTAGAGAGCAGCAGATAATATCACAGAGATAAGGATATGCTGCGTGATGTTGAGGTACTCCCGTGATCAGCAAGATGCCCAGATCCGTCCCCGATAAGACATGTGTGTTACCACCTCTGACGTCAACTCCGTCCCAGGATATCAAGGATCAGCTTGCCTCAGGAGAGGATACAACAGCTGTATGACAGCCAACCAACTGAATAAGTGCATGCATCCAGGACACAGCGGGTGCAACGTCGTACTGCCAAATTCTTCGTAAATCTGATTCGATTTTTCAATCACTGAAACAACATCACATGCCCTCTGAAACGGTGAAGTTTCATGTCAATTCCTCCTCCGCTTCTGAGTGTTTCTGGCAGTGTATATCCCGAAGGTTCTTTTTCCTGAAAAAACTCTTTTTCTCTATTCATACGTAACTGAAATCGGTATATGAGGTATTAAAAATAATATGAAAATTTCCGTTTCGGTAAGATTATGAATTAAGAACGGAGATTATACGAAGTCAACAACTAAATGGCAAAACTATCAAGGTCACGCGTAGGGCAAAGTTGATAGCAAGCCGTAACGCTTTGCTGCAATGTATAAGGATATTTCGCGTTACCGCTAGATAGAAGCATCACATAACGGAGATATATCTGTAAACTGTGTGTGTTTTCTACAGTAAGGAATTTTTGAATATTTTATTGTGTTGAGGAAACATTTGTATTTTGCTGTACAATTTCTGTGTAAAGTTTACCGTTAGATAGCTGCACATCATATCACAGAGATAAGGATATGCTGCGTGGTATCGAGGTACTCCCGTGACCAGCAAGATCCCCGGATCTGTCCGCGATAGAACATGTGTGGGACCAGCTCTGACGTCAACTCCGTCCCAGGATATCAAGGACCAGTTACAACAGTTGTGGTCAGCTTGCCTCAGGAGCGGAAACAACGGCAGAGGGAGTGCAACATCATACCGATTAGTGGGCCCATACTGCCAAGTTCTTCGTAAATCTGACTCGATTTTGTAATCACTAAAATAACATCACACATCTTCTCACCCCTTCAGGTTTCTTATTGATTCCTCGTCCCTTTCTGGGCGTTTCATCCGTTTTGTCAAGTAGTTTATGTGAATAAAACTTGAAACGAAAGTTTATACTCATTCCGTAATAATTGTTAACAGGGTGGTGGTATTTTGTATGTCTTCCGGTGTGCGCCTTAATACATTGGGGCTGAACCGTTCTTGGCGGATAGCAGCGAAGGAAACCTCTCCGTAATACGACGGGCTGATATGAGGAACACCCTGTATATATCGGACCCGCAATCTAGCGGACACATTCCGGCCTTGAGTGGTGGTGATGTGATTGGATTGTCCGTACAGCCCCGAGACGCCAAATTGGACTTTCCAGTCGCCATGGAAACGGACTCCGCTATATCGCGCAACATAGAAAATTAATAACCCGAAGTGGTAACTAACCCGACCATCACCATTCCAACCTCCCATCACCAATATATGGCTTGTACATTCCCAGCCCCAAAAAATCGCTCCAAACAATGGAAATAGTACGAAAACAATAATAACCTATACAAAAATCTCTCATAATCATGAAGAGACCATTCGCAGCCATTTAAACATAAAACCCACAAATTTAAATCACTACGGTTTCCACAACATTCATTCTCTCAACTAACATTTCAAACATTTTTTTTTTTTTTTTCTGTCGTCAGTTTTTCGACTGGTTTGATGCAATCCTCCATCCCTTCCTATCCTGTGCTAACCTCTTCATCTCTACATACCCCTTACAACCCACGTCCTCAATTATCTGCTTCATATATTCTAATCTCTGTCTACCTCTACAGTTCTGTTCCCTCCACTAACAAATTAACCAATCCAGCATGTCTCAAAATATGACCTACCAGCCTGTCTCTTCTTTCTGTAAGCTTCTTCCACAAACTTCTTTTCTCACCCATCATTTCCAAAACTCGTTCATTTCTTACTTTGTCTGTCCACTTAATTTTCAGCATTCTTCTGTAGCACCACATTTCAAATGCTTCAATTTTCTTCCTTTCCGGTATTCCTAAAGTCCATGTTTCGCTACCATAAAGTGCTGTGCTCCACACAAAGAGTTTTAAAAAGTTCTTTCTAATTCCTAGATCAATATTTGAAACTAAAAGGTTTCTCTTTTTCATGAAGGCTCTTTTTGCTAGTGCTATTCTTCCCAAGTAGCAGAATTCTCTTACATCTCCTATTGCATCCGATCCTATTTTTATATTTAATCCACTGTTATTCACATCATTTCTGAATATTTGACCACTTTTGTCTTGCTTTGATTTATATTTAGCGTAAAATTTACCTTTAGTACTTTGTTCGTGCCATGCAGTAACCAATACAGACTATTCTGCTACTAGAACAATGACATCAGCTATGCTGGTTTTAATCCTTTTTTTTTTTTGCTGTCATCAGTCTTTCGACTGGTTTGATGCAATCCTCCATCCCTTCCTATCCTGTGCTAACCTCTTCATCTCTACATACCCCTTACAACCCACGTCCTCAATTATCTGTTTCATATATTCTAATCTCTGTCTTCCTCTACAGTTCTGTTCCCTCCACTAACAAATTAACCAATCCAGCATGTCTCAAAATATGACCTACCAGCATGTCTCTTCTTCCTGTAAGCTTCTTCCATAAATTTCTTTTCTCACTCATCATTTCCAAAACACGTTCATTTCTTACTTTGTCTGTCCACCTAATTTTCAGCATTCTTCTGTAGCACCACATTTCAAATGCTTCAAGTTTCTTTTTTTCCGGTATTCCTAAACTCCATGTTTCGCTACCGTAAAGTGCTGTGCTCCACACAGAGAAAATAAAAAAGTTCTTTCTAATTCGTAAATCAATATTTGAAACTAAAAGGTTTCTCTTTTTCATGAAGGCTCTTTTTGCTAGTGCTATTCTGCTTTTAACATCATTTTTGCTTCGGCCATCGGTTGTAATTTTGCTTCCCAAGTAACAGAACTCACTCACTTCTCCTATTGCATCAGATCCTATTTTTATATTTAATCTGCTAGTATTGGTGTCATTTCTGCTACATTTCATCACTTTTGTTTTACTTTGATTTATATTCAGTCCAAAATCTTCCTTCAGTAAGTTATTTTGTTCATGCCTTCAATAACTTCTCAATATCCTCAGCCCTCTCTGCTAATAAGACAATGTCATCAGCAAATCGTAGCATACTGATTTTTTCTCCCTGAAAACTTATGCCACATGGAAATTTTTCGAGCCACCAATACAGACTATTCTGCTACTAGGACAATGACATCACCTATGCTGGTTTTAATCATATTGCACTTCATTTCAATTATATCCTTCTGTCAAAACAATACTCATTCCTACGAAATGTAACAAAATTTAGAATTACTCAATGTTTATCTTTCTACAAAACTAACGTACTTGATTATTGGGATTGAAATTAATATCAAGCTGTGTCTGAATACTAATTATGTCCATATTTGTTTCAGCATCAAGTGTGAATGCTTTTGCCCATTTTTATTTAACTTAGTGCAGCCCCATCCAACCATATTTCGGGTACTTTGGGGTGAGTCGAAATTTGATTAAATACTGGAAACAACTGAGGAAATTTTAATGAAACCCACTACATATTTTTCTAATTGGACGACTAAAAATACTGTAGGCAAAGGTGGATACTAGCTAGTGTGATATAATAACTAGTAATCACATGCGAAATTTTCCCCTCTCTCTTAATTGGAAAAAATATTGCCATTCAGTTTTTTGTTATGTTGTTGTTATTCAGTACTGAGCGACTATGTATTACGGGAAATGTATTAAACTTGGGAATAATACACAATTCCTGGGAGATGCACGAGTCTACAATTCCCACGAAAAGTATCCAAGTGGAACCAGATCAGGGATCGTGTAACATAATTTGTCAGAGGTTCTTTAATACATAAATTTCCTAGGAAATGTATGATTTTTCTAGACATTGTATGCAATTCCTAAACGGTATTACTAAATGTTTAAAAATTAACATTATGCCGTAGAATTAGTGATAGAATGAAAAATGAAACACACATAAGCTGAAAAAGTGAGAATCAATGTGATTTATTTATGAAGGCGTTCATTCGCATAATCAGGTCACATTTATAAAACGTAAAAAAGTTCGTGCGACTTATTTATTAATATTTTCTTAATGTTTCTGAAGTGACTCCGTCCTGCTTTCATTATGCACTCTCTTCCACTGTTGGCAATTCTTAAATGCTCTTCGTGATATTCAGGGTGTTACAAAAAGGTACGGCCAAACTTTCAGGAAACATTCCTCACACACAAACAAAGAAAATATGTTATGTGGACATGTGTCCGGAAACGCTTACTTTCCATGTTAGAGCTCATATTGTGGACGGCTGTGATACAATACGCCATTCTCCAGGGCTGCATCAGCGCATCAGGGATTCCATGCGACGGAGGGTGGATGCATGTATCCTCGCTAACGGAGGACATTTTAAACATTTCCTGTAACAAAGTGTTTGAAGTCACGCTGGTACGTTCTGTTGCTGTGTGTTTCCATTCCATGTTTAATGTGATTTGAAGAGAAGTAATAAAATGAGCTCTACCATGGAAAGTAAGCGTTTCCGGACACATGTCCACATAACATATTTTCTTTGTTTGTGTGTGAGGAATGTTTCCTGAAAGTTTGGCCGTACCTTTTTGTAACACCCTGTATATCGAATGACTCCCTATCACATACGTAGTAAAGCATATTGTTGCCAGTATCTTTAACAGAAAAAATAAACTTACTGTTTTCGTGTGTAATACACTTCGCGCCGATTTTAAACATTAATGTATCTAAATTGCTATTGAGCGCACACTCCAATGGCAATTTCCCTAAACACACATTTTACCCCTTTCCTGTACCCATCTACTTTCACCGTCTATAAATTACAACTTTAAATTGTTTCAACGTTTTTGGTAAATTATTCAACATTTCTCTTGGTAACTTATTCCAATCCCTGACAACCTTACGTAAAGAAGAGAATCTTCCCACACCCTTGTGCCTGAAATCGAGTGCCAGCTTGTGGTCATGGTCATCTTTTCCCTTCCATGCACTACTTTTAATTCTTACACCAATATCTTTCCATGTCTCATCACCGATATACGCCCTGTACACTCCCATGACCCTCTTCACCTTCCTCTTGTCTTCCAATGAATCCCAACCCAGCTCTTTTATCATATCTGTTACTGATTGCATTCTGCTATCTATCGGTAACAAACTCAATCAGTGAAGTAGTTTATTAATATCTCTGCTATCTAGCGCTTTGGCTCTGGTCTCATACGCGTGACCTTCATAGTTATTACTTCCCTACAAGGGTCAAATTCCGAAAAATTTCTTTGTTAATGTTTGATGTTACCTTCGTGGAGAACTTTAACTTTAAAATGATATCTCATTTATTGATTTTCGGTAGGTATCAAGGGAGGTGATAAATGGCTCGTGGAAAAAAAAAATTAGACATAATATACAGGGTGATTCACGAAGATATGCAAATATTTTAATATGTTATTCTACAAGAAAAACTAAAGAAAAACGTTCATATAAACATATTTCAGCAAATGTTTAGTTACGGCTAATAAAAGATTTTGCCTGAAATTTAGCAACCCCGCTAATATGAAGCCATCGCAAAACTGTACGAGGTTACAGTAAAGCACGATTTCCATTTATTTTGTTGTTATTGATCTGGTGAATGTAATAAAACAAGTGCCAGACGTGTATTTTCAGTATTTTTCCAGAAATTCCAGAGAAGCAAAGAAATAATATGGGAAAATTTGTAATTTATTAAATACTTGGCCCACTTGTATAATCTCTGGAATTCACTTGTATAATCTCTGGAATTTACTTGTATAATCTCTGGAATTTACTTATATAATCTCTGGAATTTCTGTGTAACTGCTGCATATACACGTCTGGGACTTGTTTTAGTACATTCACCAGATCAATAACAACAAAATAAATGGAAATCGTGCTTTACTGTACCCTCGTACAGTTTTGCGATGGCTTCATATTAGCGAGGTTGCTAAATTTTAGGCAAAATCTTTTATTAGCCGTAACTCCGTAACTAAACATTTGCGCACCTGTGTTTATATGAACGTTTTTCTTTAGTTTTACTTGTAGAATAACATATTTAAAAAAAATCATATCTTCGTGAATCACCCTGTATATCGCTTTACACAAACAAAGTGTTTTAATGTAAATTCGGCATGCTATGTTATAACTTTGTTAAAATATAATTTATACCTCAGTCTCTATAGGTTGTGAAATAGTTGAATAAAAGGGAGAAACACTGTAGGTATACTTATTTTTATTATAATTAAAAATCATCTATTCTTTATACTTGTTCTTCTCATATGGGTAATGTGGAAATAGTAGAACTTGTGCAGTAAGGACAGTGTTTTGTTTCGTGTTCTGTTTGGCCGCTTGCACGCAGCGCCGCGGTGCGGTTTAAACCGGAAGCTTTCACCTCCCTTGGTGACGTAACAAAGACCGGAAATGGAGGCAGCCAAAGAAGTTAATTGCTTAGGCTTTCAGAGATTCTGCACACCAACCTCGCGGTGTTCACAGTTTGAAACTAGTGTTCTTTACGAAAAAAAATAATTGTAACAGCACCTGCATGCCCTCGAAATATACAGACCATATATTTACGGAATAACAGAAGTGATTTATAGCCGATTATAGGAGAATATCTGTTAAAATGTGTTAGCTGTTAGCATTATGAGTAAATAGCATGTTTGAAGAATTATTAGTAGGCTACGTTTACATCTGTTATTCTTTTATCTGTTAACAGGTATGATTAATTAATAACAGGTAATAGAGTGAAACAGTTATTTTATAAGACAGAGACTGGTTTGTAGAATATTAACATCAGACTTAAACGGTTATTTCATTAAAAGCGATTGCCTTGGAATAAATGTTAGAATTTCAGTTATTAACAGTTAATCAGTGTCAAACAGTTATATATATCAAAATCAATTTTAAACAGTTATTTTATAAGACAGAGACTTGTTTGTAGTATATTCACATAATACTTGAAGGTTTATTTCATAAAAAGCGATTGCCGTGAATGAAAGCTAGAATTTCAGTTATTAACTGTTAATCAGTTTCAAAAAGTTATATATACATATCAAAAATCAATTTTCTGTAGTAAATGGCAGAAACTCAGTTAATATTGCTAAAATTGCTGAAAGATTTCATATTGAGATAAAGGTTATTGTTGAGTGAATCATATTTGGAGCGTTTATTACATATAAAACGAATATTGAGCAATAAATGCTAGATTATCAGTTATTAAAAGTTAATCAGTGAGTAGCAGTTATTTGTAAATGGAAACCTTTGTGGAAACTCATTATATACTTCTGTTTTTTGATAGAATGCTATTGTTCTGGAGTAAATATTAGAAACTTACTTAATAACAATTAACATGTGTGTAACAGTTATGTATTAACAGTGGATTTTACTAATTACATGCTAGAAACTCAATTACCACCAATTATAGGTAATCCTATTGAAATAGATAATATATAAACAGTAACAGCTATCGTTTAAATTCTTATTATTAATTTACCATGAGAACAATGGTTATTTAATGTAAAGGGATTGTTAGGGAATAAATGCTAGAAAGTCGGAAATAACAGTTAATCATGCGTGATACTGCTTTTATCACCAGGGGCTCTTATGGAAAAATGTAATAATTAGTTAATCATAGTGAAACAGTTATTGCCCAAATTTTATTTCATATAAAGCGATTGTTATCGAATAGGTGTTGAAAACTAGTTAATAACACTAACTCGATATGTAACAGTTATTTAATAACCCCCGATTGAAATGGAGCTCAGCTAGAATGTTATTTAATAACATAAAATCATAGTGTAACAGTTACTTTTTTCAACTTATGTACGTTATAGCGGTTTTAGTAAAATAACAGAGAAAATGTATTGCATTTCCTACCTTACCTTTTTCCTTTCTACCTTTTAATAATTCTTCTACCCAGCACGTCACTCTTTCATCCACTGCAGTAAATTTTATCTTTTCTTAGACCTTTGAAAATGCATCGTAATTCCGCGGCCCGCATATAAAATTATATATTCTCAAGAATACTATTTTAATATGAAAGTTAATTTTTTCTCATGATTTCGACAATAAATTTTTGTATATATGGACGAAAAAATATATATATTTTTTTTAAATACATTGGTTTTCACATAAATATATTTTGTAAAAGTGTGAGGAATTTCGAGGGCCGGAAAAATGTTCAAGGCTGGCCACGAGTTGGTCACCCCTGACTTAGAAGAATTGGTTCATTGTTTTTGTGAACATCTATTTCTACGTCGTCGTGAAAAACTTTCTGACTTTGTCAACTGGTTGATGGTCGTGTGTGTATGAGGATTGAAACCACAGTTTTGTCTCGAACTTACACCACTTGAAGCTTGTAACGCGTGTTAAGGCTGAACTTTATACGAAATTTGCTTAAATTTTTCTTGTGGTTCAGCATGTTAATGATCTAGAATCAATATATTAATACGCTAAGCGAAAACTTCGGATCCCTTTCTAAGAATATTGCGCGCACGGAGAAGTGTGAGATTTGACACAATAGTTTATATGGAGAAGAAGTGCAGAAAGCTAAAAATCTGTATATAATATGTGTTATAAATACATTAAATTAAATAAAATAAAACATTCGTTATTTACATTCAATTGTTTTTTTAGTGGCAACTACACTTAGCGATTCTGCCAATTTCTGTGGTTTTTGGTCAACAGTAAAATATATATATATAATAAATATAGTTAATACATGTTACAAATATGTTATTAAAAAAATTAATTTGCGAACGTGTGTGTGCGTGAAATCGGATCGGAGCCAACTATCTGACGTGTATTCCCCGCATTGAGACACTCTGTGGTCGTTGGTGAAACGAAAGACTCGCATAAAGTAGAGATTAATCTTTGAAGTTATAAAAGGAACATTTCTAAAAGGAATGTAGCGATTCTGTCAGATACTGTATGGTATTTTTATTATTTAAAAAGTTAAACTTGGTTAATGGTCTTTTGAGTTTTGAATTTCAGTAATTTCATTATGTTTTTTTTTATATTATTCAGATATTCGCACATACTTCCATTATGCCTCTATATAGAAGAACATTGACAGGTCAGAGAGAGAGACAAAAAAGAAGGAATACTTATTTACGTGAAATTCAAAATGATAACTGACCAAATTTAGATAGTGAACACACGAAAGAATGAAATTATTTTGACAGATACATTTAAATGTACACTAAATGTCATTCCAAGAAATTTTGGGAGTTTCTAACTTACAATACAGGTTTTGCAATGCAAAACATTTCGAATCAGAAGTCACTTCAGGTGAAATGACTGCATTTACTTCATGTTGTCTTAAAGCTAAAGCAGTTTTACCGGCCTTCGAGTCAAAATGAATATTTTAAACCATTATATGGTGGACTAATTTCAAATATTCGATAAATAGGAAGTCAAAAATTACTTCGGGAACATTCATAAATACATTTCATCATTTGCAATGGTTAGTTTAGAAGCTAAACTGCTAAACTTTCTAACTAAGTCACGCGTGGAGTGTATTATTTTAATTTTGTAAGTTAGGTTGGGTTGGGTTGGGTTCGGTTAGGTTAGGTTAGGTTAGGTTAGGTTAGGTTAGGTTAGGTTAGGCTAGGCTAGGTTAGGTTAGGCTAGGTTAGGTTAGGTTAGGTTAGGTTAGGTTAGGTTAGGTTAGGTTAGGTTAGGTTAGGTTAGGTTAGGCTAGGCTAGGTTAGGTTAGGTTAGGCTAGGGTAGGTTAAGTTAGGTTAGGTTAGGTTAGGTTAGGTTAGGTTAGGTTAGGTTAGGTTAGGTTAGGTTAGGTTAGGTTAGGTTAGGTTAGGTTAGGTTAGGTTAGGTTAGGTTAGGCTAGGTTAGTTTAGGCTAGGCTAGGCTAGGCTAGGTTAGGCTACGTTAGGCTAGGTTAGGTTAGGTTAGGTTAGGTTAGGTTAGGTTAGGTTAGGTTAGGTTAGGTTAGGTTAGGTTAGGGAATTAAGCGAAACAACATATGCTAATAACGTATTGGTACACGCTCGTAGCAAACGACGTCAGGGTATACAGTATATAATATATCTATGAAAACACAATAGAAAAAATTCAGGTAATGATTATTACTCCTTCAAGAAAGAAACTATATAACTTAATGAATTACTGTCGAATTTCGACACCTGGGCGATCACTAATTTTAATAACTACGCGTTATGAAATGGAACTTGTACCACCTTTCGACGCATCCACTTCATTAAAACGTCCGTGCACTCGATAGTTCGGCAACCTACGGCGAGTCCGACGACGCCCGAACTGTTAGTTGCACTGATTGCCACCATAGCGCTGCTGGGCTAACCAGGAAATTTCAAATTAATAACTGCGCTTTATTTGTGCCTGCGCTGTTAAAATAAACTATAAATTTCGAATAAATAATTTAATTAGATTTTACTGCACTTACATTGTTAAAAGGAATAACTGTGATGCCATCTTAAAGGCAGTTATCTGCTGGGGAAAGAATTGCGCAAAAATCCGATTGTCAGAGATAAAAAATAAAAAAATAAAATAATAATAATAGTGGGAGACGGATATTAAAAAAATTAAGGTGCAACTTGAATGTAGATTTACATATTGCTTTTTGTTTATTTACGACAAGGAGATTAATGTAATGGGGGTATGCGTAAATTACGGCAGGTGTTTTTCCGGATTTCCGTACCCCCTCTGGTGAGACTTCGTGAGATTTGGTCGGACCCCTGTGGTGAGGTCTGGTTCGTGACCCCCCCCCCTAGATCACGCTCTTTTAGTTTTAGCTCTACAGTCGAATAAAAAGTTCAAAAAACTGAAGTGAGATTTCCGTTGACCCCCCTCCCCCTCCCCTTCCCCTTCGTGAGATTTGGTGACATTTCGCCGGACCCCCCCCATATTTCAGCTCACGTAATTTATGGACGCCCCTAAGGAGAAGACGTTTAGACTGTAGTCAGGTCATAACATGAACTAAAAATTTTTTTGGCAGAATATAAGAAACAGCAAAGTTTGTTAAAAAGTCGGAGAAAGGTAGGTTATCACGAAATGTATCCATCAAATGAATCATACATATTTTTTTCTAAAAGATCTTTCTTTGTCACAATCCACTATGCCCCTTCATACGTGATTGAAATAGATAAGTAATGTATCATTTTAATGATTAAGCTCTCCCCTTTGGTCACATCATATTTTAAGAAAAGATTTTTTTTATTAATTCGACCCTTCAAGGGCGAAAGTAATAACTGTGAAAGTCGCGCGTATGAGTTCAGACTCAATCCGCTAGATAGCAGCACACATATCACAGAGATCTTAATGAACTATTTCACTGCCGTCGACGAGTATTGAACGCGCTACCAATATATAGCAGCACCACGTATGACGGAGATACGAATAAGCTGTGTGTATTTTGTTCAGGTTGGTTGTATTCTGTTAAGGGCCAGTGACAGTTTCTCATACGTATGTTTTACGCGTCCAAAGATTTCCTCATTGCTTCTGAACTTGTTACAACTATTTTGCTACATACCTGCTACGCTAAACAAATAAACAATTGATAGAAATGAAGCCGTTCTTCTTTCATTCTATTACAAACCACCTATTCATTATATTCACGAAATTTTCGCTCGGCTCATCTAGTAATACTTATTAGTTTTTTAAAATAATTTTGTACTTGTAAATTTTTCTGTAACTATAAATATCCTTCATTTTAAAGTCAAATGTGGTTATTTAACCCTAGAACTGCATACGGGGGTAGATATCCACCCCACGTAAACTTTAAACTACGTTTCTAAGTTAGTATGTGGCATCATTTTACATGTAACAAATTTCTCTTATTTTTTTACATTTCGAATGATAGAAACCGAAAAACAATAGGCCTATTTCATGGATTTTGATTTAACATTTCCATAGATCAGATTCCCAATTTTTTTTTAATTTTCAGAGTCCCAAATAAATAGAATTATTTGGTGAAACGTCATGATAGTATTTTTTTTTCTCAGAACTTTTGTAGGCTACATACTCTTTAAAATCCCGTTTGAAAATCGGTTGTTTAGAAAAATAGTTGTAAATTTTTTGTTTGTTAAATGACGGTTTCACCGTTTTTAGCAGTTTTAGCTATTTAAATCTTGATAAAATTGAAATTGTTCTTTACTGTTCTCTCAACATGAAGAAACAAAAGAATTCATGTCCGTATAAGTCAGATTACTGCTTTCAGAACGATTTTAAGAACAAAAAATCCATGGGGAAAATATTGACCCTAGTTTGTAGTTTACTGGTAAAAAAAAATTGGTTTGTAGTTCTAGGGTTAATAACACCCTAGTCAAATATTCCGAAAATCTAATAAGAGAAAGTTTACTCATACCAGGAAAAATATTAGTAAAACAAGATCGTTATTCTTAATTTCCTTAGAAGGTTTTTCACAGTAAATTCTTGCTTTCATCACATGCAATACCCACCATTTTCGACGGGCGTTGAAACTAGTGTTTACAATAACTAAGTATGCTACATGCTTAGTGATGCAAACTGAAAAAAAAAAATTCAAATTTGTGAAAAAAAAACATAAAAAAAACATGAAAAAAAACCTAGCACCCTTGTTTTTTTCTAAATTTGTTTTTTTTTCTTTTCAGAAAACAATATATTTGATAAATAATAGTTTTATTTATGGAACTTACATTTTACATGTGTGTTTTAAACCTTACTAAATCATATAATATCTTACATAATGATTCATAAATGTATCTATGTAGGTAACATAATTTTTTATTCATCGTCTATGTCAGTACCACATTCACTAGTATCAGTACTACCAACTCGGTCGGTGTCGGAATTTTCTGTTTCTTCTTCTGTCCCCTCTAGATCCATAACTAGAAATTGTTACATTTTCTTTTACTGGTTGTATTGCATGCAAAAGCTTTTGAGATTGCAATTTTAAATTGTGAGTAAAGTACACACTGTGCATAAAGACTGCGCCGATAGTTCTGTATTACGGTCGTTTAAGTTTGAATTTAAATCTATTATCATACAAAATATGAGCTTTATTTGTTTTCAATCGTTGGTTTACGCCAACGGTTGCAAGGAAATTATTCATAATTACTGACAATGACTTAGTATCACTATACGCTGCGAGTTTAACAAGTATACGATTATAAGGAAAGCACAACAAGTAATAAAAAGAGGCAAAAAACCTTAGTTAAATTTCCTAATTTTTTGAAAAGATTCGTAGGTCTATAGACAAATTTGTAGGGCCTGGCAGCACTAGTTCAAATAGCGAGTATCAATCCAAACAACGGGGAACGGGGATTCCTTCTCACGCAACCTAGCCTTTTCGGGAAGTCCCCTTTCGTAAAAGAAAACTTCAGTCAATGTAATTTTTTTTCTGCTGAACCAGAAAAATATAGTATTAAAAGTAAGATAAGTACTTAGTATAAACTCTAAAACAGTCATATTAAACGATAAATGCCTTAAAAATTTGAAATTTAGTAGTTATGAAAAAAAAAAAAGTCCCAGAGAAAAAACATGTTTTTTCACAGTTTTTTTCATGTTTTATTTTTCACGTCAGAAAAAAAAACTGTTTTTAATAACACTATACATGCTACTGTAGCATCAAGCGTATAGCATTCATACAGGGATATCAAACATTCACAGTTTACATCTGATAGCTTACACGGCCATTGTTGGATTAATAACGAGTTTATCTGGTCTAAGTCTATGTCTGCAAAGAAACAACTCATGTTATAGGCATCAGTACACATCCTGGTTTGTCTGTGTTTATCTGTCCAAATAATCTGCGGAGAGAAATATTCCGCTGCATTTTTTTTAAAAAAATTCGTTGTTCTCATTTTATTAGACTGTTCGTGGTTTTAATTACATATAGGTTAATAAATAACTACTCCACGATCAAGTTTCAAATTTTAACTTGTTTTTATTTTCATAAGCATATCGAACTTCAGAGATACGGGACACATACATCTAAACAATTCCAGCGATTACGAGTTCTGGCCTCGCATTCGGGAGGACGGCGGTTCGAATCCCCGTCCGGGCATCTAGATTTGGGTTTTCCATGGTTTCCCCAAATCACTCCAGGTGAATGCCGGGATGCTTCCTTCAAAAGGCCATGGCCGAATTCCTTCCCATTCCTTGCCCCCTTCCTTGCCCCCCATCCTTTCCCGTCTCTAAAGACCTCGTTGTTAAAAAGAGACGTAAAGCAGTTACAAAAAAAAAAAAAAAAAAAAAAAAATTACAATCGACACTTCTTTCAAAGACTACCAAAACTGTTCGTTCAAAACATGGAGGAAGGAATATATGGAGACGACGCTAGGGACCGTCTCCATGCACTGCAGTGAAACCGGGTAGTGAGAAGTGGGGTGGGGAGGCCGCCATATTGGTCGGCCGTAGAAACACCGGGAATTGGCACAAAAACCTCAAGGAAATCATACGACAACCGTGGCACCGCAATTTGACGATGGATTATTATGTAACTCGACGAGACAGATCAAAAATGAAGAATAAAATTTTTTGATATCCTGCTTAGTTCTCGAGATATACTGTCTCAAAAGTGGAGAGTTTCGGGTTGAAATTCAGAAGAAAAATTTCCCCAAGCTCACATTTGATGATAGATTCTTATATAACACGACGAGATAACTCGAAAGTGAAGAATACATATTTTCGATATCTCGCTTAGTTCTCGAGATATGCTCTGTCCAAATTGGGGTGGTTAGGTTAGGTTAAGTCAATGTTTAGAACTTTTTTTAAAAAAAATTGCAACCTTCAAAAGACCTCATAGCTTCTGGGCGTACTCAGAAGATATTGTACTGTTAGTGGCCTATGTAACTTTGCTAGCAACAATGCTAGTGCATTTATTTTCTTACCATACATCTAAAGTCAGAAGCTCAGATGGGAGTAGTTCACATCGCGATACACGTTTTGTCTCTAACATGGTGCTTCTGAAATTACTAAAAACTAATAATAAATAAATTGTTTGTACCCTTATGGTACAGGTTGCATTTCAACCTACCCACGTTTTCCATTAATATTGCCGCTACAAAATCAAACTTTGTCGACAGATCTAAACACATGAAATGCATCGCGAACTACATTTCGGGTAACAACAACGTTTGCTTCATCAAGTTTAGTAGTTCACACAGCACAAATCATCACAATTAATTTCATCGTACACTTTCGGTGTAAATTGAAACTGTACTAGAGCATACACATTCACTGTATCGCGATATAAAATGACCCACTTTAATTACACTTAACACTTGTTTATAATAAGGCTAGCCTTTTAGGTGCAAAGTAGTAACATAAGCTGATTGTATACACTACACCAACAAACATTTGAGAACGATATCATCCTATTGAGAGCAATGAATAAATTCATAGCGATAAGCTCTAATCTTGCAGTTATCTATCAAACATTGCAAGAAGAATAATTTCAATGTGATTTAGTAACGAACGTTATTCCAGGTTGCTTCCTATCTTGTCTGTTTGTGCAACCGTATTAAACACAACTTGGCATTATAAAAAACTTTGAAATATTAGAAAATGAAATGTTCGCAGAAGAAAACACAGTGCAAACAGCCTATTGTTTGGGGTTATTCCTATGGCCGCCGCGCATGCGCAGTAGGGGACGAGTTTTTATGTGAGGTTTCACGGATTTGGTGTTATTTCGTCTCCATACATTCCTTCCTCCATGGTTCAACACTGTCCTTGACCGGCGTAAGCTGAGTCTGTAAAACTGTCTCTTAGTCTCTGCTGATTGCATTATATAAGTTCTATCGAAAGTTCTAGAACACTACAAAGGGCTTCCGACGGATATTTTTCGAACATTAACAATACTTAAACAATTGAAAACAAATTAAAAACAATCAGAATTAATACATAATCGTTTACAATCATTACAAAACGCTTGGAAATCAAAATTAAAGATACTTAAACATAAAATTATCCACATAAATAATTTTTAACTGCAGTAAATCGTACTTTGAACATCGTAGCTTACCTTAATACCTACAATTACAAACATTTAAGTAATTCTCTTGCCTAGTTCTATCCTTAAACATATTGAATGGTATTAACATAATTTCTTTTCACAAAACAAAATCCATTTACACTGATTTACAATAAAATACAAGACAAATATACAAAACCATTTTCAATCACACGCTAGCTTGCTACAAATGCTTCATAAAGTTAAAGTTTAGGTTTGAGGGCTGTTACAATTTGTTTAAACCAGATTTAGCGTTATAGGAATTGCAGTGAGGACGGTGATAATACTGTCTATACAGGGTGTTACAAAAAGGTACGGCCAAACTTTCAGGAAACATTCCTCACACACAAACAAAGAAAATATGTTAAGTGGACATGTGTCCGGAAACGCTTACTTTCCATGTTAGAGCTCATTTTATTACTTCTCTTCAAATCACATTAAACATGGAATGGAAACATACAGCAACAGAACGTACCAGCGTGACTTCAAACACTTTGTTACAGGAAATGTTCAAAATGTCCTCCGTTAGCGAGGATACATGCATCCACCCTCCGTCGCATGGAATCCCTGATGCGCTGATGCAGCCCTGGAGAATGGCGTACTGTATCACAGCCGTCCACAATACGAGCGCTGAATCGAGGAAGTACAGTACATACTAACGAAACTGAAATGAGCTCTAACATGGAAAGTAAGCGTTTCCGGACACATGTCCACATAACATATTTTCTTTGTTTGTGTGTGAGGAATGTTTCCTGAAAGTTTGGCCGTACCTTTTTGTAACACCCTGTATATATACGCAACACGTTATAGCATGTCGGTGACGCAAATTCATGGATTTACCCCCATCCTTCACCCTGCGTATAGAAGTATTCACTTCAATAATTATTATAATTATAAAGCGGGGCTAAAATTCTCATGAAATACCCTCTTGTAAACACCCAAGATTGTTTATCGTAAACCGAATTTGCTCGTCCCGTTGTTATTCCATTACGCAGATACTGGGCAACGATATTGAATGGGTATTAATTTGGTGATAGGCCATTCCCAACGGCCTCATAAAACACTTTACAGCCGCTGAAGACGCCCTACATCACAAGGGCGAAACGTGTCAGGGAATCAAATAAAAACAAAATTCGCCAAAACAGTTGTTTTCAACGGAATTATTCATAAAATTATATTGGATGGAGTTTTCACAGCTTATGGTCTAAGCATTGTATCTGAGGTATATATTATCACTCGGGGTCGGAGCGAGAAATGATAATCAGTTCGTAGCGAGAACAGACAGGCTGCCACAGATCACAATGCATCTGAGATAAGCACTCCTTTACAACCAAAGATCATACTTCATCACAGATTATTACTAACAACCTTCAGATTGTATTAATATTGTTTTTGATTGCGTAACTGTATTGTAAAAGGGCCGTGCACATTCGTTCGATAACTAAAGTTACAGATATCTTAAAAAGAGTCATGACCCAAAAATGGCAATGGGCCGGTCATGTTGCTCGCAAAAGAGATGACAGATGGACTACGGCAGTACTGGATTGGAAACCAAGGAACATGAAAAGAGAAAGAGGAAGACCCCCGGATCAGACATACGTCGAGTTACAGGCGTGAACTGGAAGAGGGTGGCTCAACATCGATCAGCCTGGAAGGAACTACAACAAAACTATGTAGAATTAAATTCTAATATATAGCTCATTAGACTTAAAGAGGCTACATCCTGAAATAAGGATTGATATATCTGCAGTAATAATAATAATAATAACAGTATTTATTCAGGTTTCTGAACTGCAGTAAGTTAGAATACACGGAAAAGGTAAACCAAACCACTGTATAAAAGATTAACACGTATAATATTTATTTTACTGTAAAGTTTACAACGATACTATATTAAAAACCTCAGATAAAACCCTAACTAAAGTTTCTGCTTAATTTGACTCTAAAACTAGATCGCATTTATGTAGAATATTTCCACTTCCTACTAAAATGCCTCATTTTTACCTATGTTTATAAACATTTGATAAAATATATTTTTTTATTTTCTTAATTACTTTACGTTCTTCGTAGGTTGGGATAATATTTACGTAGAATATTTCCTCTTCCTATTAACATCTACATCTACATGTATATTCTGCAATTCACAAAATTGTGGGTGGCAGAGGGTGCTCAGCACCAAAGCTAATCTCTTTGCTGTGCATTCCAATCCCTAATGGTACGAGGGAAAAAAGAATTCATATAAGAATCAGTGCGGCACCTTATTTCTCTAATTTTATCTTTCCTGTCCATCCGACTCAAATATGTTGGTGGGCGAAGTATTTCACTACACTCGTAAGTGAAAGTGGGAAGTACACATGCTTATCAATATGTTTAAACGAAACGTGTGTCGTCTATCTACCAGAGATTCCCAACCTAATCTACTAATCAGTTCTGTGACGCTTTCATAAGGACTGTAGCAAGCGGTCACGAATCGAGCGGCTCTTCTCTGTACTTTCTCTATACTTTCGATCAACCCCTTACGAAACGGGTCCCAAATGGCACAACAATAGTCCAAATGTGGACGCACAAGAGATTTGTACGCTATCTCCTTTGTTTGTTCATTACAATTTTTCAAGATTCGACCTATGAATCGCAGCCTAGAATTTGCTCTACGAATTAATGTGTATGTCCCATTTCATGTTCCTTTGTACTGTTAAAATGCCTCATTTCTTACATATCTTTATACACACCATTTTACAAGATAATATCTTAATCTTTCCAAGTTGCCTTACTCTCTCCTTGAGATAGTATAGTATTTATGAATAATATCTTATGTAGAATATTTTCTTTTTTTTTTCTAAATTACCTTACGGTCTCAGTAGTTTAGTGTAATGCCTAATTTTTACGATGTTCATAAACATTTGATAAGATAATTTCTTGATTTTATAAATTACCTTCTGTTCTTCATGGGCTTAAGATATTGATTGTGGAGAAAATTATTGAAATGCCTCTTTTTTACGTGTGTTTATAAACTTTTTACCAGATAGTTTCTTGATTTTTCTAAATTACCTTACGTTCTCCGTGAGTTGTTATAATATTTACATAGAATATTTCCTCTTTGTATTAAAATACCTAGTTTCACATATGTTTGATTGAATAGTTCCTCGATTTTTCTAAATTTCCTTACGTTCTTCGTGGATTAGTGTAATATTAATATATAATATTTCCACTCGTATTAAAATGCTCTATTTTTACGTATGCTTGTAAACATTTGATCAAATTATGTTTTCATTTTTCTAAACTATCTTATACCATCCGTTGGTTAGGATAATATTTATGAAGAATATTTCCTCTAAAACGCCTAATGCTTAATTTTCACGTATAAACTTTTGATAAGATTATTTCCTGATTTTTCTAAACTACCTTATATTCGCGATGGGTTAGTATAAATTTTTAGATAGAATATTTCCTCTTCGTATTAAAATGCCTCATTTTCACGGAAGTTTATAAACATTTCATAAGATACTTTCTTGAATGTTCTAAATAACCTGGGGTAGTATAATATTTGTGTAGAATATTTCCTCTTCGTATTAAAATTTCTAATTTTGGAGTCACTTTATGAATACTGTATTTGAGTAGTTAATTTCGTTATTTTGTAAATTACATTGTGTTAAAATATACAGAAAATCAAAACTTTCTAATTGCTGAAGGAAAACGATTATAAGTAAGATGGAAAAAAAAACAAAAAACAAAAATAACCACGGTACTTCTTAAGCGACCTTTTTTTCCCCAGTGATAATAATTATGACACGAAAAAAATATACAGCATACGTGTTATTCACAGACTAGCCTGTATATATATTCCTGTATTTAATTTATAGATAATTTCTTTATTTTATCTAAATTACCTTAAGTTTTCGTGTGTTGGTATAATATTAATGTAGAATATTTCCACTTCGTATTAAAGTGCCTAATTTTCACGTATGTTTATAAATATGTGATAAGTCGTTTCTCATTTTTTCCAAATTTCGTCACATTCTCCAATAGCTAGCATAATATTGATGTAAACTATTACCTCTTCATATTAAAATGCCTCATTTTTACGTTTGTTTATAAACATAAGATTAATTCTTGATTTTTTTTAAAAAATTACTTTATGGTTCCCCTAGGTTAGTATAATATTTGCGTGGAATATTTCCTCTTTGTATTGAAATGTTTAATTTTTAGTTAACTTTATGAATATTTGATTAGTTGATTTGTTTATTTTTGTAAATTATATTGCGTTAAATATACAGAAAAGAAAATCATAACTTTCTATTTGCTGGAGGAATACGAACATAAGTAAGAAGCAAGGGGAAAAAAAAAACAGAAAAAAAGGAAAAAAAAGAAAAAAAACACGGAACTTCTTACGCAACTTGTTTTTTCCTTCTCATTGTTAATAATTATAACATGAAAAAACAAACAGCATGCGTGTTATTCACACACTAACCTATATATGTATTCCTGTATTTACTTTATAATTCCGATGCTGTCCTGTGTTATTAGGTTCTCGGAGTTGGTGATTAGCATACAATGATCATCGTAATGGCAGCTCAGTCTCCGATATGGAGACGTCATAAACGCGAATCCGCCGTCGCGTCGGCCATTACGGATTCGGCGCGTGCGTCTAGCGCCATTAAGGCATCACGCACGGCGACCGTGTCGGGAATGCGAGATGCGACCTGTATGCGGGCTCACGTGCCCACACCTTATGGTCGCACAGAATCGATAGGTCGGCGGAGCCACATTCGATATGAAGGGCACGGAGCCTGCACAAAATGAGGGCCGCCTCAATCCCGAACACGGCGAGCACAACTATGGTGCTACAGAAATAGAAGTACTCGCCGTCACTGTATTGAATTTCTCTTCATCCGATCGCCATGGAAGGAAAGGATTTATTTATAACGGATTTTGCCGTTTTTGCTGCAGTCATCTATACTGATACGACGGATATCCAGAAAGTAACAGACGTTTTGTAATAAAAAATAAACAAAGTGAAAAAAACGATTTTTACTATATACATTTTAGAGGTAAACTCAGGCTATTTTTCAACATAATCGCCATTTAAATTAAGGCACTTATCATAACGTGGTACAAGCTTTTCGATACCCTCTCTGTGGAAATTTGCCGCCTGAGACTTCAACCACTGGTTTACACCGGCATGCAGTTGAGCGTCAGTTTCAAACCGTTGTGTTGCGAGCCACGTCTTCATCGCCGGGAACAGGTGGTAGTCGCTCGGTGCCAAATCCGGGCTGTACGGCGGGTGATTGAAAACTTCCCATCCAAAACCATCCAAGAGCTCTTGGGTACGATTGGCCGTGTGTGGACGAGCGTTGTCGTGGAGAAACAAAACTTTCTCACTGAGTTTTCCCCGACGCTTGTTTTGTATCGCGCGTCTTAATGTTCCGAGTGTTTCGCAATATCTTTCTGAAGTGATTGTTTGGCCACGTTCAAGAAATTCAACGAGAATCACACCCTTAGCATCCGAAAACACAGTAGCCATAATTTTTCATGCTGACAGCGTTTGCAGACACTTCCTCGGTTTCTTGGGCGAATGCGCGTGTCCCCATTCCATAGACTGCCGTTTTGTTTCACAGGTGACGTGCTTTACCCAAGTCTCGTCGCCAGTTACGATACGATCGATAACTTGGTTTCCAGTTTTGGCGTAGTCTTCCAGAAACGTCAGTGCTGCAGCAAGTCTCTGTTTTTTGTGGTCTTCTGTTAAGATTTTCGGAATCCACCTGGCACAAAATTTGTGGTAACCAAGTTTACCAACCACAATCTAATGAAATAAACTCCGTGAAATTTGGGGGAAATATTCTGAAAGCTCCGTAATCGTGAAACGACAATTTTCACGGATTTTTTCGTTGATTTTCACCACCAGTTCATCACTCACAACACTAGGCCTACCCATGCGGTCCTCATCGTGAACATTGGTTCGACCATTTTTAAAATCAATGCACCATTGCCTCACTCGGCTTTCACTGATTATTCCTTGGCCGTACACATCACAAATCTGGCGATAAATTTCAATTGGTTTGTGATTTTTCGCCAACAAAAAACATATTACAGCTCGCACTTCACAACTGGCGGGATTTTTAATTGCAGCGCTCATTTTAACACTCTACTGTATTCAAAGTACGATAGGAACGATGTGCAAACTACCACGGTTGGTTGCGTACTGAATGTATGAACAGTCTGACGACAAGATGGCGGCGCTAGGAGCACCCATTGTTGCGCCAGGTAAAAACGTCTGTTACTTTCTGGACAGCCCTCGTATTATAAATGCGAAAGTAACTCTGTCTGTCTGTTTGTTACGTTTCTTGGGCTAAACGGCTACTCCAGTCGTGATGAAATTTGACAAGGAGATGCTGTTTGACATTAGAATGGACATAGGATACTATTTTCTGAATAAATGATACTTATTGTAATTGAATTATGAAAACTATCTGAACTGTGACAGTCAGACGCATAATATCTATATGTCTTTGAATGCGTAATGTTAGAGAGCAATGGCAGCATAGCGCAGCGGTGACGTGCCTGCTTCTTAAGAAATTTCCCAAGTGGCTTCAGGTTCAAACCCCACTGGGAGGAAAAAATTTTAAGAATTGTTTTTCATAGTTTGAGCGAAGACTAGGATTTCGTAGTAAGGATACCGTGTTGAAATGTAGGTCCCATAAATTCAGGGCTGGAATGCGTGGCAAATCTTAGGTGGTAGAAAGGTGCCTTAAACGTTTACTTTATTCAGGGTATACTGGTTCCACAGACTGTTTGTGTGTGATCTAAACTAATAATGTTAAATTTGCGAAAGGAAGTTTCAGTCTTGTTGTTACATTTTGACGACTCTATGTGTACACCGATGACAAGGAACTACTTTGTATCTTTAGGAAGGAAATAGGATACTTTTTACCGGTATGAATAACAGTTTTAATCATGAGACTGGTTCGACGGTAGAATGGTATACCGATGGCGTTCCCGTCATATTATGCCGACTCGCTGTTGTTTGGGACATATCTTAATTAACTTTCGACTTTGTGTATCCAATTCTAGCAATCAAATTCTAAGTCCATGCGTACGAAGTCGCGGGTAACAGTGTGTGTGTGTGTGTGTGTGTGTGTGTGTGTGTGTATGTGTATATATATCGCAATGTAAACAAAACATCCGCCATACTTCTGCATTAAAAGTTGTCGATGCAAAAACGGAGGTAGAATTTCATGCGGTAGTTTCGCTTGCGGGATTAAAGCTGCGTTGAATACTCCGCCTTATTCTTCCAGACGTTTCGACCAGCGCTTATGTCTTCTTCAGGGGCCGTCAACCGAATCTGCTACAGACTAGGATCTGCTGGAGAATGCGTGTCTGGTTGTTTACGTATTTGTACTGTCCATTGTCCGTCAATATCGATTATCCAGAGGTATGCTTTTTACGATTTAATATCTGTGGATCCAGAGTTAATTATTTATTTAACACACATTTCCAAGCCTGGCTAAGAACATGAAACACTGTGGGAAGATACAAGAGTGCTAGCTAAAACTGAAGGTTTTCTACAAAGAAATTTAAGAGAGGATATTGAAATATTCAAACAGTCAAACAACCTCATCAAGGATGGTGGTTATGGTCTTAGCCAGGCTTGGAAATGTGGGTTAGATAGATAATTTACTCTGGAACCACAGATATTAAATCGTAAAAAGCATATCTCTGGATAATCGAAATTGACCGACAATCGACTGTACAAATACGTAAACAATCAGCCACGCCAGTCTCCAGCAGATCCCAGTCTGTAGCAGATTCGGTAGACGGCTCCTGAAGATGATCCAAGCCCTGGTCGAAACGTGGAGAAGAAGAAAGGAGGAGTATTTCAACGCAGCGTTAATCCCATAAGCAATTTATATTAAAGATATTTTATTTACTTGGTTACCAAAAGCGTTGCTGTGCCAATAGCTGTAAGCATAAACAACAATATTAACAAGAACTCAAAGGAACAGAGATATAAAAGTGTAGTAATTGACATAAATCAGTTCACATTGCATATGACCAAAAGTCAGCATCATCTTCAGCGTTTTCATTGGCATTAAAGCGGGCAATTATACAGACGCTGAATGTTACGCCATCGTGCTAATATGACCTACCAGCCTGTCTCTTCTTTCTGCAAAACTCTCCACAAACTTCTTATCTCACCCACCATTTCCAAAACTCGTTCATTTCGTACTTTGTCTGTACACTTAATTTTCAGTATCCTTTTATAGCACCACATTTCAAAGGCTTAATTTTTCCTTCTTTCTGGCATTCCTAAAGTCCTTCCTTCGCTACCATAAAGTGCTGAGTTTTAAAAAGTTTTTTTCTGAGTCCTAGATTAATATTTGAAACTAAAATACAGGGCGTTCGCCGGGAAACGCAACCCTCCCAGTCTGTTGCCGTCGGCAACTTGCTCGGTCAGCGGGGCCAGCGGTTCCCGCCACCCGGCACCGTGAATCACCGCACTGTTTAACACCTCCGCTGCCCCAACAGTGCAGTGGCACAGTATAATGGGACCCTTACATGGTTAAGAACGGTTTCTTTGCATTGTAGCTAGTTTGTGACTTCAGTCTCTTATTAATCAGTGTTGTGAATAAACGTTTCTTTGCGGTTTGGCTGGTTTAGGGCTTCATACTCTTACTAATCTGTACCGTGTTTGAGTGTGAGTAAAATTATGGTACGTTACAGTTTGCAACAAAGAATATTTCTCTACGATACATATGTGAAGAAGAAGTCGTTTAAAAAGTGTCGCAGTAAATTTCGTCGCGAATATCCTGGCGCTTTACTGCCAGCTAAATCAACAATTCTGCGTCTGGTTAAAAAAGTAAGAGAAACGGGTTCATTTTTTAACAAAAAGAGACTGTCGGTCAACCGTATTCTCACAGAGGAGAAAATTGACGATATCGCTTTTCGACTAGAACAGTCACCCAAAAAATCATTAAGTCAGTTAGGGCAGCAGGCAGGCGTATCTAAGACGTCAGCTTGGAAAGTAACAAAGCTAGTTCACTTAAAGCCGTACAAAACAATTGTGGTGCATAAAATTACAGAAATAGACCAGGGGCCTAGGATTAGATTTTGCAACTGGTACCTGCAGGGTGTCCACGATGGCACTGTTGATCCGCAACTGACGTTTTTCTCTGATGAGGCCTGGTTTCATCTGAGTGGTTATGTTAACGCTCAAAACAGTCGACACTGGAGTTCAGAAAAACCAAATACTCTACTCCAACTGACATTGCATGACTTAAAAGTGGGTGTTTGGTGTGCGATTAGTGCTTCGAGAATCATAGGTCCAATTTTCTTCCGTGAAACTCTTCCTTCCGCAAGATATATCGAAAATATTGTGAAACCGTTTTTCGAGAAACTTACTGAAGAAGAAAAATTGTACGGCTATTTTCAACAGGATGGGGCGACAGCTCACACCGCTAGAAATTCGCTTGCTGCACTTGACGAAGTGTTTTATGATCGTGTAATCAGCCGTGGGTTGTGGCCCGCCAGATCACCGGATTTAAACCCTTGTGACTTCTACCTTTGGGGTAAACTTAAGGGTAAGGTGTACGAAGGAAATCCTCACACATTGGAAGAACTTGAGGAAAAAATCTATCAAGTAATAATGTCCATTGACAAAGGTGAAATCCAGCGTGTGTCTCGAAATATGTTCAGAAGATGTGAAATGTGCATTACACAAGAGGGTCAACACTTCCAGCATCTTTTATAAGGTAAGCTAATGAATTACGACACATTTAAATGCTTAGCACATACAAGTTTATGAAGCGTAATTATTGTGAAATAGTCCGCGGCCGACGGTCGAACAATGCCGGAAGCTGATCGCTCGCTCGCCGGGAGCAGTTTCTTCCTTGTAGCGCTAACAGTGGGTTGCGTTTCCCGGCGAACGCCCTGTATTTATATTTTTCTTGAAAGCTCTTTTCGTTGGTGCTGATGTGCTTTTAACATCTATCCTGCTTTGGCCATGGTTTGTAATTTTACTTCTTAAGTAGCAAAATTCACTTACTTCTTCTATCAAGACGACCCTTTATTTATTCTACTACTAGCGGAGTTCCCGGCGTTGCCCGGTATAGTTGGCGTAGATTTAACCGTACCCTATTTTTATTCCCGAAAAGAAAAAACATTTGCACAAAGTTTCATAAAATTCGCGCCAACTTTTTTCGCAATTGAAGCAAACCTCGATTCATCCGCCCTCCTACCAAGAAACGGGTGGGTTGAAGTTTATTTTCACGTACACTATTTTCATCCGAAAAAGATTCATGTGTATCAAGCTTCGTTAATGTGGTTAAGAAATTGCATTACTACATTACTGAACAACGCTAGATTATGTTAGAAACTCACATTTGATTCGAGTGCTAAGTGAATGGATATATTTTTTGCTCGAAACGCCAGATACTTTAACTTTGCAGATTCAGCCTTTTATAAAAATATCAAAAGTGAATCCGGAATAATATTATCTTAGACAGAAGACAAATGCTGCAGGCCAAGAGATCGTGCTTAAAGAAAATCTCTGTTGTTTTTACGGCTATCTATGGAGTTTAAAAATTGAATATCCCGAATTAAAGGAAAGAATTCCTCAAGTTTTGTTTAGTGTGCAAAATAGTTATTATTGTAAAGTTATCTTATTGCTTTCATTAAAGGCTTTGGTCAGAGACATTGTAGTTGTGTGTATAGTGCGAAGCATGCAACATCTAATCCTTCCATCTTTGGGATTTGTCGTCATACGTTCAGAATTTCATTTAATCCTGCGTTATTTAAAGTTGAAAAATAAGACATGCCAAGCAACTGACTTGAGATTGTAAGCTTTGAAACGGTGAAAACCCCATCGAAATCTGCTCCGTAGTTTCCGGGTTTTTATAAGACAAATTTATCCGGTTTTCGTTTTTATAGATATAGAAGATTATTGGTATCATTTCTGCCACATTTCGTCATTATTGTCTTTTGTCTTTCTCTATGGTTCAGATTTTCATCTCGGGGTAGCGTGTCTACAGTGGATAACCACTGATGTATACAGGGTGTTACAAAAAGGTACGGCCAAACTTTCAGGAAACATTCCTCACACACAAACAAAGAAAATATGTTATGTGGACATGTGTCCGGAAACGCTTACTTTCGATGTTAGAGCTCATATTGTGGACGACTGTGATACAATACGCCATTCTCCAGGGCTGCATCAGCGCATCAGGGATTCCATGCGACGGAGGGTGGATGCATGTATCCTCGCTAACGGAGGACATTTTGAACATTTCCTGTAACAAAGTTTTTGAAGTCACGCTGGTACGTTCTGTTGCTGTGTGTTTCCATTCCATGTTTAATGTGATTTGAAGAGAAGTAATAAAATAAGCTCTAACATGGAAAGTAAGCGTTTCCGGACACATGTCCACATAACATATTTTCTTTGTTTGTGTGTGAGGAATGTTTCCTGAATGTTTGGCCGTACCTTTTGTAACACCCTGTATAAGTCAATCTCAGATGCACAGAGTGAGCCGGCGGTACATCCAATGCGGTCTCAGAATACATGTAATACGGCCTTATCTAGATGGTTGATGCCCAAATAATAGATGAGCCGCATTTTCATTAACCTCAATTATTTCCAATTTTACAGCTACGTCGTATCTTATAACAGGTGGAGCGAGTCCAGCAACACCCTGCAGTTTTTCAGTTGGTTTGGTTTTGGTTTCAAGCCGTAATAATTCTGCTGGCTTCATCTGCTTGTTTGGCATAAAGTGACGTGTTCCGGCCATATTCTGCAGTGGGAGTTGACGTTCGGAACACTGTGAGATGTGCGCCCCATACGCCAACCATATTTCTGTATTTGAATTGGAAATACTAACATATTCTTACTTACATCGAATAGTTTACTTAAGGTACGCGCTCACTAGGGCGGGCCGCATCGCGTCGCGTCGCGTCGCTTCGCAGAAATGCGTCTGCAATCGCTCACACTGATTCTAATGGGGTAACGCACACCACAGGCCGCGTCGCGTCGCACTGCCGGATCGCTTGGCCAGCTCTGCGTATTTTTCCGTCTGTGTGCCTCGATGCGCTCAGTCGCGACCAGGTTTGCGATAGGAGCTCCAACAGCACTGACTGACTTTTGTAACTTGTATGTTCCTATTTCTGTGAATTAACTACATTATTTCAACAAATTTTACACTCAGGATGGTGGATGATTTCTGAAAAAATATAAGTAATTACAATCTGAAAATTTAATTACTTTATGAAATTTAATAAAGATTAAAAAATTATAAAATGTCTAGCTCATGCTCGCTTGTTCTTTGCTTGTATGTTTTAACTTAAACTATTGAAACATAATGGATGAAGAGCACTACATCTCATTAGTAATGACTTTCACGGAGTTTTATGATTTACAAGACGCAAAATATAATAACAAAAAAAATTTGGGAGGAAATAGGAAACTAGTTAACACAACCAGGTATAATATCCTGTTTCGTATTTTATTTTTGTTTATTTTACGTGTGTATTATATACTTTTCTATCACTTTCTTTAAATGCCGCTTCTAAAACTTTGTGTTGCCAATTAACCTAATTGTTTAAAAATATTTTGTGAAATTATTCCAAATCTTAATGATTTCTGATGTAACCTAGAAACCTGTGTAAGTCAAGTATTGAAATTTCTTTGTTTTCATTTTCATTCTTACCTTCTGCAACCCAATTAAAATATCGTTAATCAAAAGGTTGTGAATGCAGCACGTGGCTAGTATTACTTTATTTATCTTATTAGGTAACACCGACATTCTTCTTTCACAGATTTGAAACCTTCTACCTATAACACCAAAGCAGTTATCGATCACCCTCCATAGTTTATTGAGTCTGTAATTGAAAGTTCGTTTCTCTTCATTCATTTTATCTGATATTCTGAAATAGGCCTCATCTCGAAAGTGGAAAAGCTTCATCCACTACTATTACATATTTCATTTTATCTCACTTGTCAACGTGAAAATTCAGTTTTCCTGCAGCCATTGCCTCACCTAAATTGTTGTGGCTGTATGTTTTGCCATCTTAATTTTTTTTCCAATCCTCCTGCGACCAAAATACAACTGCAACTGAAAGGGCTATTAAAACCATGAAAAACATTAATTTTTCTGCATTAAAAATAAAGAGAACCGCAATTCTATAGAACTGTTGTAACATGTTTGCCATCTAATGTGCCTAAGAAATGCGGAAAATTCGTTTTTAAATTAAACCCATTCCATTTTCTGCTTAATTTTCTTCAGTGAATATATAAAAATAAGAGCCCTTTGCCTGATGTGTCCATTTGCAGTGCAGAAGCGGCCGAGTAATCGTCGAGAACCGAAGGCAGCGACGGCAAAAGAAATGCGACTCGCTGCGTTGCAGCACTTTCGCTCGATGCGATGCGATGCGATGCGACCCGATGCGATGCGACTCGATGCGATGCGATGCGATGCGGCCCGCCCTAGTGAGCGCGGACCTTTACATACATCGAAAGTTGCGACGAAAATAGGAAACAAAATTCTTTTTTAAGTTTACTTTACGGTATATTAACAATGTTTCTTTCTTTCCTATTAATTTTTCTCCTCTACTATTAGGTTGGTGGAACTTTCTAATTGGAAATTTAACCGTGGTGGTCTCCCAGTGTATGTATGTGTTACTGTTTTCTGTGGATGTTCACTGTATTGTGTTGTGAATAAATGAAAGATGAAACGATGTAGAAGCCTACTTTTCCAAAAGACACGCGTTGCATTACCTCGTCGCAAACGTAATCTGATTGACTGCGCCGGGTTACGAACTCCGTTCTCCTGAATGCTAGGATGTTCCTGGCATTGATTTTTACGTCGTCTCACCTACCAGATGCGACTAGGGTTCCCAGATATCCCGGAATTTTGTGTCTGGTGCCGTGTCCGGGAATTAAGCGTTACTGTCCCGGAATTCCCGTATATCAGTTTTTTCTCTGTCTTAAGATACCACGGTATATATATATACAGGGTGTTACAAAAAGGTACGGCCAAACTTTTAGGAAACATTCCTCACGCACAAACAAAGAAAATATGTTATGTGGACATGTGTCCGGAAACGCTTACTTTCCATGTTAGAGCTCATGTCTTGATTGGGCCCCATGTTCCTCCAACTACGCTCAATGGAGCACGTTATCATGATTTCATACGGGATACTCTACCTGTGCTGCTAGAAGATGTGTCTTTACAAGTACGACACAACATGTGGTTCATGCACGATGGAGCTCCTACACATTTCAGTCGACATGTTCGTACGCTTCTCAACAACAGATTCAGTGGCCGATGGATTGGTAGAGGCGGACCAATTCCATGGCCCCCACGCTCTCCTGACCTCAACCCTCTTGACTTCCATTTATGGGGGCATTTGAAAGCCCTTGTCTACGCAACCCCGGTACCAAATGTAGAGACACTTCGTGCTCGTATTGTGGACGGCTGTGATACAGTACGCCATTCTCCAGGGCTGCATCAGCGCATCACGGATTCCATGCGACGGAGGGTGGATGCATGTATCCTCGCTAACGGAGGACATTTCCTGTAACAAAGTGTTTGAAGTCACGCTGGTACGTTTCTGTTGCTGTGTGTTTCCATTCCATGTTTAATGTGATTTGAAGAGAAGTAATAAAATGAGCTCTAACATGGAAAGTAAGCGTTTCCGGACACATATCCACATAACATATTTTCTTTGTTTATGTGTGAGGAATGTTTCCTGAAAGTTTGACCGTACCTTTTTGTAACACCCTATATATATATATATATATATATATATATATGTATATATATATGCAGCATAGTTTTTACCTAACATACAACTTTACTTAATTGGTTTGAATATTTATTCACTCGTTGAACATATCACTAAAATACCTTTATATCCTCATAAATGTTCCGGAAATTAAAATCCTGTATCACTAAAAAACATTTGTAATCCTGTATCTGGCAACCCTAGATGTGACACATCTATTAAGGTCATAGTAATGTCGAACATACTGGGCTGGTTTTTGTTATATACAGGAATGAAATGTATAATCCTGGGACCGCATATAGATAACATCATGTCCTACTATATAACAAAATTTTATTTTAGTAAAAGTCTCACTATTTTCCAGATATCAATTATTTTAATTTTTGTCCGAAACATGTGACTTTGTCCAGTTCATTCCATGACATTTCTACAAATTAAGACGTTTTGAAACCCGTCTTTTTTTAAAAAAAAAAAAAAAAAAAAAAATTAGGTACTTCCCAAAGATATTTGAGTCATCTAAAACAATGTTCTTTCTTTCTTAAAGCGTTAAAAAAACCTTATAAAAAATCTTAAATAGTAGTTTTTTTATACTGATCTTAAAATGATTGTTTTATGGTACTTCAGTCTGCTAAATAGACTATTGTGCATTTTAAACATGCAAAAAATGATGATAGTGGTTTTTTTTTTTTTTTTTTTTTTTTTTTTTTTTTTTTTTTTTTTTTTTTAACCTCTTCATCTTTACATACCCCTTACAACCCACGTCCTCAATTATCTGCTTCATATATTCTAATCTCTGTCTTCCTCTACAGTTCTGTTCCCTCCACTAACAAATTAACCAATCCAGCATGTCTCAAAATATGACCTACCAGCCTGTCTCTTCTTTCTGTAAGCTTCTTCCACAAACTTCTTTTCTCACCCATTATTTCCAAAACTCGTTCATTTCTTATACTTTGTCTGTCCACTTAATTTTCAGCATTCTTCTGTAACACCACATTTCAAATGCTTCAATTTTATTTATTTCCGGTTTTCCTAAAGTCCATGTTTCGCTACCATAAAGTGCTGTGTTTTAAAAAGTTCTTTCTAATTCCTAGATCAATATTTGAAACTAAAAGGTTTCTCTTTTTCATGAAGGCTCTTTTTGCTAATGCTATTTAAATTATGATAATGATATTTAAAAAAGATGATATTTGCTATGGTGTGCATACAAATAATAGACATAACAAATGGACGTAGTATTTTTTATTTCTTTAATTGTAAATAAAATTGTAGTTTAAAAACTAAAAACACGCTTTCGTAGTAATGTGAACTAAAAGGTTAAAAATAATCTTTAAATATAAAGATTTTGTTTAACAGTGATGGGACGTCCCACAATACAGGATAAATTAATTTTTTTGAATAAGCTTAAAGAATAAAGTCACTGATTACAAAATTAACATTAATGTAAAAAAGCATGGGGTGCTATATAAGTTGTCTTATATTTTTTTGTCGTTCGCTGTTTGTAAAGGTAGATTCATTGTCAAAAGTTGTGTAGAGAGCACCCCACGCTTTTTTTTACATTAAAGTTAATTATGTAATCAGTGACTTTATTCTTTAAGCTTATTCAAAAAAATTAATTTATCCTGTATTGTGGGACGTCCCATCACTGTTAAACAAAATCTTTATATTTAAAGATTATTTTTTAACCTTTTAGTTCACATTACTACGAAAGCGTGTTTTTAGTTTTTTAAACTACAATTTTATTTTTAACTTTTTAGTTCAGATAGTTTCAAAAGTATGTTTCCTACTGTTGGCTTTTCTTCGCCAATCTCTCTTTATCTTTGTGTTGTAGTTTCATTTTTAATTATTACTTCCACGAGTTAAATACAATTAAATGGCAGCTCAGCCAGAGGTCCAATAGCAGGGTAAATGTGGAAGACTACTCTTCTATAATAGTACGAAGTAATGTTTCGAATACTCACTATTCAACATCACGTTAAGTGACTGCAGACAGAGAAACCTTTCTGGATAGGAGACAGTGGAAGACGATCGTCGTCAGCAACCAAGGTAGTAAATCACACCCGGGAAACTGGAGATGGTCAAAGTAACGAGAATAGCAGGACGTTGCTAAGAGACTGCTGTATTGTTAACGGTTCTTAAAACGTGTGCAATTTTTTTCTGTTTTTACTGTCAAAGTAATGATAATATCAAGATATAGCTATGGAATTATTGTACTGTAATCAGTTATCAATACATCAGCAAAATTTCAAACAATTCGGAGATCTGGAATTGGGTTAAAATTAAATTTCAAAATTTCACGACATTCAACCATTTTTCTTTTGTTACTGTCAAAGTAACGAGAATAGCAGGATATAGCTATGAAATTCTTGTATTGTCACCGGTTCTTAATATGTGTGCCAAATTTCAACCAGCTCGGACATCTAGAAGTGGGTCAAAATGGAGTTGTAAAATTCCGTTACATTCATACATACATACATACATACATACATACATACAAGTCAAGCTAATATAAAGCGTGTAAAAATGTTCAAAATGGCCGCCCATTGCTCTTATGCACGCCCTAAATCTCTTGACACGTGATCTTTTTATTCCTTTGTAATTGATGTGCTCCGCAGCTGTTTAATAGAAGTTACCCCCGTCGCGTACACTAAATGTTTTAGGCAGACCCAATATAAAGAATCAAAGGGATTCACGTCCTGCCTAAGATAGGGCCAAGGCCCCCGAATAGTGGTTGCAATCCAGCAAAGCGGGATCCCGCATTATTAGCAGTGCTGCCAACCTCTTGACTTTGAATATCCGTAGATGGCGGCTAAAATTTCCGTAGACTAGCTACAAAAATCTGGAGATTCGCTAACTAAAATACTAAAACAATAATTATGGAAGAGAGAGTCAAAATTAAGAATACTTTTTATTTCCATGTTTCTGAAATTGGAAATACAAAATAATATTCTACATTGAAAGTGAGGAATATCTCTGAACATGTTTTATACATAGTCACTTTCATCAGCTGTTTTTTTATTTTGGGCATCATAGATTTTCTTTGCTGACATCAAATTTAGTATATCTTCTGAAACAGGAAATGTTAAAAACTGCGACCGAGCGTGGTGGTGTAACGGTTAGCGTTCTCGCCTCGCATTCGGGAGGACGGCGGTTCGAATCCTCGTCCGGGCATCCAGATTTGGGTTTTCCATGGTTTCCCAAATCACTCCAGGCAAATGCCGGGATGCTTCCTTCAAAAGGCCATGGCCGAATTCCTTCCCATTCCTTGCCCCCTTCCTTGCCCCCCATCCTTTCCCGTCTCTAAAGACTTCGCTGTTGAGAGACGTAAAGCAGTTAAAATATATAAAAATAAAAACTGCGACTCCTTTGATTCTTGTATAATCCTTCTGGGAAGGCACTACTTTGTAAGCCGTGTCACCGTTCATAAAGATTGCGCCGATAGTTCTGTATTACGGTCTTTTAAGGTCTATAAAATCTATAATCACACAAAATATGAGCTTTATTTCAATCGTTGGTTCACACGAGCGGTTGCAAGGAAACCATTAACAATTATTGACAATTCTGTAACGCATTAACACTATACACTCAAAGTTTAACAAAACGCCAATATAAGAAAAATTAACAAATAGAAAAAATCCGTAGATATTTTAATAAAATCAGAAAATCGTAACTTTTTATAAAAATCCGTAGATGTACGGATAAATCCGTATCAAATGGTAGCACTGATTATTAGACAGTCTGGCGGATCCCGCACAAAATTAAGCGGATCCGCAATCCGCAAAATCCGGCGGAAACGCGTGTCAGTGCGTGACTCGCTGCCCCACTCGGTCTCTGTCGGATGTATTGCACTGTTTGCCTGTACCAGAGCAGTTGGCATTTGACTCATGAGAACAAGCGTTTGTTTTTGCCAACCTCCGTCATTCGTAAATAAATAGATCAAATTTTGCGTAGTCATTGAAACATACGTTTTGAGGACACATTTCTATAATTTGAGTTATGTTAAGTTTTTAGTACGATTTTCTAACTATCTAAAAAGTATTTTTTTATGTGTCGCACACGTTATCTAAACTACACAGTTAAAGCTTTTTATTCGCGGTTTCATTATTCGCGTTTTCTGTATTTGCAGATGAAGTAGTTGTGACAACTTCCTGTATTTGCCTATATTCACTTCACTTGTGAACTAGAAGGCTTTCTCTCGGTGTAATAGATCGATTGTTTAGGATTTAAAACAATCAAACCTCTGGTGACTTGGCCACTACGCATACCATGTTTTTTAAACTGATGTGATGTATTGTAACTCACGTAATATAACCTAAGACTGAATATTTTCCATTTTTGATTGTTTATTTAAAAATTGGTTTAGATTTAAAAACAAAAATGTTAAACCTCGATATACTCGTATATAGTCTACTTAAGACATGCTAAAAATTTTAATGTCATTTTGACAATTAAATAATTGTTAACTGTTAATTTTTATCATTTAACATTAAAACTGATTTTTTAATTTAATTAACAGACGTTTATTACTTGATTTATTAACGCTATAAATAACTATGTTTTAAACATATTCGTTAAAAAACTGTTTGCGCCAACCCCACAAAAATCCCGCGGCATTGAAAACACTGCGGGTTTGCAATCCTTTCGCCCGATCCACCTTCTTGGGTGCCTTTCATTAATTAAGAAAATCAATAACTCGAAAATAATAGCGAGACTTTTACTAAAATAAAATACGGTATAGTAGGACATGATGTAATCTATGTGCGGTTGAAGGATTATCCTTTCAATCCTGGACACTATTAGTTTGTTCTGTGGTTTAATTAATACGATAAATAAACGGTCCGCCATACAGTTCAATTTAAACTTGCTTTTATTTTCATAAACACGACGTCACAGATACTATTTACATGCATGCATACATACAATCGAGCGATTGTATACAACACTTCTTCCACAGACAATACAGTCCTTGGCCGTCGTAAATTGAGTCTGTGAAAACTGTTTCTCTGTCTCTGATGTTTGCTTTATATAAACTCCATCGAAATTTCTAGAACACTTCAAAAGCTTCCGCCAGATATTCCTCGAACGTTAACAATACTTAAACAATTGAAACACATTGAAAACAATCAGAATTAATACATAATCATTTACCATCATTACAAAATGGTCAGAAATGGAAATTAAAGATACTTAAACACAAAATTATTTACACAAAACATTTTAAACTGTAGCAAATTCTCCTTTAGACACCGTAACTTGCCTTAATACTTGAAATTACGAACATTTTAGCAATTCTCTTGCACAATTCTGTTCTTAAACACATTAAATGGCCTCTAAATAATTCATTTTCATAAACAAAGTATTTACAGTTAATTGAAAAACAAACATACAAGACCATTGTAAATAAAAACACCGTCTATTAGCAACTGGTTTTATTGATGTAAGCTCAGACGCGTTTCGCCCTTGTGGAATGGGGCATCGTCAGAGAGACTTATGGTTGAGGCAGTTACATGGTGGTCGGGAATAGCTCCATTTGCACTTTTTTGTGACGTGAACTATAGTTATGGTTCCACATACCTATGATAATAGCTGTTGTTACCCTGTTTTTGGAGGTAACCCTACCACGGTTTTCAAATATATTGAAATTGACACTTTTTTGTCTGATGAACAGCAAAACCTTGTTGTTTACATTCGTTTACAGTGATGCCCATGTAAACAACAAGGATTTGCTGTTCATCAGACAAAAAAGTGTCATTTTCAATATATTTGAAAACAGTGGTAGGATTACCTCCAAAAACAGGGTAACAACAGCTATTATCATAGGTATGTGGAACCATAACTACGGTTCACGTCACAAAAAAGTGCTAATGGAGCTATTCCCAACCACCATGTAACTGCCTCAACCATAAGTCTCACTGACGATGCCCCATTCCACAAGGGCGAAACGCGTCTGAGCTTACATCAATAAAACCAGTTGCTAATAGACGGTGTTTTTATTTACAATTGTGTAATAAGCAACTGCGGAAGGATGGCCAATATACCATATACAAGACCATATTCAACCAAACTTTAGCTCACTACCAATGCTTTATAAAATACAATTCCATTTAAGTTTAGGTTTGAGGGCTGTTACATCACCCTGTATATAATCTCGTACGGACATTCCAATGAATTCCGAAGCGTAATATTTGAAGCGAATGGCGGTTATTATAGCGGCGTAATAATCCCTGGTAATGTAGAAAGTTTGCCCCGCCCCTGTCGGCCGAGATCGGAACTAATCTCCCAGTTAACAAGATCCGAAAACTCCGGCGGCGTAATATCTCTGGCGGCCGGCCATCTTGTCAGAGATATTCACAATGCGCTGCTTAACTTTGTGTGCCTCTCAGGTATTTAAAGACACCAATTTTCCGCCTGTAAAGACTTAAGATCTCTTCTCCCCCCCCTCCCCTTTCTACTCTCTGAGAGCGTTGTAATGAAGATAATTCCGCGAAGTAGAGGAAATCTGGACATCTCCGATAAAAGCAAAATCACAGAAGAAGCGCCGTCGCTTTGTTAGTGGTCCTTAATTCTTCCTTCGTCCTCGGCCGCCTTATACCTTAATTAACTACTCACAGAGGAAGTAAAAAGGAAAATTATTTCCCAGTTCGCGAGCTTCAAAGGGAAAGGCAGAAGTGGAATCTCTTTCCGTTAGGCTCTTTGCTGCGTTTCCGGCGGAAGATGTTATTGTTGCCAGTGGTATAAGCCGGCTGAAGAAAATGGCCGACTATTAACGCGAATTACATTTTCGCATCCCTCAACGCTGTATCTCAATTTTTCGACGAAATTATACATTTTAGATACTAATAAAAGGTTACTTAGGTCATCGAGTCCTTAGCGCTGACGTCACGCACAATGCCTTCGTTACCGGATTTAATAACAATTCTATTTAGTTAAGCAACTACAAATTTCGGACACTAATAAAAGGTTGCTTTGGTCATCGAGTCCGACGTCATGCACAATGCCTTCGTTGCCGGCCAGATAAAAGTGTCTTGATATGTTCCTACAAAACCCAATTTATAAGCCTTATTTAATAACAATTTATTTAGTTAAGCAACTAGAAAAAAAGCAACATGGCACAATAGTGAAAGAGGAATTGTATTAATCATAAAGTGCTTTTTATTTGTTTGCATTACTTCGATGTGGATATTTTCGTTATATTCTGTGTCCATAGATACGTAATATTGAAGCTTCAATTTTCGAGCAGCAATATTAGCGGAAATTTTGATGAAATAGAGCGACAACTGGCATTTCATGTAATTTTATTTTTTTAAATAATTTAAGTTTCCTTCATGAGCGCAATGTTCCATGCATGTAAAAGTAGTTCCACATTAATATTTAATTAAATTTCAATGCACGCTCCGGTGGCAATTTCCCTACACACCCATCTTCCCCCTTTGCTGCACCCACATACATTTGTCCTCTACAAATTTTAACTTCAAATTCTTTCAATGTTTTTGGTAAATTATTCAACATTTCTCTTGGTAACTTATTCCAATCCCTGACACCCTTACCTAACAAAGAGAATCTTCCCACACCCTTGTGCCTGAAATCGAGTGCCAGCTTGTGGTCATGGTCATCTTTTCCCTTCCATGCTCTACTTTCAGTTCTTACACCAATATCTTTCCACGCCTCTTCACCAATATATGCCTTGTACACTCCCATTAACCTGTTCACCCTCCTCCTGTCTTCTAATGAGTCCCATTCCAGCTCTTTATCATATCTGTTACTGATTACATTCTGCAATCACTTCCAGAAACAAATCTAGCAGCCCTTTTTTGCACCCTCTCCAACTCCTGTATTTGATACGTAAAATGAGGGTCCCATACTACACTACCATATTCGAGCAATGGTCTGACCAAAGTTTTGTAACCCAATTCCTTTACTTCTCTCGTGCATCCCCTCATCACTATCTCCAACAAGTGGAGAATTTTGAAACCTTTTCCTACCACCTGTCCAATGTGTCCTGCCCAGTTAAGCTTGTTATCTAATGTAATGCCAACATATTTACATTTCAAGTCTTTAACAAGCAATTCTTTCCCCACCTTATATTCATAATTCACCTTTTGTTTTTTATCTGTGTATCTAATAAGCTATATCTTCATTGCATTTATCTTCATCCCATGTTTACCAACCCAATTAGATATCCCGTCCAGATCACCCTGCAACTGTCTATAGTCCTTTATCGTTTTGATCCTTTTATATAACATTATGGCCGAATTTCTTCCCGTTCCTTATCCGGCCATCCAGATTTGGGTTGTCCATGATTCCCCCAAATCACGCCAGGCGAACGCCGGGATGGTTCCTTCAAAAGGTCATTCCTTCCTGTTCGTTGTCCTCAGTTCTACTGCTTTAAATACTTACTGCTTTTAACCCTTCAATTTGCAAAGGATCAGAAATTAGTGGAAAACGAAAGATATGGCGTCACATATTTTCCAAAGATGCTTCGATTGTATTTGTCGGTATCTTTTTTCTTATCTCTCGGTTTATTCCGTCTAAGTTTTCTCGCGAGAATAATGTGTAGGATTCAATATACAAAACAACAATGTAAAATAGACAACAATTATTGTAATTCACAAAGAAAAATATGCGCACGCATGAAATCCCACACATAGTAACCTGCACGCAATTATAGTCTACGTTTACAATATATTTGGAAGCAGGTGCATGCGACATTACGTGTCTTTATTGCATAAAGCGCCAGGAAAGAAATGGAAGATATTGGTTTCAGTACGCCATCTTATTTCTTTGATCTTATCACTACATACAGAATAGATAGGTGGGAAAAGTCTTTGACTGTAGTCATTTGGTAGTGTATGTTCTAATATTAGTTAATAACATTTTATTAGAAGGAATATGTGCTCTCTGCCACACAGGATCAAAGAGAAATGATAAGTATGCTGTAATTTGATGACGATATTCGTATACTTTGCTATTACAAAGGAGAGGGAAATTTTAACTAGAATTCATCCGAAAACAATGAAACTTCGGAAAAGAATGTGCATAGTTGAAAAGTTCGAATTATGTATAGTTTGATTTAGATCAACATAGGATGAATATAAATGGCCAAACAATCAGCTTATTAGGTATGTGACTAAAACATACAGGGAAAAAAAGGTTATTAAAGACCTGAGCTATGAAAATGTTGGCGTAATATTGCATGATACGGAGAGATTTCAAAAGCTCCCATTTGGTAGAGAGACTGGTGAGGGGAGATATCAAAGAAGTAAAGGAATTGGTTTACAAAACTTTGGCCAAACCATTGCTTGAGTATGGTGGTGTAGTATGGGACCCACATTATGGGAGTTGGAGGGGGTGCAAAGGAGGGCAGCTAGATTTGTCTGTGGAAATTACCGCAGAACACAATCAGTAACTGATGTGATAAAGGAGCTGGGTTGGGAGTCATTGGAGGGTGAAGAGAGTGCTGGGAGTGTATAAGGCGTATATTGCTGATGAGGCCTGGATGGATATTGGTAGAAGAATTGGAAGGGAATATATACCGTGATCACAAGCTGGCACTAGATTTCAGGAATAAGGGAGGAAGAATAGATTAAATTATTACTAATGGTTTAGAAAATTTGATTAAGTTATCTGGAACTGAGAAAGAATTTAAATCAAAAAACATCCATGAACTTAAAACAAAAAATCAAAAACATGCTAAATGGCTGAATGAAAATAACAAAGGATACGGAAAATGACCCATCACTTACCAAAGTTGAAGTCTGCAACCAGTGAATAAGACATAGCGAGGACAAAAAAATCCTTCTTATGTGTAATTCTATCGTAACTGTCTTCTACTGTGGTAAGTGGTGTGTCATTTTCCCTATCCTTTGTTATTTATATCACCTAAAAACAGCTGACTTGTTCCTTAGTATCATTTAAATGGCCGAATGAAAGTAACAAAGTAACCCATCACTTACCAACGTTGATGACTGCTGCGAGTGAATAACACATTAAAAGGAAAAAATAATCCTTCTTATGTGTTACTCACTAGTCGCTGTCTTTAACTTTGGTAAGTGATGGGTCATTTTCCCTGTCCTTTGTTATTTATATCACCTAAAAGCCGCTTACTTGTTCCTTAGTATCATTTAAATGGCCGAATGAAAGTAACAAAGTAACCCATCACTTACCAACGTTGATGACTGCTGCGAGTGAATAACACATTAAAAGGAAAAAATAATCCTTCTTATGTGTTACTCACTAGTCGCTGTCTTTAACTTTGGTAAGTGATGGGTCATTTTCCCTATCCTTTGTTATTTATATCACCTAAAAACCGCTTACTTGTTCCTTAGTATCATTTAAATGGCCGAATGAAAGTAACAAAGTAACCCATCACTTACCAAAGTTGATGACTGCTGCGAGTGAATAACACATTAAAAGGAAAAAATAATCCTTCTTATGTGTTACTCACTAGTCGCTGTCTTTAACTTTGGTAAGTGATGGGTCATTTTCCCTATCCTTTGTTATTTATATCACCTAAAAACCGCTTACTTGTTCCTTAGTATCATTTAAATGGCCGAATGAAAGTAACAAAGTAACCCATCACTTACCAACGTTGATGACTGCTGCGAGTGAATAACACATTAAAAGGAAAAAATAATCCTTCTTATGTGTTACTCACTAGTCGCTGTCTTTAACTTTGGTAAGTGATGGGTCATTTTCCCTATCCTTTGTTATTTATATCACCTAAAAACCGCTTACTTGTTCCTTAGTATCATTTAAATGGCCGAATGAAAGTAACAAAGTAACCCATCACTTACCAACGTTGATGAATGCTGCGAGTGAATAACACATTAAAAGGAAAAAATAATCCTTCTTACGTGTTACTCACTAGTCGCTGTCTTTAACTTTGGTAAGTGATGGGTCATTTTCCCTATCCTTTGTTATTTATATCACCTAAAAACCGCTTACTTGTTCCTTAGTATCATTTAAATGGCCGAATGAAAGTAACAAAGTAACCCATCACTTACCAACGTTGATGACTGCTGCGAGTGAATAACACATTAAAAGGAAAAAATAATCCTTCTTATGTGTTACTCACTAGTCGCTGTCTTTAACTTTGGTAAGTGATGGGTCATTTTCCCTGTCCTTTGGTATTTATATCACCTAAAAGCCGCTTACTTGTTCCTTAGTATCATTTAAATGGCCGAATGAAAGTAACAAAGTAACCCATCACTTACCAACGTTGATGACTGCTGCGAGTGAATAACACATTAAAAGGAAAATAATCCTTCTTATGTGTTACTCACTAGTCGCTGTCTTTAACTTTGGTAAGTGATGGGTCATTTTCCCTATCCTTTGTTATTTATATCACCTAAAAACCGCTTACTTGTTCCTTAGTATCATTTAAATGGCCGAATCAAAGTAACAAAGTAACCCATCACTTACCAACGTTGATGACTGCTGCGAGTGAATAACACATTAAAAGGAAAAAATAATCCTTCTTACGTGTTACTCACTAGTCGCTGTCTTTAACTTTGGTAAGTGATGGGTCATTTTCCCTATCCTTTGTTATTTATATCACCTAAAAACCGCTTACTTGTTCCTTAGTATCATTTAAATGGCCGAATGAAAGTAACAAAGTAACCCATCACTTACCAACGTTGATGACTGCTGCGAGTGAATAACACATTAAAAGGAAAAAATAATCCTTCTTATGTGTTACTCACTAGTCGCTGTCTTTAACTTTGGTAAGTGATGGGTCATTTTCCCTAGTCCTTTGTTATTTATATCACCTAAAAGCCGCTTACTTGTTCCTTAGTATCATTTAAATGGCCGAATGAAAGTAACAAAGTAACCCATCACTTACCAACGTTGATGACTGCTGCGAGTGAATAACACATTAAAAGGAAAAAATAATCCTTCTTACTGTGTTACTCACTAGTCGCTGTCTTTAACTTTGGTAAGTGATGGGTCATTTTCCCTATCCTTTGTTATTTATATCACCTAAAAACCGCTTACTTGTTCCTTAGTATCATTTAAATGGCCGAATGAAAGTAACAAAGTAACCCATCACTTACCAACGTTGATGACTGCTGCGAGTGAATAACACATTAAAAGGAAAAAATAATCCTTCTTACGTGTTACTCACTAGTCGCTGTCTTTAACTTTGGTAAGTGATGGGTCATTTTCCCTATCCTTTGTTATTTATATCACCTAAAAACCGCTTACTTGTTCCTTAGTATCATTTAAATGGCCGAATGAAAGTAACAAAGTAACCCATCACTTACCAACGTTGATGACTGCTGCGAGTGAATAACACATTAAAAGGAAAAAATAATCCTTCTTACGTGTTACTCACTAGTCGCTGTCTTTAACTTTGGTAAGTGATGGGTCATTTTCCCTATCCTTTGTTATTTATATCACCTAAAAACCGCTTACTTGTTCCTTAGTATCATTTAAATGGCCGAATGAAAGTAACAAAGTAACCCATCACTTACCAACGTTGATGACTGCTGCGAGTGAATAACACATTAAAAGGAAAAAATAATCCTTCTTACGTGTTACTCACTAGTCGCTGTCTTTAACTTTGGTAATGTGATGGGTCATTTTCCCTATCCTTTGTTATTTATATCACCTAAAAACCGCTTACTTGTTCCTTAGTATCATTTAAATGGCCGAATGAAAGTAACAAAGTACCCATCACTTACCAACGTTGATGACTGCTGCGAGTGAATAACACATTAAAAGGAAAAAATAATCCTTCTTACGTGTTACTCACTAGTCGCTGTCTTTAACTTTTGGTAAGTGATGGGTCATTTTCCCTATCCTTTGTTATTTATATCACCTAAAAACCGCTTACTTGTTCCTTAGTATCATTTAAATGGCCGAATGAAAGTAACAAAGTAACCCATCACTTACCAACGTTGATGACCTGCTGCGAGTGAATAACACATTAAAAGGAAAAAATAATCCTTCTTACGTGTTACTCACTAGTCGCTGTCTTTAACTTTGGGTAAGTGATGGGTCATTTCCCTATCCTTTGTTATTTATATCACCTAAAAACCGCTTACTTGTTTCCTTAGTATCATTTAATGGCCGAATGAAAGTAACAAAGTAACCCATCACTTACCAACGTTGATGACTGCTGCGATCGTGAATAACACATTAAAAGGAAAAAATAATCCTTCTACGTGTTACTCACTAGTCGCTGTCTTAACTTTGGTAAGGTGAGGGTCATTTTCCCTATCCTTTTGTTATTTTATATCACCTAAAAACGCTTACTTGTTCCTTAGTATCATTTAAATGGCCGAATGAAAGTAACAAAGTAAACCCATCACTTACCAACGTTGATGACTGCTTGCGAGTGAATAACACCATTAAAGGAAAAAATAATCCTTCTACGTGTTACTCACTAGTCGCTGTCTTTAACTTGGTAAGTGATGGGTCATTTTCCCTATCCTTTGTTATTTATATCACCTAAAAACCGCTTATTGTTCCTTAGTATCATTAATGCCGAATGAAAGTAACAAAGTAACCCATCACTACCAACGTTGATGACTGCTGCGAGTGAATAACACATTAAAAGGAAAAAATAATCCTTCGTACGTGTACTCACTAGTCGCTGTCTTTAACTTTGGTAGTGATGGGTCATTTTCCCTATCCTTGTGATTATTTATATCACCTAAAAACCGCTTACTTGTTCTTAGTATCATTTAAATGGCGCGAATGAAAGTAACAAAGTAACCATCACTTACCAACGTGATGACTGCTGCGAGGAATAACACATTAAAAGGAAAA